>OX424576.1:2086080-2268580 GCA_949152435.1 Gastracanthus pulcherrimus
TTGGAAAAATTGGAGCACAACTTTAGATAGCTAATGTTTTAAAAAATGAACGCTTGCTATGCCCAGCTTTTTATGTATTACTTATATGCTTATTTTATATTACATAATAGTTTTTCAAAACGATGTAAAGAAAACCTGGTTTACAATAAATAAAAACATAAGTTTTGTGAGAGCTCAAGATAGTGCTCCCATGTTAAACATTGAAACTTTGAAGCTACATTGTTCAATTTTGGATACCGCAAGGAAGGTCGAAATTTCAACCAGGTATAAAACACACCTAAATTAACATATGATAACATTTTCAAGAGATGTTAAAGAAATTCGATTATGCGGTGAACGTCCTTAATGAAATAGAAAAAGTGATTTTGTACATAAAAACGGGGTTTATAGTGTATATAAATAGTTAGCAAGTGTCTTTATGAAGTTGTCCCAATATATAAGAATTTTCTGTAAATAGATAACTAACCTATATGTTCACTAATCAATTCGCTTGAAGCGTCAAAATCTTTGTTTTAGTAAGTTTTATATAAATAAGAACTTTGGTAAAATGAATGACTTGTTTGAATAAATTGCCATAACTATTATGCATTAGTAAAAGATACAGAATATAATTTAGAAATCGTAAGTTACCGAATTAAATTTCTTTCGCTGATATATTGACAGGTGTTCGTGGGCAAAAGACGTTGAGCTTAAAAGATATTTGAATTTTATTAAGTTGTCCCATTCATTCTTTTATTAAGTTGGCCCGAATTCGAAGTAACCCCGGTCTCTCCTATCTATTTAAATTATTTATCAAATTGTTTAATAATACGTGTACCACGAAAATAAAAATAAGCCAATACCTATATCAGTGTATAAAAAGCATTATCAGTATATTTGCCCGAAGGGTTCAGCTACTCTCAGTCCTAAACAGGTATATCTGAGCTCGGCGCATAAAAGGTGGGGCATGTTTGCGGAGGCGCTAGCTCTTGAACTTTTTCCGCGGCTAAAAAGTCTCGCGCGCAGTCTAGTCGCGCGTCTGTATTTGGGCCAAGTGTCGCTTCTAATGTCGCAGTTCTTAGCGCGGTATTAAGTCCTTTCGTCTGAATGTAAATGAGGTCCAACAAGTCGAGACGACCACTTGACTTAGTTGCGCGGCGCGGCGCTCGCTCGCTCGCTCGCATCGCGAGACAACCACCAGTAGATTTATAACCAGCGTGTAGTATCTCGCGCACTCGAGGGAACGGCTCTCCTTGCGCTTCGAGCCTTTGTTCTTGAGATCGACTTAGACGTTTAGCGGTTTTTTTTGTCAAATGGCCGCAGCAGGATCATCGCGTCGGCCGAACAACTTGGAAAGCAAGGAAAGCACCAGCAAGACTCGACTTTGGGGGGGAAGAAGAAGAAGAAGACGACGAAGACGAAGAGTACAAAAAAAAGAAGAGATTCCAAATGTCTAGACGCGCGAGGGTCCTAACGACATTTTGATTGACAACCGCTATCCGACTCTTTAAAAGCAGTATAGGCTACGGCGTGTGCAGCCTCTATTTTTAATCGAAATAATTCTCTCGCTGGATAATTATTTGTCCATAGCGGTCGGACGGCGCGAGGACGGCGACGATCTTGCGGAAAAACAAAGACCGCCAGGCCGGATAATAGAAAGCGCGCAGACAGTCTCGATAATATTTCCTCTTATGAAGGGCATAATCCGTTCAATTGATACTTGGCGGCGGCGAGCGCTCACCGACACCGTCGCTCGTGTCCATTATACACGCATTAAGTATATAGACCGAGCGCGTCCAATCTATTTTCGTTAAAATGGGCAAAAAACCAGAAAGTCTTCTTTCCGTGGCTATACTTTTATTATGGCTGCGGACGAGTTTTTCTTTTTCTTTTCATCAAAAGACACGTATATCTATATGTACACCGCGAGATTGAAGAAAAAAAGTCGAGAGCGCCGTCATCCCGCATAAAAAATGACCTCCATCCTCAATAAAACGAGCTTCTTAAATTTGGCTAAATTGTTGCATTTCCATCGCGCGCATATATTTTCAGCGAAATCCGTTTGTTTTGCATTAGCCGTCGGATCGCGATAATACGCGCGCGCGTATGCGCGTCGGCTGTGCCGCTGCACATCATAAGAGAAGATGCGCCGCGAAGCAGACGGAAGAGGAAAGAGGAGAGAGAGAGAGAGAGAGCGAGAGGGAGGAGATTGGGGAGGAGGGGGCGGAGGAACGAGAGAGGAGGCGAGCAGAAGCAGCCAGACGACCTGTGCTAGTTCGAAAGTTTGCCCCGGTTTGTCTGGTCTAGCCAGACCTGTCAGACAATTCCAATGCAGACGGCATTATGGTTGCTGCATATATGCAGCGCTCGCGTCAGAAAGTTTGCCGCCGTCGGCGCCGCCGCCGCTACCGCAGACTGAAAATGCAGCGCGAATAACTTTATATTCTTCCTTGTTTCCGCCAAAGACTGGAAAATAGAGACGTTTGGCAAGCGGCAACAGCAGTAGCGGCAGCAGTACCACCACCAGCCATACTCCCGACTGTTTGCTAAGCGTTAATTAGTGTTTGACCCGTCTAGAGTCTAGACTAAACTAGATAAACACGTACGTGCTGCTCCTGCCTGCTAGACGTCTAGGCGTCTCGCTTTCAATGCGCATGTGTGTATACGTGCACGTGCACGCGCATGTGTGTGTATGAGCGCTGTGATAATCCTCTGATGAATGTCCTGGACGTGTTTACCCAGACGGTAGCCGTGTCTGGCAGCGATAGGACGACAAGGAGAAAGAGCCGCCGCCGCTGCTGCACCGGCCTCCTCCGTACATATACCTATATACGCGCTTGCTTGAACAGGCCTGCTGCTTATGCTGCAGCAACAAAATAATGCGCGCGTACGAAATAAAAAGTATGCACCTATACACAGGGGCCGGCGCGATAGTGCATGTAAAGTGCACTTGCCGCTGCGCGGCGAGAGACGCGTGCGTGCGCGCTGCGGAATGCTCAATAGCGATGCTTGCATAACCGCGCAATTACGCGCGTCTCGCCTTCAAGTTAAACAAGGAAAAAAACGCCGCCGACGCCAGGCTGACGATGCAGCTTTTAACTTGAGAAGAATTATTGTTGTACCGAGTGCAGCGGCCCGAGCCGCGTGCCATTGGTCAATGGAGCTCTCTCGCGCGCGCGGCCGGACACGCGCGTTCACAACGGATAATACAAATATCAGTGGACGCGGCTGCGGCTGTTGCTGCACATACGGTCTGTTGCGGAGGGAGGGAGAGAGAGAGAGAGAGAGATCCGGAAAATAGAGCGTGTCTAGACGCTGCGCGAGAGCGCGCAGAGCTGATTTCTCATGCTATAGAATTATTTGTAATTCGGGCGAGCGACCCACCTGTTGCCCTCTGCGCCCCTACCGCACACATCTATACGACTAACTCGCGAGCTCAACTGCACCAGCTCAAAGCTATTTTCGACATCGCTGCTCTCTAAACATTCTCTTTTTCAAATATCCATTTTTCTGCTTGTAACTGATCCCTTCGTATTCCCTGTGTCTGCCCGAGCATCTGTCTACCGTGTAAACTCGAAGAATATTTTTCTATCAAGGGCCTTGTACCTTCAAGTTCAAAAAGACAATTTTTCGGAATTCGGGTAAAAATATATAAGTATATTACCATTCCTAATTTGGTACATTTCTTCTCTAACAACAACCATAATGACAGTTTTAAGAGAACATAATTCCTACTTATTTTTGGTCATATGAAAAGAAAGAATTAATATTTTTTATTTTTAATTAAAATAAAAATTCTGTTTCTCTATCAATATAGCTATCCCAAAATTGGAACATATAGAAAATGTAAAAAAAAAATTTTTAACGATAAAAGTTATGCTCTTTATACTTTTGTTTTTTAATATTTTTAATTGATTTCAATTTATGGGACTGTTACATGGAAAAAGAATTTTTTTAAGAAAGCCAGGTGGATCGAAATCATGTTTACCAAAAAGAAACCTTTTGTTTCGTCCGCTTTGTATTGTCATTCTGGCGTAACGAAAATTCAGAGCATTCTATTTCAATATTGTTTAATAGACTGTAAATTTTAACACTTTATTTTTAATTATCGAGAAATTGTCTTACATTTAATTATTAGAAAAATACGTATAAGGACAATCCTGAGAAATAAATTATTTTTTATTATAAACGTAGTTGGAACAGAATCGGCTTTACACTACGCATCATTCGATCGCGCCAACTTCCTTATCGATAGCGTTCCTTTTCTTTATGTTTTTTTCTCCGATCCCTTATATTTCTTCGCTACTACCTATGCTAAGCTTCGCGTTCGCCGACAAGTGCAGTTTTCGCGAGCTTCCATAACCTAGGGCTTTTACAGTGCCCATTTCCGCTGTTTTACAATGTCGCTTTTTATGGGCGACTCCACTGCGGACTTCATTCTCGCGCTTTAAAAGACTTTTTCACGCATGCCCTCGCGTGTGTATGTGACTGGACTTCGGAATAGGTCAAACTCAGGGCGCGCGAATCTACGAGCGCGAGTGTACTCGCGGAGATAAAGTTATCTCAGCTGCAGGCGTAAAACGTCTATGCGAATAAAAGCCCTCTTTAATACCTTATACTTTTTTATCTCTGCGCGCGCGCTCTCTTTTAACGCGATGACGGCGCGCGAGAGATGCGAACTGATAAGAGCGAACGGTTATGTGCTTATTTTAAGAAAACGAGTTTTCCAACGGTAAAAACAATTTCTGTTTTTTTTTATATATCTCGGAAGATTCACAAGTCGGAAAATATAGATTTTTCAAAAACTCTGTGTTTATTCATATTGAACAAAATAACACTCAAAATAATAAATGGAAATATGTACTTTATTATAAAAAAATATAAATATGATACGTACAATTATAAATTCTATAATGTATTTCTAATAGTTCTATGTATCAAATTTTATCATTTAAAATAATATGTTCTTATTTATTTAAAAACCACTAAAACACAAATAAAAGTGTTAAATAAACCCATATATTCTAACCGCAAAGTTTGAGAAGTATATGTTGGCCTGAAATCATATATTTCGTGGAAGTTTACATTTGGACTACAGTTGGACCTTTGTCATTATACCTGTAACAATCTAATGAGTCATCTACAGAAGCGATCATCTCCAATCCGGTAAAGGCCAGTAAGGAGTGCGGATGTACTAAGGAAGATTTACAGTACAGTTAAGGGTTTACAGTTCAATACAGTTCAGTTTAGTTACAGTCGTCTGTTTATATTCTATTTTGTACATATATTCTTTTGTTACAATATTTCCTCACTCACTCCACGTATATTGTCCTAAAAGTCCAACACTATATATAAAGTGTAATATAATCTATATAATAATAGGTGAAGAAACGGAAACAGTCGTGAGGATTGGCTAAAACGCGACGGACGGGTGTTCAGCTCGACAGACAATAGCGCATGTGATGCGTCTAGACAAAATAATGATTTAGATTTCAATACATTTGCATTCATTATAGTCCCGTGAGAGAGCCAACGGCAGGCGTCACTCATCACGCGTTCATTCGCCCTGGCATGGTTAATAATTTACACAGACGCAAAACCATACACATTCTTTAACGATTATAATTTTCATGATTCAAAGTTGCATTTTTTTATATGACATTATTATTTTTGTAAATATAGGCTATAATGAAAATAAAAATTTTATTTCTATTTTCACCTTTTTAAAAGATAGGGAAGATCCGCTCACGTTGAGACACCTAATGATTTGTGTATATAATCTTTGCTGAACATATTCAAGTTTACAAGACTTTATTGGGCAGGGTTTATTATATTAGAAAATAGGGTAATAAAGTTCGATTTAAAGTGTCGCCTACTTTAGACACTATTGCCCACTTTACGGCACGTTCATTTAATCAAATTGTAGTCAAACTAAATATAATATGTTTGGTTGTTGGTTTTTGTTAGTTTTTTAAGGAAACGTTCCTTTTTGTAATAGTTATAATCATTTTTCACTAACATATAGAGATGCATTTATTGTAATCATATTGTGTTACGCAATGTCACAAGCATAATGCCAATCAATGTTTTACTTGAACAAAATAGAAAAAGTAAAATAATTGGTTATGCTAATTATTATCAATATAAAATCGTCACCGCTACATACCCAGGGTAAGCACTGTCATAAAGTGGACGACTCTACCGTATAATCACAAAACCATACAAGTTTGTTTGAAATTGTAATAAAACTAATAGAAGAAGAATTGTATACAAAAGTCAAAAGTAGGTACGGGATTCTTTTTTGAAAAATATAGGTATATTATAGGGGAGAATACCCCAGTCTGACTACTCATAACTATTTTATCTGTAAATTTTTAGTACCAAGATGAAAATGAAAATTTCAAAATGGAATTCGTTGTATGAATGAACCTTTTGGACGTATAATAAATTAGTTTTGGACAAAGTTAATAATCTAACGAGATTCACGCAACTCGAAAAATTGATGAAGATTTAGCTCAAGAAAGGTAAGTAGAATTCGCGTGCGACCATAAAAAAACACCCGCGCCATTGTGTTAGACTCTCTAAAATACTAGTTTATCGTGTAATTCCAGAAAAACGAGAAAAATGCGTAGAATATTTCACGTGTTTAAAGAATATCTCGGACTATAGAAATGCAATTCTTAACGTTTCAAAAAATAAATTCAAGATCTATCAATATGGTAACCTGTAAAAATGGTAAATATTTAAAAATACCAAAGAAAGTAACAAATAACGACTTTTCGATAGTGTGACAGTCGAAGTTACAAGCTTTTCCCCCGAACTCAGGCCGGGGTTGAATTCAAATATTCGCGCGGTATTAGAATGTGTGTAAACGCGAGCTCGAATGCACGCGAATCGGAAGGTTCCGGAAGGGCGGTCGCGGCCATGTGCGTGGCATTAGCGAACGGTGCGAGCCTGTCACTTCTCTGCTGGTGCCCAATCAGAACGTTTCGTCATCGCACACTATCGCCATAATTTCGCTTCGTTCGAGGATTTGCGTATGATGTTTTCCGTCTGAACTTAGTGGTTTGAAAGCATTCGTTGTGAGGTTGATTTGGTTTAAGCGAGTTAGAAGAATATCGGTAAGTCGAGTAACATTGCGTATACAAAAAAGGCTCGAATCTTGACATCGCAATATAAAGACTTTTTATAGTACGCGTTCTGTAGTCCGGTTTTCTTTCTTTAAGGGGGTATGAGCGAAAAGTAATTTTAAACTTTAAGACCCAAATCTATTTTGTAATTGTTAATAAAGATTATTTGAAACCAGAGACAAATTTTCAGTATAGGTTGCCTTGCATTTCGATAAGATATTTAATTCTAAAGTTCGCCCGTTTAGCCCGTTTAATATGCAGAAAACGCATTTTTCGCGTTTGAAATAAAAAATTCATGCATTTGTAGGAAACTTTTGTAGATTATTAAAGTATCAAATTAATCTTTAGCTTTCCAATTTTATGTGCATACAATACAAAAATAGGGTTGCCTGGCGTTTTAGAGAGATATTTATAGAATAACGCAAAAAAGTACTGAAAACAGAGAAACACCTTAGAGGTTAGAGTCAAATCAAGGTCTATATTGATCTTTTCAGAAAGAAATATGATAAATATGCGTTTGATATAAATATGAATATTCAAAGTTTTTTAAATATTTAATTTGTTAACATGATACATTGTCATAAACTTCTCTATTGAATAAAGTTTTTTTATAAGTTACTGTTTTGACTAGTATGCCGCTCGGACCTCCTTAAATAGTAATATAACGATCTCGTGGGTCGGTCTTGACAAATTTGTAATATGTAACGTTCCTAATAAATATAATGTCTTATATGAAATTCTGTCTCGCACTTATTTACGAATGTCCTTTTCCGAAACGTCATAGTATGCATAATAAATAACACTTTGAAGTTGGTGAAAACCAGGAACCTCCGCAGTGAGAACGGGAGTCATAGAATCATAGTCGGGAAAGTCAAGATCAGATAAAGGCGTAATTCACGCCTGGCGCCCATGAATAAGAATTATCGGAATCTCAAAATAAAATAAATTAAAGTAGGATAATATTCTTACAAATGGCGCAGCCAATGTGGGGCTTGCAACAATAAAAGTGCAGTGCGCGAAAAACCATAAACGACAAAAAGCCGCTTTCGAGACTAAACACGAGAGAAAATTCGGCGAAGACGACGCGCGCGCGAGCGCGTGATGCAGTTCCGCGAACCGCGTGACAGTTCAAATGCGCGAGCGCACGGACGGTTTCCTTCCGAGAATTCGATATTTACTGTTGGCTTCAAGATTATAATTTTATATGGCCTTTAGTCTATTTTATTACTAGGTAGCGAGTGTTCATGCCGCATTTATATAATGCATTTAATTCACGTCGAATAAAATTAGACTAAAAGGCCAAAGTAAAATAATTACTGCGCATGAGTTTTGTTTGTAAGACTTTGCGTTTCGTTCAGTTTTCTTGTGGTTCGGATTTCTTAATCGATATATCAATGTCGGGAAAATAAGTTTTTAAAATGGATAGTCGCATTGCATCAGGGAATCTAAATATCCCTGCCGACATAATCTCGCCAGAAAATATACAAAAGATAGCGGATCAAATCTGGGTATTATCGATACGTCAGTTAATTATATCGATAGATATTAATGCGTTAAAAAATATCGAACTCGATCTACGAATTAAGAGTACGATTGTTGCGATACCTAATAAGAACAGAACGTCCGACTGCATTTATTCCGTGGAATCAAGCACTTGATGAACTAGGGTTAGACGAAAGACCTTTCACGACAGATGTGCATGTCTGATAAAGCGCATGAGAATGCTCCAAGAGACTCGACAATCCAGGCATCACCTACAAATGGATCAGTGCCCAAGCGACATCGACCGCGGGAATAACAAAGAGCACAGTCACGACATTGACTACAACGACGAAGTGGAGAACGCCGGATATGCAGCAGAACGGCATAGCAGCGGCAAAATCTGTAATGTCTACGACAATGCAGGACAGTCACTCCTAATGCTGCACTGTTCGGATACACACACCGCGAAGTAAATATTGAATTTAACAATCAAACGGGTGAAGCGATCAAAAGACAGCTTCATGTTAACGGACTAACCGAATGGCTGTGTAGACCTCAACAGGAAAAATAGGCTAACCGAGACGAGAATGATGGGGGCGGCAATTATACGGAATTGGAGTGCAAATCGGAACAATTGCGCGAACGATTAAGAAAATTGGGAGAAGCTGATAACGCTCACGATGTACAAAAAAAAGAACGGCTCGATAGAAAACAGGGATCGGCAAAACGAGCGCAAGAATGACCGCGCGAGCCGTAAAGTTGCGCGCAGGCGATCGAGCAGCCGCAGTTTGGAATCGATGAAGTCACCCTACTTTATCGACTCGTCGAGCAATAGTAGCTCGGAGAGTAAACGCCTGCGGAGCGGAGACAGGCGCGATACGCGCGCGCCGCCGCGCAGCTCCACTGCTTCTAATCGAGAGGCAGTAAAAACATTACAAAGCTGGCATAAGGTAAAAGCACCAGTACCTGAACAGATAACAAATCGGGACCTATAGTGGGACACGGACGAAAAATGACTGTTTTTATTAAAAATACAGTCATAAATCACTATAGTAAAATTTGTTATCTATTATCTAGGGTATCAACTATTCAAATGAACATGAATTATTCCAAATCTACGGCAAAAATTATATTCAACGCTTTTACTAAAAGTGTGTTTTGAGCAGGATCCGAGAGTAACGAATGGCACTACTGAATCGTGCAGATTTGACTGAATCGCGAGGATTGAGTTTTGCATTCAAAAGAAATATTTTACTCTACCAGTATCAAAATAATGTTTTTATCAATAGATGACACGCTCATGAATACGATTAAAGTTGTATTTAGTGAAAACAAATAATTATTTTCTGTACAATTAAGTGTCCAAGTTTTGGTCCCATATTTTAGCGAGGGAGCAGTAATGGGACACTCAAAATATACAAATTATTATTAGCTTCAGTGATTGAAAACAACTTTAGAGCTTACTAATCAAGATATTAAATAACAATCAGTAATGTCAACTCAAATGAATTTCGGAAAAGTAGATTTCGGAAATCTATAACTTTTGCTTGGTGGGATGCAATCCTATAACCTCAAAAAGTGGGGTTACAGGTATCTGTTTATCAATTTTTGTGATTTTTAATTTGCCGATTCTTACCGTACTACAAAAGCATGTAAATCGATTAGTATTATCGAATGAATTGAGAAAATGAGCTTTATTTTGTTTGTTTGCAGAATGGTAACGAATAAAGCTACTTAATAACTGTCCCAGTATTGGTGCCAATCGCATGTCCCAGTACTGGGTTAACTCGAAACATCATGACCCACTACTGCAGCCAGAAATTCTTTTACTTAAACAACTATTTATTAGCATAGAAAAGGTTTAAAAAGCAATATCTTGTTTTCAATCGATAGGAAATCTTCCAGGCTACACGATAACACTAAAATATTTTTTAATTTTGCTATCAGATTTCAAAATTCAAGTTTTTCTAAACGGGTATCCCAAAAGTGTCCCAGTACTGGTGCTTTTACCTTATAAGCTTCTCAGGTCGTGAGTATGAGAATCGCGAAGATTTCTTAAAAGAATTGTACGAATGTAAAGAGTCAATGGGTCTCTCGTCAAAAGACACGATACGCGCATTACCGAGTGTTCTGAAAGGTGATGCACGATTTTGGTTCAGGACAGAGAAACGCGACATTAATAGCTGGAAACGCTTTGTCAAAGTGTTCCGTAGGCAATACGTATTGCGTCGGGATGATGAGGATTTTATGGATGAATTGAGGGCACAAATTCAAAAGCCTCAAGAAAGAATCACGACATTCGTATCAAAGTTTAGGGCTATTGTTGATAAAATGCATAAACCACCGTCCGAGAAAAGGCAAGTAAAAATCGTCTATAAAAATAGACAAACACTATAGAGACACGGAAAATAAAGCCGCGCCCGTATAAAGACAGAACCGCTGTATTAGACGATGCGTCAGATAGTTCAAGTTCGGGTAAATCAGCCAAAAATCCTAAGAAGAGGAATAAAAATAATAAAAAAAATAATAAAAGTGGTTAGAAAAAGCATGATCAGCAAGACAGCAAGGGCCCAAATCGAATCACTATACGAATCAAAAGGAGAATGCGAATGTGCAGCCAACGAAAGTAAATAATGCAAAATTCGAGGCTATGACCACCAATCAACCGCAAAATGGGCAATATAATTTCCCGACTTACGCATCTCCCGCGTTAAATATACCACCATACGGTGCGTGACAGCCAAACACAAAGTCAATGCAAATGCACGCGCAAGCGGCAGCTGTGTCACAGAAACCAGCTGGCCCGACGCAAACGCAGTAAGCATTAGCTACGAGACATACGCTCAAGGGTCTCTGCTTGATTTGCAGACAACCAGGGCACGACAGGAAAAAATTGCCTGTAGGAAAAATTGCTCAAGCGGAAGACCTATGTTATAGGTGCGGCACAAAATAAGTGACATTTGCCACTTGTTATAATTGTTATCCGTCGCTGGCTTCGGGAAACGATTGGAAGGGGACGAACAACGGGGCACAGGCGTCCTAGCACAACTAATGGAGCCCACATATAATCATGACCGCGAGGTATTATACGACATACGCACTTCGAATTGTGCCGATGAGAACGGCATTAGAATAGAAATCGATAGTGAAATATACGAGTCGGGTAATCAGTGCGTCGAAACGAAAACGATAAAGAATGTCATGAGAAAAACTCGTAAGGAAATGAGAATGCCGCGCGGCGCAAAAAATCATGGAAGAATTTACTCTTGACATAATACTGATCGAGTATTAGTTGCCGACACTACCAGTACTTACAAACGTTAAAGATCCAGCACTGAGATGCAATTGGGATCATCAGATCGGGCCAGTGCAAAACTTTTCTTCTCAATATATTCAAAATTGCACAAAAAATATAAACTTTTAGACACACGCGAGATACTTCAATCAAAGTTTAGTGTAATAATCACAACGACAGATTACTATCGCGTGGTTGAAAATTTCACGTAAGCTTTGTAATCGTACCTTAAATTAATATTATGTTAAAAACTAGCCTAAAAAGTAGATTAAGTTACGCTTGACGATTTCGCGATGTTTTGTTTTCTTTCAATATCGGTCAAAAGTATTGTACCTACTCTGAAACGTTTCTCGGGTCAACATCGATTCTTTTTACTGGCCCATTCTTATCAAAAGGATATAATCCCTTTATTGGTTAAGTACCAAAAAATAATTTACTGGCATAGAATATTCAGCCAGAATCGACCCGAACTAGCACTGTTGGCCAATTCTTTCTTGGAGAGGAGGCGGATTCGGCTCACGAAGATCCGCGTATCTATCTGAACTAAGTCATCGGGGGAGAGCACGTAAATGCACTTCTTGACGGTGGCGCTGTAAGCTCGTATATGGGGCGAAAATTATCAGATAAATTCCGTCATCGTATGCGTCCGTCAAACATAAGAGTGTGCGGTATATTTGGTAATGTACAAGAAGTAGCTGTAATAATCGACATTCAGATTGAAGTCGATCACGTTGTCAAGAAAATGGAAATCAAAGCTATACCAGACATAAAATACGCTTTCGTTTTGGAAAATCCGCGAAGGTCCATTTCAGGCGTACGAAAAGCAAACGAACGATCAGATAGATATACACGGAGTGTGCAGGGATATGGGAGTATACGACCGAATTTGTATACAAACAATTGGCCCGAACGCTCGAATAATACGGCGTGAAACAAATCACGACACCCCCGTACCACCCGCAGGCAAATCCAGTCGAGCGCACCAACAGAACGCTCAAAATAATGATTCTATCGTTCGTGAGTAAAGATCAACGTGACTGGGACATCCATCTGCACGAATTTAAACACGTGGTAAATACGGCCGTACAAACGACGACCAAAGTTTCGCCAGCGTTTCTGAACTACGGACGACAGCCGCGTCAAGTGGAAAGTCTGCAGAGGAGTCTCGAAAGTAACCACTGTTCAATCAAAAACACTTGAGCAAAGTTACCCTACCTGAGAGCGCAGCGGAACGTTTTCTTAGCCTCACTTTCGGGAGCGTCATATAAATAACATTGTGACCGGGATTACCCCCATTCTTCTTAGTAATTTAAATTGAAATGGCAAAAAAGGAATAGGTTTATACTCTTTTTTCTTCACTATTTCGTATTCTTAGATTGTTCAAATTAATAAAGATGCAAAAAATAACTGCATAAAGCAACAAATAATATGCATAAAAGCTTATTTTATAGACCAGATTTCTTATAAGAAATGTAGGCCTACACTTTGATTGTGTATAATTCTTTAATAAAACTGAATAGAAGGTTGTTTGGGCATTAGATTAATTGCATTTTATGTTGCATTTAATATACTATTCGAATTATTACCTAAAAATGTTTAGTTTATTTAGTTTATTGAAAATAAGGGTGGCCGGAATAAGCTAATGACCGGCATTACCCCGTTCTCCCCTACGTTTTAATCTATATGATTTAGTCTTGCGCCGGACCTTTTAAAATCACGACAATCTTGTCACCGACAATATATGAGATAGACGACAACGAAGGCCGCCGCGTTTCAAAAATACACGTCACTGACTTGAAGAGATTCGTGCCTCTTAGACAACCTAATAATAATAACATGATAATAAAGGTATTGGTTTCACTCGTAGGAAAAAGAAATGAGATTCTTCGAAAAATGGAGCACCGTGTGATGGAAATATGGCCTATTCCACGTATAGCGTACCACCAGGATGCAGAATCATGCCCAGGAGGCCCAGAAGCACTCTTCAACCAGTGGACGTTTGTCGCTGATCCCGCATCGAGGCACATTCATGAACAACTGGACAGGGATAAACCGATGGACCGTGACGAATATAGGACGTCAGGAATGTTATTCGGCGATCTACGCGTCATGAAAACCGACTATTCTGACTGCACAACAGTGGCTCGAGGCGATCCGTGCCAGGCCAGTCGAAGACCTTCCTGTTGGGGTCGAAGACTCTCCAAGCGAAGCGTCAGGTACACAGTAGAAGAATTGCGCCAGGACCCTTATAAGGAAATGACCTTCTTTGCAGCCATGTCACAAGAAGACCGTCGATACTTCGTGAAGCGATAGGGCAGGCAAGAGCCCCGTGATTAAGACTTAATTGTCAGAATGATTTATCTTTATAACTTATTTTTATATCTTTTCTTTATATTTCCTTTTTAGGACATATACTCAATAATGTTTAATTTTTAGTTTAATTTCGCTACTTACGCGTTCAATCTTCATTGCATCGAGTTGTTAGTACAAAAGATTGAATTATATTTTTGTCTTATTATGTTCTTATTTTTACTGTGTATGATATACAGTAGGCGAGAGTACTTGGTATTGTCAAGTATTATTTTTTTTTATATATGGATCATGAAAAAAAAACATGCGACGTGAAGGTAATTTTATGTTATTTTGATTTTGAAGTACGCAGCGTGAGAATCATAGCCAAGAAAAGAAAAAGGCAGCATCTTGGCGTTCAGTGAAATGGCACTGCGTGTCAGAAAGTTCATTCGTCAAAGACCGACCTCTTTTAGAGTAGTATAGGGGATTCGTTTATGTAATGGACCAATTTAACCTTGAGGGGGGGGGGGGGGGGGGGAGAGAATTCGTGTCAGTGGAAGTCACAAGCTTTCGCCCCGAGCTCAGGCCGGGGTTGAATTAAAATATTCGCGCGGTATTAGGACGTGTGTAAACGCGAGCTCGAATGCACGCGAATCGGAAGGGCCCGGAAGGGCGGTCGCGGCCATGTGCGTCGCATTAGCGAGCGACGCGAGCCTGTCGCTTTTCTACTGGTGCCAGATCAGAACGATTCGTCATCGCACACTATCGCCATAACTTCGCTTCGTTCGAGGATTTGCGTCTGAGGTTTTCCGTCTGAACTTAGTGCTTTGAAAGCATTCGTCATGAGGTTGATTTGGTTTAAGCGAGATAGAAGAATATCGGTAAGTCGAGTAACATTTGCATATGAAAGAAGGCAAGAATCTTGACATCCCGATATAAAGACTTATTATAGTACGTGTTCTGTAGTCCGGTTTTCTTTCTTTGAATAGTAATATAAAGGTCTCGTGGGTCGGTCTTGACAAATTTGTAATATATAACGTTTCTAATAAATATAATGTATTGATACGAAATTCTGTCTCGCACTTATTTACGAATGTCCTTTTCCGAAACGTAATAGTATGCATAATAAATAACACTTCGAAGTTGGTGAAAACCAGGGACCCCTTTAGTGAAAGCGATACTCGGGAAAATCGAGATCAGATAAAGGCGTAATTCAAGCCTGGCGCCTATAAATAAGAATTATCGGAATCTCGAAATAAAATAAATTAAAGTAGGATGATATTCTTACAATAGTAAAAAAAGCGCAACTCTATATTTAAATAACATGGTAAAAAAGTATCCGGCAGCACGTATATTTAAGGTGATGCTAAACCCACCCGTCACGAAAAATTACGGGGATCCTTTTTTTTTTTCATTTATTTTTCAATTTTAAGTAAATATTTCTCTAGAACGTTGTTGTCATAATCAAAAACAACAAATTTCCACAGATATTTTCTCAAAATTGAAAAATAAATTTTAAAATATGGTTCTCCGTATATACCGATAATACGAGGGTTTATTATCAGCTTAAGAAGAATCGGGTTAAAACTTTTTGCAAATATAGTTATTCTTGATGAAGAATCGATATATCACAACTAGAACAGATCAAATAAATTCAGTTCGGGATATTACGAACACCTTAATATAATTATATAAAAATACTTGTATTTAAAGAAACCCCAAACCCACTAACCCTTCTTTGAGTTATAATACACTTGTATATGTACGAAGTTTCAAATGTTAATCTCAACGGAACTCTAAAAAGTTATGAGTGTCAAAATTTTATTCTAATAATTTTTTAAATCGACGCTGTTAATATAACTTAATGTAGGACAAGTGAATAATATATAAGTATTAGAATATAAATATATAAGTACGTATACTCGGTCGGTAATGTTCAAGGCGGGACATTTGAATTTTTAAATGACGTAGCAAAACATTTTACAATTTTCAGCCATACTATAATTTTGTCTTTAAGGTGATGTCAAACTCCCCTGTTACCGGCAAATACGAGAAACAACTTTTTTCATTTACTTTTAATTTTTGAGAAGAAAGTATCTCTCTGGAACGTTGTTTTCTTTATTGGGACAATAACGTTCCAAAGAGATTTTTTTTTAAAGAAGTTTGTAATTTAATCGTGTGTAGAAGTTGTCACAAGCTTAGTCCAAAACCTAACCACATTTATTCGTGGTATCATAAAATTTGAGAACTAATCGTGAACTACACAATCTGTAAAATCTGTAAAAAATTTCCATAAATTCCACTTTTTTCATCACTACTTTTATAACCTTAAATTAATCATATTAATCACCTTAAGGCGGTTCTATCGTCATATTGACCTTAAAATGCGGGAAAATACGCTTTTCTAAACGAGGATGATGATTGAGCACGAGTGGAAGTCTCGGGTGTCTTCGGCGCCCGAGACGAATACGACTGCTCAGATCAACATCAAAGTCTGAAATATTGTATTGTGTATCGAGGGCGGAAAGTAGTCGATTACCGCGAGGGCGTTGCAAGCCTAGCCGAGGCAACCCGAGCAGCCCAAGGCGAGCCGAGAGATGTCGAGGGCTGCCGAGACAAGGGCTGCAACCAGCACGAGCGTTAATCGCCTTCCGTCCGTGGTGCACCCGATAATTTTTGTCCTACATCGACCGAAAGGATGATTTTTCGTGCATATATGAAGCGGGCGGAAAGTGAGTTACTTTTCCGCCCCTAGGATTTTATTTTCCACCCGCTTTATATGCACGAAAAAGCATACTTTCGGTGCAGCTAGCACAACAAATATATTATAAAACAAGGTATCCTTGTATACTAAAAGATCTCTTTTATCAATATTCCGTTATTGCAAAAGTATATATCGTCAATTAAAGAAAGATTAGTCAAAACAGTGAAGACTTTTTTATTTGTTATTTGTATTTCGAAGTTCTTATTTTGTTCATTGAATAATTTCAGGGGGACTAAGCGATATAAATATTGTGTAGCATCGGAAAATCTGCAAAGTGACGTCCAATTGTTTATAAATTAACTCAACTTTTCGTTTTCATTAATGATCCCGGTCTGAGATAATCATTAAAAATTGAACAAGAATAATGGAAAATAATAGTAATTAATAATAGTAACTCATCGATTTCATATATGAAATTATTGTTTACTGTTTAAACCTCTGTCAAAATATCTTTGAAACTGAATGTGTATGTTTAGTATATTTAAACTTAAAATAAAATAATGTAAGAACCACCTTGTTCATGATTTTACGCTTTAGTACAGTTGTAAGAAGATTCTATTGCATTTTATTTGCTAATAAAGAAGAATAATCATTTTTAACTAATAGCATACTGTTATGAGTAATAATATACATTCTTTTTAAAGTTTTAGGACGATCTCAATACATATTTTACGATATTTTCAAGTATTTAAGATGTCGACAATATTTTAAAGTATACGTGAGCGTGTCTGCATAAATTTCAAAAATAAATATTTTAGGTTTTTAAACTTACTGGTTCTATCACACCATCACCGCTTTTCCCTAGAGACTCTCCTTCTGACCAACCCATTTTCGATAGCATTTTAAAGCCCATATTATCTTTTGATATTGACCTGTTACAAGTAGAATCAATCAATAGTTTATAATTTTGAAACATTTAATATTTCAGTATAGAAATACCTATTAGATAATTGAAAGCTTACTCATTTAAAGAACTTTGTTGTGTTTTAACATGCTGACTTGTTGAACCGACATATTCCCGTCTGGATTGTGCTCTGTCTTCATAACCCAAGGCTACACGACTTGCAGCATGAACATTATCTTTCTCAAGACCAAATTTGGATTTTAAACGCTTTAATTCTGATTGATGTCGGCTTTTAATAGGGATTACATTGTCTTCCATAGTAGCGTCAGATTGAAGAAGGCCTGGCTCACAGTGACCACACGTTTCATGACCTTTGTGAATATGGCACAGTAACTTGGTACAACCAAGTTGTAACGTGGACCCGTGAACAATTTCACTTGGTTCAGATTCTTGTTTTGCAGCTGAAAGCCTACTCCCATTTAATAATGTTCCATTTCTTGAACCAAGATCAATTATTTGATATACTTTATTCTCTTCATTATATTGTAATTTTGCGTGATGCTAAAAATTGATAATAACATATGCATAACCTAATTTCATTACAAATAAAGTATGATGAAAAAATGCCTGTTTTACTTTGCTAATATTTATATCTGGTATCATAACTGAATGATCACCTTCCCTTCCTATCGACCCTCCAATACAAGTAACAATAAATAAAGAACCAATTTTAAGGTTTAATAAATTTGTTTCTTTTACAATGATTCTCATGCACGGTGGGTAGATTTTGGCTACATCTAAAACAAATATTTGTACAAAGTTAAATATTTTTCTTGTAATTAAATAATAAATAAGATATTATCAAACATATGTTATGCAATATATAAATCTGTGGGTTCCCGGAAAAAAAAACTTAAGTCCATTTTTTTGAAAATTGAGTTTTGAACAACTTTTTATACTTACATAGTATATTTTTAGATAAAAATGCAAAAAAATCAAGAGTGTAAAAATAAGTGACCATATCTAATATTTAAGAATTTTTTTAACATGAGTTTAAATAGAAATTAAAAATTTTAAACCTTAATATCTCAAAAGCATGAAAAGTGGACTTTACTCGTTTTTCCAAGAACCCACAGAAATATTGTTTAAGTTTTCTTTATAATTAAAAAAAAAAAAAAAATGAATAAATAAACCTTCATCTATTTCAATTTCACTGTCATCATTAGAACATGAAATATCTTCTTTGGAACTCGAGCTCTCATCCTCGTCACTGTCCAAACATTCACCTTCCTCAGGTTCAGTCGCCTCACATTTTTCAACTGCTTTCATCAGTTTCATTTTCTTTTTTCCATCCTGCAAGGGAAGATATATGTTCATATCAAAAGAGCAAAATTATTACCTAAGGCATGTTGCCTGTATCTTTCAATTGATATTCTGGAAAGGCCAGTTATTATCTCATGGATATCATCCAGAACCTACAATTAAGAAGTTTCCATAAGAATAAAATAAATAGTTTGACCAAAACATAGTTTTTTTTAGGAATGATTCAAATATAAAAGATATATATCAAATGTTTTTTAAATTTGGTGGCACTTTTTACAAAGACCACGCTATGAGCTGCCGTGAAGATGGTGTAAAACAAGTTTTGATTTGGCAAAACATAAAAATGTAGATTTAATAGTAATTGCAATATGGACTTAGATTGGTTATGCCTTGAAGTCACATGTATATTCTAATCAGCAAGATTTACTAAATTTACATAAATATCTCAAAATAAAATTAAACCTACTTTAGAAGTTTTAAAGAAGTCAATTATAACTTTATTATTAATGGTATCATGAAAAGTTTACAGTGTACAGTTTGATACTTGAATCATTCCATATTACTGTATGAATAATGGTGCGTTACCTTATTTTCTTTTCTGCTTTTTCTTCCTTTTCCTTTATCAGTAGCAACTGTATGTGTTGTTTCACTTGATTCTCTATGAATTTGACTATGAAATTTATAAGATTTACTATCTTTGCAATAGTAATAATAAGTTCCAGTATTTCCATTATAGTACAACCCTGATTTCTAAAAAATGTATTGTAATAAAAAATTATATAAAAACAAATAATCAGCCATACAAATACATCTCTTTTAATACATACTGAATCATAATAATATCCCGAATTATAGTCATAGTACAGTCCTGTAGTTTCTTCATATACAAAACCAGTCTGTAACATAGCTGATTCCGCAGCTTCTGTTACTTGATCCACTATATTTGCAGCTTTCTCCTCAGTATCATTAATCCATTCTATAGGTACTGATTCTCCTTCTGATTCCAGACAATCTGTTTGTGTTTCATTATTATTAAAACTTTTTTCAGAAAGTTTAGATTGTTTTTCCTACATAAACATAAAACAATGTTTAATTATATATTACTGAACTATCATTTTAATGGCCATATATAATTGCTTTGCACTTACATGATCGATCAACTTATTTTGTAATTCCAATATTGTATCTTGCTGCAATCGTAATTGCTTCTGAAGGTCTTGTATATATTGAATAATATGTGGAAAATCAACAAGTTCTTCAGAAAAATCCTTTATTTCTGTATTTTCCGTATTTACACTAACGATAAGTGCACTTGCAACTGTTCTTTCACTTTCTTCCATTATGTTAATATTGTATATTCTATCAAAGGTGCCTTTTTCTCATAGGTTAGAACTCCACAATTACAATAACAAATACAAAATAAGAAATCGCTTCATCTCAACAAACATTAAATGCAACTGTTACTTTTACAAAAATTATCGCACGAAAATTACGTTAAGCTCCCGAAATTGTAAATCAAGAATGCGTTAAAAATTCTATTTAATTACACTGAAAAATGCAGATAAAATCACTATAGGTTACGTTCACTTCAATTGAAAAAAAAAAACAAATTAAAATCATATTTGTTGGTTAGTTATAATGATTAATTTCACTCATTTATAAAGTGTGTTATTTATACTTTTCACGTTCATTACACCCATTAGGTTTCTGCTTCATGCTATGCACTAGTGTAGGTATATAACAGATTATTATTTTGATATATACATATGTATATATAAGAAAAAAACGAAACGCTAATTGTACGAACTACGGATGGATCTATGGAAATATAAGATCTTAACACAGGCTGGTGTACACGATACACACGGAATTTTCACGTCTGGAACATGGTGGAACACGGTTGTAGATATACCCTTAGTGAAACTCAACGTTGATTGGCCAGCACACGTGCAAGGTACACGGTGGAACACGAACTTAATATTTTTGTACTTATGCTGCACACGTGTGCTCGACTGCTGGCCAATCAATGTTGAGTCTCGTAAATAGCTAAACGTTAATTGGCTAGGCACAGTGTGCGGCACATGCATTATGTGAGCTTGTAGGTACATGGATGAAATGAAAAACATGAGTACAGTGCTGTGCTGTGTATTACTACTTGTAGACTGTGCCACTGGTTGATTGGTTGATTCTTAAAAATTGACCAATCAGCGCCACAGTCTACGAGTAGTAATGCAAGGCACAGCACAGCATAGCACTTATGTGGACAGTCTGCTATACATCGTACAGGAACATTTAAGCTATATTTTCATGGATAATAGATGCACAATGTACTGGAGCATACCAATGAATATATATCGGACTGTCAAAGACAGCCATAATGAAATATATCTAACAGCTGCGGACATTGTCTGCTGTTTGTTTACATTTGTCTAGTGTACATATACGTCTGAAAACGGTAACAAATAACAAATACCAGATCAGTCAAGGTTCTTTGATGAAAGACTGTATACTTGGAACGAGAATACTAAAAATTGTTTAGTTATTTTAGAATTCATAAAGATTCAAATATTGAATAAATATTGATTGATTTTTCAAACCGCGATTCACTTAACCCTAATTTTGTAAAGAACATTTTTATGATAAACGGCATTTCTATAATATATTTTAAAAGCATCGGGTTTTATTACATTTGAAATTTACCCCGATTCTGCACAATATCTGATTGGTTGAAAATCTGGATCTGTGATATTTTCTCACTTTTACATATAATAAATAATTTATAAAATATGAGCAAAAATTTAAAAATGGCTTGTCCCGTGTACAAATAAATAAATAAATAATAGGGTTTAAAAATAATTAATTCAACATTTCTGAAATTTCTCACAAATTTACTTAATAACGGAAAACGGACTGATTTTTACTCCACCATGACTATTTTTAAAGCAATACGCGTTAAACATATCCTTTATTGAAAAATTGTAATATCTTTAATTATGTATTTCATAAAGAATTTTAAGAAACGTTACCTTTTGTCTAAATTGAACAAGTTAAAAATGGCCTCAGTTTTTATCTATTGGTTTTCGAGATATTTTAACAATAAATTTTTATTACAAACAAAATTTTCGGGACAAAAATAGCGGCCATTTTCAACGTCGCAGCAACTTTTCAGAAAGTTTCTCATGAAAGTTTCCAATGTTTCTGGGAAACATTGCAGCAAAAATACTGAAATATTCAATGCTGCCTGGGTTGTCATCAATACGTCAATTCGCAGCGAATAATTCACTGTATAAAAACGGACCATAAATCTTAATAATTTTCAAAGATTCAAATTGATACATAATAAATCCGGAGAAATTTTTTTTCAAATTTTTTAATACTTTTAGTAATATTAGTTCTCGATACAAATATTTATGTTTTCGCTAAATAGGATTCAAGCAGCCTGGGTCCATAAAGCAATTTTTATGGTTGTACACTATAGAAGCTAAGCTAGAAGAATGAGTAGTGTGTACCCAGGTGTGTGCGTACCTCTTTGAAAAAAACATTTTAAAGTATCCAAAAAATCAAATTTTTGAGATTCTAAAATATTGAATATTACATTTTCAGAAAAATATATAGATATAGATACTTTCACAGACTGTGTGTAAATTATACAGAAAAAACATACGTTTGCTAATTGCAATATATTCTTGAAACTTGTTAGGACTGACTGATGATTCCTCAATTCCTGGAACGCCTACATGCTGCACGGTGGTCGGTCATCAACAAGTTTACACTACATACATATATATATATATATATATATACATATATATAGATATGCGCACGAGAGCATTACGGGCGGGAGATTCAAGAGGTGCCCAAGAAAATATGGTGTTTTACATCTTCTTTGGTCACTTGAATCTTTAAGAATTTATCATCTAAAATAACTCTTTTCCTTAGCAAATTCGTATTGTTTTGGTCCGAGTAATACCCAACTAATATTTCCTCAAGCTTTTTCCATTCGCTTGAAAAGTTGAAGAACAAAGGCTCACGGTACACGCAAGTATGCAAGCGCGGTCGCACTCGAAACTGCAGTCCGCACTGCACACGCGACACGCCAGGAAGAATCCTGCAGGCGGGCATCGGACAGCCGAACAGCTGACCGCAGACCGGTACAAACACGAAAGCCAAATAAACCGGCACTCCGGCAGTTGGTCAAGTTCGCGGTGGCTTGCTCTCCGTTGCTGCGCGCATAAGCTATCGTCAGCGTTATCGCTATCCGTCTACATGCGCCGATAGTGATTAGCGGCTCGTCATCGGGTTCGCGAGCCGCGTACCCACTGGTATGCGCTACACTGGCACAGGGACTATATACCCGCGAGCATCGCGGCGATGGCTTTTCACCGAATGAAAAGAGCCAGAGTTTAACCTATTCGCGAGATCGCGAGGCGCGGTATGACTGCGTGCATAGGTCGGATGAGTGGCGAGTAGTGCCGAGCTGCCGACACTACTGACATCTTGTAAAAACAGCTGACAGACACGAGTGTGTGTAGACACCCCCCAGGGCTCTCCAGTAGGCAGCGACTGCCTGCAGTTTAGCCAGCAATCATGGCCGCTCCCTGGGCAAAAGTCCCGTGTCGGACGTGACAATTTCGCGCGGTAAAGTACCCAGTCGAGCAAAATTTTCGCGACAACAATCGCCAGGGCAAAGAGACGCAACTTCGACTTTTATCGCTTTTCTTTTGCATACCAATTGAGATGCTTTTCTGCGCTTACTAACTCGGACCGCGACTCATCGTCTGAGTCTACTTACTATCAATAGATGTAAATAATTCCAGCTAGTTTTAACTAAGTATTCCTTTGAGTATTTCATAGTCAAACTAGTAAATGCACCAAGACGTGAAACAATGATGCCTATAAAGGACAACCAGGATGTGGCGTGCTTTCTGGTCACTAAACACTCGTGGAAGGGAAAGTGAGTTACTCTTTGTATATCCTTTCAAGAGTTTCAATGCTTATTCTCGATATATATACAATTATTTCTTTCTTATTGATAATGATTCTTCTAGCTAGTTGAAAGAATTATACGTTTACTCTGTTACAGGTACAAACGTATATTTTCAATTGGCTCTATGGGTATAACAACGTATAACCCAAGTACCTTAGAAGTCACAAACAAGTGGGAGTATGCTGACTTCATGAATGTACTGCCAACTAATAAAAATCAAGTTGGTTCACACGAGTTCAGTATCACTATGCGTAAAGAAAGAAAAATTGAAACAATGAGATTTAGTTCAGAGTACAGGTCCCATTTACTCACGGAAGCCCTCAGATATAGAAGCCAATTTGCTGAAAAACCAAAGGAAGTTCTGGTAATACTTTTCATTACTTTTCAAGATATATCTGTGGTGGAAAGGTAAAACAACTTAAGTCTATATTTGAAATATCGAGATATTGAGTTTGAATTTTTCAATTACCATTTATACCTATGTAAAAAAATATATAGATGATGAGAAAAGAAAAGTAAATTATTGTAAGTAGACTCGATTACTTATGGATTAATTTAAATAATTTGAAGACTGTTGATTGCTACAAGTTAAATATTTATTTACTTGTCCTAACGTTTCGGATGTCTTGACAGAACAACGTCCCTTTTCAAGGGCTAATAACATATAGAAAGGAACAACATTTCATACAATCAAATATACAAAAATTATTTAGATAGTATTCGTCAATTATAATCTAAGATTTATCTTCGCAGCACTATTTATAACTGACACTCACCCAAAACTTTGTTCCTTTCTATGTTTTTAGCCCTTGAAGAAGGATATTGTTCTGTTAAGACATCTGAAATATTGGGATAAGTAAATAAATATTTAACTTATATTGATCAATAGACTTCAAATTATTTAAGAAAAGTGATAAATTAACTTTTGCAACTTTTGACTTTTTTATGTGATAGTATACCATGCATAGATACCAAAATTGCTAAAAACTACATTTTCAAAAAAATTGAACTCAAGTTATTATGCCTGAAAGCCATGGATGTAAAGAAATTAATAAAAAATTAGCTTATCTTATCAACACAACATGATAGACGAATAAAATATTTGCTTTTAAACCTTTTTTTTTTAAATCTGTTTTCAATTATAGTAAGATATTATAAAATTTTCAATAAATTGAGTAAAAAATAAAAATATATTTAACTAATTAAGATTACTCTTATGCAGAGATTTCCAGCTTATAAACATCATTGGTCTGATACAAGATTACCAGTTGTGCTTGAAGTTACTCCATACAGTCTTGATCAACTAGACCCAGCAACAAATATGGTTTTAGCTAGCTATTATTACAAAGATTTTGAAGGCCTTGTGACTGTAAAAGATTACTCAAATGGATTTGTAGTAGTTTGTGGTGGATTTGGACGCTTACATTTATTTGCTTCTCAATATATAGATGAAATAAAAAAGAAATTAGTTGAATCTGCAATGAACAATTTGGGTATAATTATAAGAGTACCAAAAGAATCTATTAAACTGGATGACTTTGTTGCGCAGCGACTTGGAAAATTTAGTAGCGATGAGCATATTACAAGTGTTTCTGAATTTACTGTACATAAAAATTCGTCGAGGCATTTAGAACCTCAACGTAGGACACTTTGTCTTTCAGACACTTGCTTATTAGAAAGAGATCCACAAACTTACAATATTTGCACACTCAGGCCATTGTCTGATGTTTTTGCTTTAGTTCGTGATAACCAAAATCCACAATTGTTTATAATTCAATATATTAATGGAGAAATGCGTAGCTATATAACAACAGACAGAGATTCTTTGTTGGCTTCTTTATTAGATGGTGTACGAGCATCTGGCAACAGGGATGTACATATAAAAATGTGCCCTATATCCCGTGGTAAAAGATTAGGACCTTTAAGTTTACCAGTTGATGAAGAAGCTGAAATATCACATGTGAAATTCCTCCAACAACCACCTGGTGGGCGTGCGTTTGCAGAAATCTTGGAAAGGTTCAATGCAAACATTCCTTATAGTGGCCTTTTATATTCCGTTACACAAGACGTAAGTTTTAATTCCATTTTATATCATCCCGTTGTGATTAATACATATTTTAAATTACACTAAAAATTTGAAATGTTGACAGGGGCTTTTCACCGAAAATAAAGATAAAATTATCCTTGGAGCTTTAAATGCTGTAGTCAGTAAGGATCTTGATACCGATTGTGAAATTGAAGCACAGTTTCATGCTTTGAGAAGATTGGTTGCCAGTAAAGTAGGCTTTACTGCTTTTACAAATTTACCTGGTTTTCGTGAAGCTATTGGTAATAAAGTTGTAAAGGCATTAAAACGACAAAATAGTGGCGTAACACAAGCTGCTGTGGATTGCATCTGTGCTCTCATGCAACCAATGCATGATGACTGTGATTTGAGACAGGAGCAATTAAATAAAAGCAGTCTACTAAGTAGTAATAAGTTTTTAGAAAGTTTACTGGAAATGTGGATGAATCATGTTGTAAGTATTCATGGAAAATCATAACTTTGTGGTTATTTTATTTTAAAACTGTATCAGCTTTTATCTTTTATTTAGAATCATGGAACAGGAGCTTTAGTTGTATCTGCAATGTTAGATCTTCTGACTTTTGCTTTGTGTGTACCATACAGTGAGACAACAGATGGTAAACATTTTGATAATTTGTTGGAAATGGTAGCTGCTAAAGGGAGATCTCTCTTCAAGTTATTTCAGCATCCATCTCTAGCCATTGTTAAAGGTGCAGGTTTAATTATGAGAGCTATTATTGAAGAAGGAGCAACAGAAGTCTCAGCTAAAATGCAAGAGCTGGCTCTTGCTGAAGGTGCACTACCCAGGCATTTTCTCAATAGTCTGTTCACAACTGGCACTGATGGTAGATTATTGACTCATAGGCAATTATGCCGACATCTTGTTGGACTTTGGGTGACAGGTCATCCAACAGCTATGGCTTTATTAAAAAGAATTATGGTTAGTGCATTTATATTTTACTGAATTTTCCTTATATTTTTTTCTATATACTGAATTTATACTACTATCTGCAGCCCATTGGATTACTAAATTACTTGGACTCTGATGAAAAAGTTCCAGAATCATTTCTAGAGGAAGAAAGACTTGACTACCGTGATAATCTCAAAATAGCTACAGATCATGCTGCTAAGAACAAAAAAAGTCCTCAGTGGATAGCAATAGAGAGACAAATGAAAGTTGTAGAGAAACATTTGGAAAATGCTTTAGAGCATTGGGGAGCTAGAGTAGGCATTGAGAGAAGAGAAAAAATTAAAGAAAGACCAATTGTTCTTAGAAAACGCAGAGAAAGAGTAAAGTCTGAAGCTAATTGGAAACTTTTTTATTATAAATTTAGTCAAGACCATGCTCTTCCTAATTTAATCTGGAATCATAAAACACGTGAGGAACTACGGACGGCTTTAGAAAATGAAATACGAGCATTTTCTTCTGACAAAGACTTGTCTGGTGGAACCCTAATTGCGTGGAATCATCGTGAATTCGAAGTGCAATATCAATGTTTATCAGATGAAGTAAAAATAGGTGATTACTACCTCAGATTATTACTGGAGAAAGATTCTCCAGACAGTCCTATTAGAAAATCGTAAGTTATAAATAATAAGATTGGAGATTAGTAACACATTTCTAAATATTCTCATAACAAATTACAACTTTCAGGTATGAATTTTTTAATGATTTGTACCATCGATTTTTATTGACAACAAAAGTAGATATGAAGTGCCTTTGTTTACAAGCTATGACCATTGTTTATGGAAGATATTATGAAGATATTGGACCTTTTTCTGATACAAAGTACATTGTAGGAATGTTAGAGCGCTGCATCGACAGAACAGAACGGGATCGTCTTGTGATGTTTATTGAAAAACTTATATTACACAGGAGAAATGTTAAAGATATTATGGATCAAAATGGTGTACGGACTCTAGTAGACTTGTTAACTTTAGCTCATTTACACACATCTAGGGCTGTAGTTCCAACTCAAACTAACGTTATAGAAGCTGGCCCTAATCAAGGAATCATTATGGAAAAAGAATGGTATTATAATGACGGGGACAAGCGGAGAGGACCGATCAATGTCAAAGATTTAAAAGATTTATATACGTCAAATCAAATATCACATAAAACGAAGGTATGGGCTCAGGGACTGGACAGTTGGAGGGTATTATCTCAGGTACCCCAATTGAAATGGACACTTGTAGCAAAAGGATCTGCTGTAATTAATGAAAGCGAACTGGCAACACTAATTTTAAATATTTTAATAAATATGTGTGAATATTTCCCAAGTCGAGATTCTGATAATGCAGTGATAAGACCTTTGCCTCGAGTAAAGCGACTTCTTTCCGATCTTCAATGTTTACCGCATATCGTTCAATTACTGCTCACTTTCGATCCAGTTCTAGTAGAACGAGTTTCTACACTTTTATGTGAAATTATGAGAGATAATCCAGAGATTTCCAAAGTTTATTTAACTGGCGTTTTCTACTTCATTCTTATGTATACAGGTTCTAATGTTTTGCCAATAGCGAGATTCCTTCAATTGACTCATACAAAACAAGCTTTTAGAGGCGATGAAGTAAGCTTTCTAATTAACTTAAATTTTTTATTTAATTTATTTTAAAGAGATAAATAGTTGTTCTTATTTTTATCTATTTCTTTATTAATTACAGAACACACCTTCTGACATTATGCAAAAAAGTATTCTTGGACAACTCTTACCCGATGCTATGATCAGTTATTTAGAAAATCATGGAGCTGAAAAGTTTGCACAAACTTTTTTGGGAGATTTTGATACACCTGAAGCAATCTGGAATGCTGAAATGCGTCGAATGCTCATTGAAAAAATAGCTGCACATATAGCAGATTTCTCTCCGAAATTGAGAAGTCATACTATGGCCAGATATCAATATATACCCATTCCTGCAGTTCGATATCCACAATTGGAAAAAGAACTATTCTGTCAAATATTTTATTTGCGTCATCTTTGCGATACTGTGAAGTTCCCTCAATGGCCTATTCCAGAACCAGTAAGTTATTTATTCTCAAATTGATTCTTATTTTCAAATGATTATTAATAACTCATTCTTTTTATCAATTCAGGTCAAATTATTAAAAGACGTTTTGGATGCTTGGAAGAAAGAAGTTGAAAAAAAACCACCAGTTATGACTGTTGATGAGGCTTACATAGCTTTGGGATTACAGAAGGGTCAACACCATGATGAAGCAGTAGTGAGGAAATCATATTATAAATTGGCACAAATGTATCATCCTGATAAAAATCCACAAGGAAGGGTAAGTTCAACTTTTCAAGTGAAATCCGAATTAATTTATTAATGTTGCAACCAACTATTTATTTAATAACTATAATACTTTTTTCAGGACAAATTCGAAGCTGTTAATCAAGCTTATGAATTTCTCTGCAGCAGATGTTGCTGGTCGGCTGATGGACCAAATCCCGATAATATTGTTTTGATTCTTAAAACCCAAAGTATACTTTTTCACAGATATAAAGAAGAGCTTTCTCCTTATAAATATGCAGGTTACCCACAGTTAATAAAAACAGTAAAGTTGGAGACTGATGATGAGCGTTTATTTTCGAAAGCAGCACCGCTCCTGGCTGCTGCTAGTGAGTTGGCATATCATACGGTTCATTGTTCAGCTCTTAATGCTGAAGAATTGAGACGAGAAGGTGGCTTAGATGTTTTATTAGATGCCTATACAAGATGTGTATCTGTCTTAAACAATTCAAGTAAAGCTGATGATGTGGCTGTACAAGTCTGTACACATATAACCAGATGCTTTGCTGTTGCTGGTTCATTCCGAGGCTGTAGGGATAGAATTGTTGAACTTCCTCAGTTAATCAAAGACTTGTGCAGAGTTTTACATTTCAGGGTAAGTAACAATTGGTAGAGTTGATATCTTGACAAATTATATTAAAAGACCTTGTATTTTTCTATAGCATTTGACGAAATTATGCTCTGTGGCAACGGAATGTGTGTCATCACTCGCAACAGACAGTGTTCTTCAAATGCAGCTGTTACAGTCTGGAGCTTTATGGTACCTGTTACTTTTCATGTTTAATTACGATTACACTTTAGAAGAAGGTGGAGTAGAAAGAAATCAAGACGAGAACAGGCAAGAAGTTGCTAATAATCTAGCTAAACAAGCAGTAAGAGCTTGTGCTAGGCTGGGAGGCTATATGAAAGCTGAAAATGAAACTCCCTATAATCCGGTGACTGTAGCGGCTCTAGAAAGCTTATTAACGCCTTATTTAGCTAGACAACTTGCTAATGACAAACCAGAAGACATTCTTAAAATTTTGAATTCCAATTGCTCCAACCCATATTTAATATGGGATAATGGCACACGAGCCGAATTGACTGAATACCTTGAGGGTAAACTTCAGGAGAAAATGGATGGTAATAGTAATTTCGAACATGATTTCACTGATTTCAATTACACTGCGCACAAAGGAGAACTCGTTATTGGAGAGATATTTGTTAAAATTTTCAATGAACAACCGACTTTCCCGATCGAGGTAAAATACAAACTTTTTTTACCAACATATGTAATTCTATAAACTAAAAAAAAATTTTTCTGCAGAATCCAAAAGGATTAACGATAGACTTGCTGGATTTCTTAAAAAGATCCTCAGACTATATTGCTTCACTAAGTAGCAATATTACCTTGACAAAGAAAGATCATGAAAATTTGAAGTGCATTGTTATGTCATTAGAGGCTTTAAAAAATATTGTCAAAAATAATCCTGGTGTTGAAATACAATGTATTGGACATTTTAAATTGCTGTTTAGTTTATCAAGCTGCTGTAATTTTAAACCTATCCAAAAAGCTGCTCTTCAAGTAATCAGTAATGTTACAAAGAATCAAGAATGTGTAAATGACATAGCAGCCAATGAAGTTATCTTGCATCTATTGCTATGCTTAAATAGTCTAAAGGATAGCCAGCTATTAATATTAGAAACTCTTTATGCTCTTATGAGTACAACAAAAATTGTCAAGGATGCATTGAATAAAGGTACCTTAGACAACTTTAGCTTACAGATCTATAGAATTTCTATTTTCTAACCTTTTACATTTTTATGCTTTTTAGGAGTAGTAATTTATATTCTCGACTTATTTTGTAATTCAACAAACTTACAAATTCGTGAAACTGCTGCCGAATTATTAGCTAAAATGTCATCTGATAAATTAGCTGGCCCTAAAGTTAAGCTTGATTTATCCAAATTTTTACCTCGTCTATTCAGTGAAGCTATTCGTGATGCTCCAAAACAATGTGTACAAATGTTCGAAACGAGACAAGAAAATCCCGAATTAATTTGGGATGATGATACAAAAGCTAGAGTATCACGTTTGGTAGCTGAACTAAAAGAAGAGTAAGTTCAAGATTTTTAATAATTAAACTTAGATTTATGGGTTATTTTAAGTTTTAACCAACATATACTTATATTTATTACAGATATTATAATCTGCAGTGTAATAATCACAACGCTACATTGAAACTTCCTGACACTCAAAATAATGTTGATATTGTAACTAATGAACCAGTAGTAGGTGGAGTTTACCTTAGATTATTTATATCTAGTCCAGCATGGGCTCTCAGGAAGCCAAAGGAATTTTTGAGCGAATTAATGGATACAACTTTAACTTTAATGTCTAAAGAAAAGACTGATGTAAGCATGTGTATAGTTGTTTAAGGGGGCAGTCATGCTAATATATTTTCTTATAATTGTTTTAAAATTTTGATCATCTGGTAACGAATGTATTAGCTATCAAGGTCAAAATTTCAGTAAGCTTAATGTCAGATTAATAATGCTATGTATCAGGTTTAAGGTTTTCATATTTAACATGTAAGACCTATACGAAACATGCATTAATGTTGCATTTTCACATACATATCGACGTCCCTTACGAAGACTAGCACATTTCAGATTTCTCAAAAAATACTAGTTGTTGTCAGGAGTCTCCTACAAAAATTAGTAATATTAAAAAAATTTAGACAAAAACTATATAATTTTCTTAGAGGATCAAAGAAAGTGTTAGAATTAATCAGAAAATCTAAAAAGTGCTAGTTTTTTATAAGAAGCCTCTGAAGAGAACTAGGTGTTTTTGAGAAATCTGAAATGTGCTAGTTTCGTAAGGGACGTCGATATAACTTTTCATATTTTCTTAGAATTTGTTTAAAATACTAATATATTACGCAGAATATCTGTACATATTATACAAAATAAGAAAATTAGCAGCTAGGTATCCCATTTGAAAAATATATTCATCTCAAGTTGTTGCCCAATGTTACTGCTATATCTATATAGTGATACAATGCCGCTCAAATGTTTGAATTATGTTTCAATTTTGGCGTTTTCATAAGATTTTCACATTATTCATATTATATATTTTATGCTAAAATATATGAAGTAGTTTACAGTTTGAAGCACAAATGACCACAAATTAGAATATAATTAACTTCGAGTACAATTGTAGCACCGATACCTCCTTCAAAGTGTAAATACAATTTAATGAAATATTAATTTTTTTTGCTTACAAAAGTTGGATATGTTAGAACTAGCTACACAAGCCCTTGTATGCTTGTTACAAGCTCAGCCAGCTTTGGCAGATCAGGTACCCTCTCTGGGTCACATACCAAGACTTTGTCGACAAATGGCTGTGCAAAATAGTCAACCACCAGTTTATAAAGCTGCGATCCTGATACTCCACCAGCTTGCAACTAGCGAAGTAAGTACTCACTCAATTTCTATAAATACTATTCATTATATTTTAAACTGCTTATTTTAATTTTATCATATTTTTTGCTAGATTTGCATATCGTCCATCTGTCAAACAGAATGTATTAGCCCACTAAAACATGCAATGCAATCGCGAAGAGATATGATTGCAGTAGCATGTGAAACACTGAACAGGCTATTCTCAACTAATGAAGATAGGCTTATTAAGCAGGTAAGAATATAAGAAGTAGACCTAAAGTTAAAGCTTTAATTTTGAAAATACTTTCTATGTAATATTATTTATTATACTACAAAATTTTTAACAATAGGCCTTGGAAGCTGAAATGGTACCGTATCTATTAAATATTCTTGAAGGTCGTTTGGATAGTCTTGAAAATCCAGCAACTACCAAGGCACAGATAGTTAAAGCCTTAAAAGCCATGACAAGAAGCTTTTCACTTGGTGAGAAAGTCAGTGCTATTCTTGAAAAGTCTAGCATATGGGCAGAATATAAAGACCAAAGACATGATTTGTTTATTTCAAATACATCAACGAGTGGCTACCTTACAGGTATAAGCATTTTCCTAACATTGTTATTTTATTTATAATATTTTCTCATTTTGTTGTACTAACTGCTGTCATTAACTAATGTAGCTGGTACACCTGTGTCGGCTGGTTACTTAACGGCAGGGCCAAGTGCTTCAATTCCAACTGGACCACCACCAGTGGACAAGGAAGATAGCATTGTAAATAGAAAGGACAGTATCTGATACGGGTAGCAACTAAAAGGTATTCTCCAAAACAGTAAAAAGTTTTCACCATCGACATCTCTGACATTTCAATGTTCTGGTGCAGCGAAACTACTTTATCTGTGATTTATACAACTTTTAGAAAATGAGCAAGAATGTTCATCTAAAATTGCTTCCCAATTTTGAGTTTCACAAAACTATAGTTGGTTCTTAAATTTTAAAAAATCTATTTAATAGTTGAAAGTTTTTTCAGTAATAAATATAGCTTCTTACGTATTTTACTTACAAATTTTACGTTTAAAGATAGTATATTAATTAATATAATATCATATTCCTTTGTTGGTTAAACGATCTTTACTTGAGAAAATATTAGTTAACTCTAAGAATGCCCAAAAATTGACTTTTTAAGACGCCAACAAACGCGTTTACATATTTTGCAATGTTTGCAATAAAATCAAAAATCAATACATCGATGATAAAATAAATGACTTAAATAGTCAATAGGGTTCATCTTATTCTGTGATAACAGGATTGCACAGTATAGTGGATCATATATGAGAATACACGTTCTCTGTAATTACACCTGTAAAGAAATAATGCATTTTGAACAAAAAATTATTTTGAATCAGTAAAGTTCAATGAATATTTATTTCTATCATCAGATTTAACTCTGTAAATGATTATACATTTTCATGTTTATTACTATGTAGGATTTAAGTCTTAAAAGTATTTTGATATAGGAATATTATCTTGCATGAACAGATTTATGTAAGATTGTAAACCTGCAATGCTTTTTTTTTTTATAAATTTTTATTACAATTTTATAATGAAGTTACAAAAATATTTTGCTTTAATTTTGAAATTAATTAAGCAGCTTTAAAATATATTAGTCTATAAATTATCTTGTTATCACATCTTTTGAAAACTTTATACTGAAAGTTTTATAACAATCTAATTTGTAAATGAATATTATTATTTAGGTTTTTATAAATAGAAAAGAAAAACAATCTGTTAGCAATTGGTATTGGTATAAATTAAAAACTCTGTATTCAAAGTTAAAGGAGCTCTGAAAAACCTGTTTTATTGCAATATTTACAATGCTGTCCGCCGAAAAAATGCAATATTAAAAATGATTTCTGTATTGCCCACAGAAATTGCCTGGAACAAATGTCCATTTTAAGTAGGTTCTACTTTTATACATAATTGTGCGCAACAAGAACCATGCAAAGAATAAAATACATATGTATAGATTTCTAGTTTAACTATACAATATTAATATAAGTAGCAGGGTATTTATAACAAACTTTTGCAAGTACCGTAAAAAGCTGTAAATATTATACATAAATATATATATACATATATATAAAACTATAATAAATCATGTTTTTATGTTTATTAAAATAATGTTCAATATTTTACAGAGAATATTGACCAATGATGAATTATGCATGATTTAGCTCATTTATTAGAAAAACTGAGTCAATTATTCTAAATATCCTGACGAATTGTTCGACTTTATCCTATCATCCCAAGAAAATAAATATAAAATCAAAATGCAGCTATAACTATACATAAGTGGTATTAAATTTTACTGATATGATCTTCTTAATAAACACTCTTCTAGCGTTACATAGATTTTATAGCTAGAATTATATATTTTTCGAATTTCGAAACAGATATATAGTTTTCATAATTCATAGTTTAGTAAGTCATGGCAAATAAAGTAGGCCAAAACACAGATTTATGTACATTGTATATTTTTTCGTTTAAATAAATTAGCGCTTTTCTATGTTGCTTTATGCAGACACTGAATGTTTAGTGGTGAAGGATGATGTAATTAAAAAAAAAAATTAAAACGTACACCACAGATCCACCTTAAATAATATTTGGAATGGTTAATATATTTGAAGTTTTTCTTTCGAGTTTTATAAAACGTCGGTGTTGTGCTGCAGGTTCTCGTCGTAGCTCCGATAAATTCAAGTATTCATTTTTCGTAGCGGTAGATAATAATTTGTCTAGTTGTTGTTTTAAATTGTAAAACGTCGGTCTGTTTAGAGGATTTTCATGCCAACACAAACGCATTATTTCGTAGCTAAAATAGAAGAAGAATAGTTTGTTATAATAATGGTGAAGTGAGTGTAATTTGTACAATAGCGCAGTATACTAACAATTCAACACCGCAATTAGATGGTCGTTCCATGCGATATCCTGATTTGAGTAAATGCAAAATTTCGCTGCCCAGCAACCCGGGATAAGGATCTCCTCCTAACGTCACTATCTCGTAAAGTAGAACTCCAAATGACCAGCTGCCAAGATATTGACAGAGTATCTCCATTAAAAAATATGGCGTTAAGAGCGAGAAAAAAATCAAGTTAGTAACTTACACGTCGCTTTGAGTAGTATAGACTTGGTGAGTCAAGGCTTCTATGGCCATCCACTTGGTAGGTAGCTTTCCATTAGTCTGCTTCTTGTAAACGTTCTCTTGATAAATGTCGCGACTCAAGCCAAAGTCTGAAATCTTGACGGTTCCGTCGGCGCAAACTAGCACGTTGCGAGCGGCTAAGTCGCGATGCACTATACGGTTCGACGATAGGAATTCCTGTTATGGGGGTCCGAAAGTCAATTAAAAATTCAAATTTCCCGCCTTGATTTTTACCAACCGAGAAATGAATAATTACTTATAATTATAAAGATACTTATATCTAGACAAAACCCTAACTCGTTTGCCCTTCATTGAGTAGTAATAGACCTATTGGCAAAGAAAACTACCTAGCGCTAATGAAAATGTATACTCCCATCCGCCATGTTTGTTAATTTAACACGAGATACTATATCTATATATTTTCCAGACCTAAAAAAACAATGGCACCATGAAAAATTATTGGAATGAAATTTTGTCAACTTTTCTTTCCAATAATTTTTTAGGGTTCCGTTGTGGTTGAAGTCTGAAACTTCGTAAATAGGTCCATTACTGCTCAATGAAGGGCAAGCGAGTTAGGGTTTTGTCTAAATATAAGTATCTTCCCCATTAGCCAGATGTATTGCAAATTGTTAGCAATTTGACATACACGTTTTGCTATCGATTTCCTTAAATTTGACGTAAAACTGCGTCCGTATATGCTGGAAATTTTGTATCAAGTATTGAAGTAAATTATGAGGGCAAAGTGAAGGCAAAATTACAGCAACTATTGTTCATGATGTGCAGGCGTATCATGGGAATAAATTGCCATCATATTATCATCATATTTCTCGATTTTTATATTACACAAATTTCCATCAATATGCTGTTATTAATTTCCTCCCTATCTCTCTCGCACTGTCGCATATATGAGTATTTTTATTGAATATTATGTGAATAATATTGAAAATAAAATAATATAATATTTTAATAATATTGAAAACAAGTTGAAAGCAAATTGATGTACAAAACTTGCAGCAACAGTTATACATAAAATGTACGAGGGTAGTTCAATAAGTCTTTAGAATAAAGTATAAAAACAATTTTTTTTGGGTAAATTTCTTTTTATTTTTCAACATAATCTCCTTGGAGCTCTATACACTTGGTCAATCGCTTTTTAAGTTTTTTTAATCCTTCAGAAAAGTGCGTTTTCGGAAGTTCCTCAAAATAAGCACTTACAGAGGCAATGACGTCTTCGTTGTCCGTAAATCTCTGTCCACCGAGCCATTTTTTCAAGTTTGGAAATAAGAAAAAGTCACTGGGGGCTAAATCTGGTGAATACGGTGGGTGTTCGACCAATTCGAATTTTAGTTCTTCAATTTTAGCCATTGAAACGAAGCATGTGTGAACTCGGGCGTTGTCGTGATGAAAGAGAATTTTTTTTCTCGCCAAATGTGGTCGTTTTTTTTTTAATTTCTTCTTTCAGCTGCTCTAATAATGATGCATAATACTCACCAGTAATTGTTTTACCCTTTTCCAAGTAGTCAATAAGTATAATTCCACGTGCATCCCAAAAAACTGTAGCCATAACCTTACCAGCTGACTTTACGGTCTTTGCCTTCTTTGGAGCTGGTTCGCCTGTGGAAATCCACTGTTTGGATTGTTCCTTTGTCTCAGGAGTGTAGTGGTGTATCCATGTTTCATCCACAGTCACAAATCGACGAAAAAATTCCTCAGGATTCCGACTTATGCGCGCCAAAAGAGCCTCAGAGGCGACCACTCTATTGCGTTTATTCTCAGCTGAGAGCAAACGCGGCACCCATCTTGCCGATAGCTTTTTCATGCCTAATTTTTCATGTAGAATTGAAACAACTGCACCTATAGATATCCTTGTGGCCTCAGCTAACTCACGCACTTTTAATCTTCTATCCTTCAACACCATATCGTGGATTTTATTGATGATTTCGGGAGTAGTTGCTTCTACGGGCCTTCCTGAACGTGGTTCGTCACTTATTGATGTACGACCACGCTTAAATTCATTTACCCAGTTATAAACCGTTGCTAAGGCAGGGGCAGATGTGCCATGAACTGAGTCCAATTCATTTTTTATCTCATATGGAGTTAAACCCTTTAAATGAAAATGTTTAATTACCGCTCTGAACTCGTTTTTTTCCATTTTTCTTAACAAGCAATTTTTTTTTTTCAATTGGTTATAAAAACACGTAAACTCAGAAGATGTGGACTGTGACTGCACCATATATCTAGTCGGGAGTGGTGCTGACTGAAAACAGATGATTTGGAGCGATTCGCGTGCCATCTATTGGTCATTCTAAAGACTTATTGAACTACCCTCGTAAGTAAATCTGCGTCCGTATATGGGAGCAATTTGGTGGCAAGCATTTGCAGTCATTTTTACGGCACATTGACATCAATCCTTGATATTCGTCATTACTTGAGAGCAAGTTGGAAGCAACTTGTTAACAAACATTGCACAGCAACTATTGTCGCGATTTTGCCACGGCAAGCCTGGCTAATGGGGTTCATAATTAATTATTCATTTCTCGGTTGCTAAAAATAAAGCGGGAAATTTGAATATCGATGCGTACATAATTTTTTCACCACACTGCGCGTAAAGTGCTGACTGTACGCCCTCTCAGCATGCCGTACAGTACCGCATGGACTGCCTAGGGAATAAAGTGACTTGCGCATGCGCGATGCGCCTTTTTCCGCTCTCGACTGCGTCTCGAGCGGTAAAACAGCGCGTCGCGCGTACACAAGTCACTTTACTTCTAGGCAGAGCATGGGGTACTGTACGGCCTGCTGAGATGCGTACAGTCATTTCTTTACGGGGGTGTGGTGAAAAGTAGTATACGCACCTCTGGAATACAGTAGGCAAGCATGCACTGTGTGAAATGTCGACCTCGCTTCGCTCGGTCGGCAACGTCACACAGTGCGTACATTGCCCACTTTACTCCCTTGATGCATAATGTACTATTTCTCACACCCTGCTGTAAAAAAATTTTGTTTATTCCCCGTTGTGAGGGAATAAAACGCCACATTCTCTCACGCCAAGAAACTGCCACGTGCATGCACGTCTCTCTACTTTTCCTCCCTGCTAATGCTGCCTGCCTGTTGCTGCCCTCGCTTCGCTCGGGCTGCAAATTACGCATGCGGCGTTCATTAGTCGGGAGCAAAAGTAGAGACGAGCACCCGCGCCGCAGTTTCTAGAAGTGAGGTTATGTGATGTTTTCGACCCTGAAATCTGAGTATACTGCACTCGAGAGCAATGAGGGCTATTGACGCCTGCGAGTTTGCTGATTTATGTATGTTTATAAGTCACTCGCGGCTGTCAATAGCCTACTTTACTCCCTTGGTGAGTAATATACTATATACATTTAAGCTTACCATACCAGAGGCCACTTGTCGAGCAAAGTTCAATAAGTCTTCCGGGCTCAACTTGCTTTCAATTCCAACTCCTGAAAATCAGATTGTTGCAGGCTTGTGATAAATATGCAAGTAAAAACGACTGATCGCAATTAAAAATTAACTTACCTTGTTGAATGTCGTACAAGCGATTATTTATTGTAAATGCAAAGTTGTTGCTGTCCCGCTGAACTTGATAATTAATTGTTATTTTTAAAGGATAATACAGTTGCAATATCGATACTAATGCATATATTCATCAAGCTTTAAACGTAAATAAATTAAACTTACGAAGAGATGAGACCTCGGCGATAGCGGTGCATTCGACTTGCTTGAAAGCTGTTCTCATCATCTCCTTCATAATCTGAAAATTTAACATTTTGCCTGAATGTCCCAAGATTCACATTGTTAAGTAATGATTTTTCATTTTGCAATCACCGTTCTTAAGTATATCAGTAGATCACCTTCGCTGCAATACTCGACGACAAGCAGTGGCGTTGTACTCAAAGTGCAGCATCCGATTATTGAAACGATATTCGGGTGGTTACCAGCAGATTTCATTAATAAAATTTCACGACGGAAGTTTCGTATGTCTTCTGCACTTGCATTTTCTGCAAAAATAAATGAGCATATTCATAAGGTGGCTGCAGGTTATGTGGACATGCGGGCAATGTGGCCACCTACGCGAGATCTCGCTGACGTATGCGAAATTCTGGGGCGCCATAATTGCTACAGTATATGTATTGCGACAATAAATGTTGAGGGGCGCGGTGCCCCCGCTGTTAGCGCCCTCTAATTATAAGATAGTTGCATGTTTGCGCACGAAAGCAGCAAAACTCTGATTTCTTAGCAGCGCATGTATGAAAGTGGTTACTTTATTCCCAACTGAAAAGCGGGACAAAAGTAGCATATGATTCCCGCAAATGCGGGAAAAAGTAAAAATTTATTTTCCCGCAAATGCATTTTTTTTATTTTCCGCAAATGTTTTCTCTCTTTTTTGTCAATTTTGAGCTATTTCTCTTTCCGTGGGTCCCACTCTTCAAATAAAAAGTTGACCACAGTTAAGTCGGAAATAAAGTTCTATATGCAACACGGGAATAAAGTCGACTATTCCCTTGTTGCATAACGTACCATTTGCCAGCGTGATAGGAGATAGAAAAAATCATACGTTGCATAAAATTGTAGCTTTTTTACGTAGTTTAAGATGCATGTATTAGTTTTTGCCATAGAGTTTATTTGCAATGCGAAAATTACAACTTTCGATGACGTTTATCGGTTGGTAAAGTGGCCATACGAATGCATTGCAAGGCAAAAGGCAATCGACGCCGATAAAAACGGCGGTTGCTTCTTAAAAATTTCTAGGCCTACTAATTCCAAAATATCGACATTAAGGTGTATGCTACGGCACCATGTAGTTAAACAACACATAAAGGAAGTCTCTGTAAAGCTAGTCTTGACTTTTTGAAGCACTTACTGTATAGTAAGTACTATATAGTATAGACTTTACCATAAGAATTGATAGAAGCCAACACCATTGGTAAAGTGGCCAATTTTTAACTACTTAGAACTTCTTTAATTAAAATTCAGAGAGTATATTTTTTTGCAGAAAAACTCATGAAGTATTAGAGTTAAAGGTTCGAATAACATGTCTCGATAGATTCCAAATCCCCAATTCCCGATATATATCTACTGGGAATCTAAAGTTCCTTAAGGTGGCCACATTACCTGCACCCTCCTTATGAAGAAACAACGATCTTGTATTTTATTTTCATTTAAATTATATTTACATTGTTCAACAATGTAAATATTATACCTCGAAGCATTTTAACAGCAACATTAATAGTTTCCTTCTTGTCGTCTTGCAAGGTAGCCAGCTTGACGACTCCACTGTTTCCATGTCCTAAAATCTTTATTATTGACAAGCGATCCACTTGAATTTCAAATTTGTCTCTCAGTTTGCTATTCTCATCCGTATCGTATGCTGATAAAGTTTTCAAGGGACTTTTGACGTCTTCGAATGCATTAGCTTTCCTATTGATATTCTGCAATTCGTTTGTATTATATTCGCTTCAATAACAAGTTTTTCCTATCGTTAACAAAATTATATATTTTACTTTCTCAAAGAGAAAGCTTTGTGACAATAAAAATTTTTCTATCAGAGATTTTGATTAATTTTGATGTTTTTAGATTCCTGCGTCAGAAAAACATGTTTTTAAAAAGTGTTTCTGTTTGTATGTATGTATGTATGTGTGTATGTATGTATGTATGAGACAAAAAAATTGTGGAACGATAACTCTTGAAGGGAAGCATGGTATCAGCTGAAATTTTGCAAACATATGAGGTATTGCTCAACTTTGATTTTAGAGCTGTTTGGATAATAAAAAGTTCATTTTTTATAAAAAAAATAGTAACTTAAAGAAATGTTCAAATATCCTTTATGCGATACGAAGTGTAAAAAGTAGATTATTTATGGAAAATAAAACTAATTCTTACATGTTTATACAACATTCTGAAAGAGATAAACCGATTTTTCCCAATTGTTACTTCGTAATTTTTTTTTGCCATTTTTATGTCGACCTTCGAAATATCCGCCATATTAAATTTCTTTAGTCAAAATCAAATTTTCAATATTTCTTAGAAAAACAAATACGCACCTAAAAAAGGTTTTATTTGCACTTTAGTGTATTATTTAGTCCATATTTTAATTTAAAAATACAGTCAGACCTCGCGCCCTGTTACAAGTCGGGACCGACACACCCGGGCACTGTTACTGTCGCGTCAGATAATCAGATTGAAAGGACAGGGCCATACATATAACAAAATTACAAAAAGTAGGATACTTAAAGTTTCTTAGAAAATTAGATTTAATAATACAAATATTCATAAAATTAATAAATAACAATGATATTTTGACAAATTTTGAATATTTTTAATGAAAATAAATTATATTTTTAGGTTAGGTAGATCAAGTAAATTATAAAATCTATGCAACGTTAGAAAAAATTAACTTATGTTTACATTACAATATTAATCTTAACATATAAATTATTATTGTATAAATAGAGAAGCAGGTTCATTATACTAAAATTTATAAATCATATATGTACAACAGTAAAACTTCAATGACTTTCCTGAATTCAGTAACATAAATAATAAATATTTTCATATTCTACAATGAGAGCAAGTTTTTATCAATTTTTATTTGTCAATGTATAATGTTAAAATAAAGAAAAATTTTTTAAGGGGCCCAGTGAACTTGATACATTCCTGGACATGGACTTATATTGTAACAGTGCGCAGGTATTGAACCGTAACAGTGCGCAGGAATTAACAGTGCGACGGCTCTGACTGTATATAGAAAAAATACATGTTTGTTCTCTATTGATATATCTAGCATCCCTGATACCACATAAAGGTTTTAAAACGTTTTAAATGGTTAAATCAAAACACCGTTTAACGTTTAAATGGATAAGTTTAAAAAACGTTTCTATAAGGGGTTAAAAAGGTGCGAAATGTCCACATTTCGATTCAATATAAAAGCTTTAAAAGCGTTGTAAAAACGTTTAGAAAAAGTTTGAACGGCAACAATTTAAATGGGTTAAGAACGTTTTAAAACATTTAATTAACTTTTAAAACGGTTTAAAACAGGTTTGAAAAATAACGACATAGAATATGTCGAACAAAATTGTTTAAATAGAATTTAATGTTACTTTTTGCTAAACGTTTTTAAATATTTTAAAACCTATTTTTAAGATATATATTCAATCAAAATGCGGACATTTCGCATCTTCTTAATAACACTTTATAAAAACGTTTTTTAAACTTATTCATTTAAACGTTAAAATGTGTTTTGATTTAAGCTTTTTAAAACGATTTAAAAAGGTTATATGTTATCAGGGAATTGATTAAAAGTTTTTTTTTTTGTAAAAGAAAGAGAAAAATATAAATTTTACAAAATTTGTAAAAATCAAGAAAAATTATTGTCTTATTATACGTCAACATATTGAAAATATGTTCGTTTTCTTAAAATAGACATAATTTTCTTCCAATTTCTATATCTAGCAATTACTTGAACGCTATTTTAGTGAAAGAAATAAAATTAAATTTTGATTATGTATTTTTCGAAAATCGGTAATATTAGTAAGTTTAGAAATATTACTTCAAAGGGAAGCTTTGTGATACACAGAGAGAATTTTCTGATAAAAATTACCGTAAAAATCATTGTAAACGTGGGATATTCTGTCTTCAGGGGGGAAATTACTCTACTGAGCGGTAAAAATTAGCGTTATTCATTGTAAATTTTACCATTTAGCATGGTAAATTTTACCGTTCAGTAGGGTATTTTTTTCCATGAAGTCAGAATATCCCACGTTTACAATGATTTTTACGGTAATTTTTATCAGAAAATTCTCTCTGTGTAGTAAAAAAACTGTTTTGCTAAAAACATGTTAGAAGCATCAAAGTATCAAGAAATCAAAATACACTATTTTTAGAAAATGTCTGTAGAGATATGTGTATGTGCGTGCGTGCGGGCGTGCATGCATGCGCGCGTGTATATGGACATGGATCAGCATTGCTCTGCATATACACGGTGGAACTTAATGTTTCAGAGCTCACTTTTTTTTGTTTATCTTAAAGGAAGGTGGCATAATACATTTTTTTCTTCTTTATCACTTCGTTTTTGTTTTTTAGTGGTTCTTTGGATTTGGAGTTCTTTATTTTAAATAATTACACGAGATTGAACATGTATTTTAGAATAAACGGCTTACGTTGCCCTTTGAATTTGTATAAGCATTGTCTGCTTCAAATTTTAAAATATTCCATTCTTATTTGCAGCCGGGAAACTGTTTTGCAAACTTTTCGTGGTAAGCAATGCGCATGAGTGCTGCTAAAATTAAAAGAGAACAAAGCGTCTAGTTATCTTTAGTATGAGAAAAGACTTTATAAAAAGAAGTTTTTTTGTAAGTTATGTAACAAATTACTTCTTGGAAGTAAGTCAATTTTAATTAATTAAGTTTTACCTCGTAATGATTTATGAAATCTTACGTAAGAGGGGTCGGAGGGGGTCAAAAAAGGTGGAAATCGCCTTACGGAAGTAATGATCGGCCCCATAGAAAATATAGTGTATAGTATAGTGTTATTTAGCTATTTTTCGATTTTTGAGTTTTAGTTTTTTTGTTTTTTTGTTTTTTTTTTAATTTAAAAATATTATGATCAATTTAGTGTAATTGTTAGAAAATCAAATTGATTTTTCACCACAGAATTAAATAGAATTAATAATTTCATATTAGAACAATTTATAAAGTTTGAGGAGGCTAAGTGCCAATGAATTGGTAGCGGTTTTTTTATTCTGATAGACCTCAACAATAAAATATAGTGTAAATATACTGTTAAATATCAGCAGTGTATAATTTTTTAAGGGACAATATTAGATACAAAATGACTATAAGAAATTTTCGTGTAGAGATATGGTGAAAATTATTTTCATTAAGTTTTAAGATTATTTCTGACTGGCAATGCTTAAACGCGTTTGTCTAATGAGTTAACTATAGCTTTACTTTGTTTATGCGAATTTCCATTATTAAATTCTCAAACTCGATTTATTAGGATCTCTCTTTGAGAAAGCATTCTACTAAAGCAATTAGCAGCGATTTTTCATCTAGAGCTCACCTCAAAAAAGCTATATTTACAATCATGTCCTTTAAGTCTCTTATAACGACAATATGTGTAGATAAACACTACGCCAAACACAAGAGTTGTCAATGTTGAAGTAGCAATGACAACCTGAGAACCCACTGAAAATTCTTCAAATATTTTTTATATACAAGTAAACGTAATAAATTTCGTTAAATAATGTCAGATACCTGATAAATTCTCTTCTCTAGTAAATGTATTCCATTGCAGGCTTCTTCCTCCCTTAGATTCGGCAACTACACCAATCTTGTACTGGTGACTCAGTGCGACTTTCGAAATGTTCACCATAGTTTCATTCTACGAACAATCGCGTTAATCCATGCCGTTAGCAATAATTGAAAATGATTTAAGGATTTGTAAATTATCTTACCCCAAAAGCTGTAACTTCAGCAATACGTTTTTCTAATTCTAGCGGCTGAATAACAACGGTATAATTATTAGGTTGCAGCTCAGGTTTATTCCAAGATACTTGTAAATCAACTGAATTTTTATTTGTTTCGAAGGTAACGTGTAATCCCGTTACTGGTAGAGGATCTATTACAAAATATAAATAGAAATCGAGTTAAACATGCTGCTTTCATGCATACTATTGTACGTAACAAATTCTCTTACCACAAATATCTAGATTATGGTGGAGAGTTAAACATGAGGGAGTCATGAACGTTAATGTCACATTATTACTTTGCAGTGAGCCTAATTCATTTCTGGATATAACATAAACTGTATTGTTTTTGTAATACTTTAAATGACGTATTTTTAGGCGATATTCACGAGTCTGTAATTATAATGTATTAACAATCAATAGTAATAACAATATTATTCTCATTCAACTTTGATGAGTACACAAGCTTTTTTTTCAATCTTTACCGCGTCTAGATGATACTGATACAAGTTGTGTTCTCCTCCCCAGTGTATAACATTGTACAGGCAATTAAGATCTTGACGTAAATAATATGATTTATTTATTAATTTGGCATTAAATAGTTTTTCTTTTTAAATTTTTTTATTAAAATTTAATATATAGCGTAAAAAATTACGAAGACAAGACTGGGTTATATCGTAAAAACTAACATAAACAGTACTTCTATGTAATACGAAAGACATCTATCGAGCTTTTCACAATAAGTCGGTATAATTCTACTTTATATGGAACGCCTACATTTTACCCCGATAATCGAAAGAGGAAAAAATTGTAAGTCAGAATATGTGGTCATGATCCTGGATTAAATCGACTAGTAAGATTAAATCAAGTTTAATTTATTCTTTACAAGTAAGGAAAATACCACAGCAGAAATAGCAAAAGGAAATTTTACGTTAGAAAAATTTATATACATTTGTATACATTGAGAGACCTCAAGAAGATACCTTTATAAATCAAACACTTTTTTATGGTGGTCTTGCATCCGTTACCAACTTTGCCAACTTTGAAATGTAATACATTACAAAATAGACCATATTGGATTATTTATCTTGAATTGTGTAATTTTGATAACGGACTCGTGATTAGAAACAATATTGCTTGATAATTGTAGCAAGGTTAGATCGCTCATATGCAATATTAACGAATCTGACAAATCCTTAAAAACAATCTAGTGGCAATATTACAAAAATATTGAGTGCTATGTATGGGGTATGATTTATTCCTGTAACATTCGCCCTGAGCGTGACCGATGGCGTCATCTAAAAGTTGAAAACTCGGAAGGTAATTCAATATATATAGTAATATTGTCAAGGCTTCCTTTACTGCTATATTCCGCCACCTCGTGCGTTGCGATCGTTTCTTTTATCCCCTCCAAACGAATGCGAATAGACAACGTATTCGTGATCAGTGAACCCAAAAGTGAAACTCGGGACTAGCTACCCCGCGGCACCGTAAATAATATCTAGGTCATATTAACTTTTCCCCATATCCTCCACATAATCAAATATACTTATGAATCGTGATTCATTTCTCTCGAATCATGAATCAAGCAAGATGAATCATACGATTCATGAATGAAAGAAATGAATGGGCGATTAATGCTTTTATCGACCGCTCTTCAACAGTCCAGTGAAAATGAGGTCAACGGTCAAGCTTTTACTTTTTAACATATTGCAAACACTTACATTATATTATCAAAATTTATGTATATAATATAGTCTGTACTGTATATCGACATTTTTTTCTTTAATAAAACTTTATGTTTTAATAGTAAAGACCTGTTTTTACAAATCAGGCTATCTTAATGTCTAGGCCCCCTAATTATGGAAGATCATACGCATGATACCTCATATTTAAGGGGGGGGGGGGTTAGACAAGTTATAACCCGTTATATTTAAATTCGCTTAAGTACCCCTATATGGGCAATTTCGTCGAACTTTCAACTTTTAGTGTCTTAACTGTAAAACTGTTGATCATTTATTATTTACTAATATATCCCAAGTAATCTTTTTTTATCCAATAATCCAAGTCGAACTAGGATAAAAATGCCTAAATTGGTATGTGCGAAAATAATTTTTTTATTCTTACTAACAAAACATGAACGCAGTTTAACTTATTATTCTGATTCCAATTACTTAAATAAATTAAGCTTAAACTACAGCTCTGAGTTAAACCTCTTTTCTGTGCCTCATTCTGAAAAGAAGTTATGGCACTTTAAATATTTCCCGGAATTCTAAAAATCTTCTAATTAAAGCAAAGTTATTTATTTAGCAGTTGTGCTGTGTTGTAAATAGATTGTTGACTGAAAAACAGAGAATTTATTTTATTTATTTCAAAATGTACTGGCGCCCAAAAATAACCAATTTAGTGTGTGGATATTGAAACACAATACTATTCTTATGGGAAAAAATGCCGTTCCGAAAAAATAAGACACGTGCATCAATTCCTTTCATAAACGGCTTTTACAGCGTACCCACAAATTTCCAATTATGTGCCTTGAATTTTTATTTCTAAATTTTTTTATGTAGAAAGTTAAAAGTTCGGCGGCTTTGCCCATATATATTCTTTTCTTTTATTTCTTCTATAAAAGTTTTTAATTATTTTAATTTCTCCAGATAACACGAGCGTATTTGCACAGAGTAACAAAACAGTCATTTTAGGTTCCGCTTTATAAGCATAAAAATCGCGTTATCCAAACATGAGATACGAAAAATATGTAGTGTACTGAAAAAATATATCTTATACATAGTCAAAGTCCACAGAAAAAATTATTATTTACCCAAAGTAGAAAAATTAATCGAAAATTGAATCATGATTCATCTGTCTCGATTCACGTGAATCGGGAAAATGAATCCCGGTAAATGATGTATAAAAGTAAAATCTCTGTGTAATTTGTTGTTTATCTGCAGCTTTACATTTCGCCAATCCAAATCTCCGTGCATTAACTATAACAAAGATGTATTTATCTGTATTTAGCTCCATATAACTATATAAGAAATTGGTCTTATAAGTTTTTAAATTCTTCATCTGATATCATACATTGACAAAAAAATGTGTGTGCTTAATTGCTTTAACGAAAATTTTCTAATGAGGAAAGGCATCACAGAAACATTTATGTTTATTTTCAAGATTTAACACAGTTATGCACCCTTAAGGAGATGTGAAAGTGAACTAAAAATTCATACCTTACCGAAATTACATTTATATTTCTTTCTTCCGAATAAATAAATATTTCTTAAAAAACGCTATATTATGCCCTCCGTATTCTTACCAGTAACCTTCAGTTAAATTTTCAAAAGCTTTCATTATTAACTCTCGGAGAAAAATGCGTTTGAATATTTACAACTATAGTTAAATTCTCAAACGTATTTTTCTCCAAGAGTTAACAAAGCTTTGAAAGCTTTTAAAAATTTAACTGAAGGTTCCTGGTAAGAATGCGGAGAGCATAGTACGGCATTTTTTAAGAAATATTTATTTATTGCGGAGAAAAAAATATAAATGTAATTTCGGTAAGGTAGGGATTTTAGTTCACTTTCACATCTCCTTAAAACAAAAACTATGTTTTACCGTCAGCAGGAACAATATTTATGTAAGTCTCCATATGACCTCGTCTATTTTTATTTACGTCGAATTTACTGACGGATATGTTTTTCACTTCTTTCGGAATATAGTTCTCTGTAAACAAAATTTATTCTTATCAAAGTGAAGAAAAAATGTGCGCGCACGCATGTCTGTGTATATTTTGATCTGAAATATACTACATAATTGAAAGCACTTAGTGTAATATTAGTAATTAATCACCGTCGTTTGTATTAAACCATTGCGTTATTTCCGGCAAAGTAACTCCTTTAGATGTTACTTTTCTTATGCGATATTTATATCGACTCCCAGGGTTCAAGTCCATAAATTCGTAAAAAGTGTCGTTGCTCTAAAAATATTTATAATACTTTTTAGAAATTATGAATGCACTGTATTTTGAATACTCTTTAATAATCGGTACATCTATACGAATGTAGTTATTATAACTCACTATTATTGGCGATGTCCAATTGCTATCAGTACTATTTTTTATTTCAATAACATAAATTCCAGGTTCATGTTTTAGAACCAAACGATCGACATCTTTACATTGGAGACTAACATTAGATTTTGACGTTGTTTGTATAAATGGAATTTCTACAAAATGAAAACAAGTGTTCAATTTTACATACCTTTATTATCCAATTTTACATAAATATTTAATCATCTTATCATTTTGCTTAACATTAAAAACTTTGACAGTATAATAGTAATCTTATAATTTAAATGAGATACTGTGGGTGCAGGTAATATGGCAATACAGGCAAAATGGTTACATATAAGAGATCTCGTTTTATGAGACTCTCTAGGGTGCCATAACTCCAACAGTATATGTGTTACATCAAAGGATGTTGAGGGACAAGTCGACTCCGATGCTGGTACCCTCTATTTACAAGATAGTGTCATGTTTACGCGCGAAAGCATCAAAACACTGATTTATTAGCAGTGCATGCAGGTAAAGAAACCACTTTTGTCAGCGGGATTCAAGCGAAAAAAAAATCGTACGGTTTTATATTAGAGTTTGCAAGGGCGGTATACGCACATTATATAAGTTTGAGGGTACAAATCAGAAATACGTGTCGAATATTTTTTGATCCACTGTCTAGTCATATAATCATAAAAATTATTATTCATGTATTACTATATCAAGCTGACGTACGTTTAATGACAAAAATAATTATTTTTATCGATTCGGGGGTCGTTTTCACCCCCAAAATATGCAAGATGGCTAAAATAATATAACACGTGTCGAATATTTTTTGATACTCTATTCACCTGCAAAGTGTCATAAAAATCTGAGAGGAACATCAACCTAAACCCCGGTGTCAGTTAAAAACAGCGACTGCTTCTTTAAAATTCCTAGTTATAATAATCCCTAAAATATCGACACCGAAGCGTTCGTTGCGGCGCCATATAATTGATTAACACATATAGGAAGTCTCTGCTAGGCTAGTCTTGATTTTTTGTAGCACTTACTATACCATTTTACTATTAAATAAAACTGATAGCTGGCCATTTTACCAACATTGTTGATAAAATTGCCAATTTTCAACTGCTTGCAACTTCTTCAATTATAATTCAGAAAGTGTCTTTTTACAAATCACTCATGAGGTATTAGAGATAATGGTTCCAATAACAAGTCCCAATAGTTTCCGAAGCCTCAGAACCCGATATATGTTTACTGGAAACCGGAAGTTCCTTAAGGTGTCCATATTACCTGCACCCACATTATATCCGTAGATTGTAATTATTAAGTTTTGGTTTATTAACTATTTAAAATTAATACTCACTTGCAGTAGTATTGGTTGTTTCATTACATTTTTTCGTGCATTGGTCCTATAATTACAAAAATTCAAATCTATAGATTTTAATAAAAATGTTTTCATAATAATATTCTGAGAAAACCATTCGGTATCGTAATACGTTATCAAAATTGTAAAAAATTTCTAATACCAATTATTGTTTCCTTGAAGTGGAAACTTTATATGATCACTTGATAAAATAATGATTATAATCGTTACGCTAAATACAAAAAGGCGCGCATTCACTACAACATAAAGGGGTGTAGGAGAGTAAGGGAACAAAGTCTCACTTTACGTTAAAAACAAACCATTACGTTAAAAACATTACATAGAAACATGTTTTGAGACATGAGGAATCACAATCCACTATTTTTAGAAAATGTTTACGTTTGAATTTGTGAACATGTGTGTGTAAAAACAATCTTGTTGTAATATTGCGAAAGGATTAGGTTCTATATAGGGATAAGCTCAAAGTCACCTATTTTTCACATACACACATACACACATACATACATACATACATACATTTTACTGGTACAGAATCCTCGAAAACATCAAAATTCATTAAAATCTCATATACCAAAATTATCCCGATAACACAAAACGTTTTTAAAACATTTGAAACCAAACTTTGAGACGTTCAAAGATAACGTTGAAAGAACGTTTGAAAAAGGTTTGAAAATAGGTTGAAAAAGAACTAGTATAGTATATATAGAAAAAAACTGTTTAAATAGAATTTTATGCTATAAATATTATAAAAAAAGTAATTTTTTTCGATATATTCTATGTTAGTTTTATTTCAAACCATTTTCAAACCTTTTTAAACTTTTTAATACAAACGTTTTAAATACATTTTTAAACCGTTCAAATTGTTGCCATTCAACAGTCATCGGAAAGATTGAGTTGAAAGTATGAGTTTGCATGTGCATGAACGTGCGTATGTGTGTGTGTGTGTGTGTCGATGTCTGTACGTGTAAGCGTATAATTGACGACAGACTAAAAAGTCAATAATAAAATGAAAAATGAATTTAAAAGAAAATATTTTATTACATTGTGCAACTAGGGGAGGGTGTTGGCTTTTTCTAGCCTCTGGCGCCCTCGACTTTCACTCGTGCTCAATCATCATCCAATTCTGAAAAAGCCCTTTCCACCCATGTTACACATCGTATTTGTGTAATAAGTGTGTGAATAGGGCCTTTTTCATGCATGCAAAGGGAATAGGGAAACGGGTATTACGAGTCGTCCACTAGTCGTGAGAAATTCAGGAGCGGGACGTAATCAACATTACCTCTCGCTCAGGCGAAAACGTTCGGAATGCCCAATTTTCCATTCGCTTTGTAAGCATGGAAAACGGCATTTTTCATGCACGTGTTGAGACAAAACACTTTTTCTCCATTTCCTGATCAGATATGATAATTAAAGCTTCAAATAATAACTATTTTTTAGTATCTTATTGTCTGTTCGTAAAATATTTATTTTCGTCTAAAATGATTCGAAAGAAGTACAGATAAATTTAAATTTATAAAATAAACGAGATGCAGTGAATGAACATGTATCAAAGTCCTTCATCAAAGTCAAGAACTATGAATACGAAACTGAATGGATTTAAAAAGATTTACGTGATGCTATACTGTTTTATTTCCAAAAACATCGAATGTCAATTGAATGATAGATACATTATATAAAATCTATATTTCTTTCAATTCTTAATTTTTTATTACATTAAAAATCAGCTTAATGTTTTATTCGTATCGTGTTGTAGTTGTATTAATGTAAGTTTTGATAAGTTAGTGCTATTACAGTTTTTAATGCGATCGTGAATAGTTTGATCTATAAAGGAACACTTGTTCAATTATTGCGTCACTACATTGGTACAAATTTTTTAAAACAATGGTACATGACAGAAACAACGACGAAGAGTAACAGATGTTCAGAATACGGAAAATGTTATTTGTAAGTAAAAGTTAAAAAAATATCCTGAGATTTAAATAATAAATTTCCCTGATTACACTTATCGCTTTTAAAACGTGTTATAAAGTGCGAAATGTCCGCATTTTGATTTAATATAAAAGCTTTAAAACCATTTTTAAAACGTCTTAGAAACGATTTGAAATTGTTTGAAAGACAACAATTTAAACGGGTTAAAACGTTTTAAAAGGTTTGAAAAATGATGACATAGAATATATCGAAAAAATTGTTTAAATAGAATTAAATGATACTAAGAATACCAGTTCTGGAAGTATCATGCGGATGGTACCTCCAAAATTGGTATTCTTAGTAACATTAAATTCTATTTAAGGTAGTTTACCGGTGATAATAAGGTTAAAAAGTTAATTTGTATTTAAAATCACCATTAAACGGTATTATTAATGACTTAATGTCTTCAATGCATAAATTAAAATGTTAAAATATTAAAAACAACCCAAAAGTTTTGAAATAAGGCAAAAAACTAAAGTGCGGTATACACTTATCTACAGACTGTACCACAATATAGATATGCTAATAACACAGGCAAGAATGTTTACTTAGCCATATCTTTGAAAGTGAACCGCTAACTATAGATTTTTTTGTTTTACGTAATATAGGTGGTAATTCTTTACAACATATTAGTTTTGCAGGGAAATATATAATTCATTTCCGCCGTTACAAGTTAAAATGTCTCTTAAATACATGCTTAACCTATACCTTACGTGTTATGACTCGCAACTTTGACATTGAATATTTCCATTTTAGTACCGGCACGATTCTTACAGTTTTGTGAGATGCATAGATAATACTATTAATAACATTCTGTCGAAATTTAAAGCAAATATATAATAAATCGATTTGCCGGTGAAGATCCTTAAACAATTTTTTTCCATATATTCTATGTCGTTATTTTTCAAACGTTAATAAAAACGTTTTTTTAACTTATTCATTTAAAAGTTAAAAGGGGTTTTGATGTAACATTTTTAAAACGTTTTAGAAACGTTATGTGCTATCAGGGGCTTTATTCACTAACTTATATTGCGCCGATATAGACGATATAACCGCGTCGGGACCAATCAGGGAGATTCTTTAAAGAGAAAACCTCTTATATCGGCGCGACATAAGTTAATGAATAAAGGCCCAGGGTATTTATATGCCCGAATGGGATTTGGATAGTTCGAAATGGGAGATTTGTATATACAGCGATGCTGAGCATAAATCAGACTGAATAACTTACCTCCGGACACCGAGCTATACACAGCGCAAGCTGCAAAGTATCGTCCAAATGCAAAGCTTGAATAAGCAAGATCCAAGGAGCCAGTAGCACTAGTAACAGAAATAACCTCCTCATACTGCATGCTTCTTTATCCGTTGGCAAACGAAATCATGGACGTCGGAATTCTATTTTTACTCAATTTTTTGTTAACTTAATTCCTTACACCTGTATAACTTGATCACTAACAGAACAAATGTTGTTTATATTTTCGATGCCCATCAGACAGGCAGGCGGCCCGACGCTTGAGCGATCTGCATGTGCATCTCACGGTGGCGAGCACACCGGTAACATGCTAGTCGCTGTGTCGTCGAATTACGAATGATAGCCTTCCTTCTCCGTGCAACCTCTGTAGATTATTGCTAAGGTCTATCTCGGCAATCGCAACTCGCTCATACTCATTTTACATTTTCTCTTTGAATTTTATCTCACATACTCGTGCACACATAAACCTACTGCGCGTTTGATAGTTTTCTTATTCAAACAAATTTTTTTATTCGCTCGCGCAACAACCTATTGCTGCCAAGGGGTGGGAGGTGTAGGCGTGTCGGGGAGGGGAGGGGGGTACATTACCCCCAAAATATTTTTACAAAGCATTAGTGATTTTCCGTAAATACGTTTAACAAACATATACATTTTTTATATATTTTTCTAATTTTTTCTTTATTTTGGTTATCCTTTTTTTCCTGCCTGTATACGCTTTTCGGATTTCTACAGGATACCCCACCACCTCTGTGCGGAGATATTTGACCCTAACGAACCCATCCTAATTCCCCACACCGTTCCAGCATTCGCCCAAGTTACCGAGAATGGCAGGTTTGCATGCAACATTTATAAGCTTGCGTCTTATAGAACGTTTAGATAAGGGCACTGAACCACTTTCAATTCTTGAAAAATTATTTTTCTTTATTGCATTTCTTAGCCGTTCAGGTTGAAATAAAACTGAATTTAAATAACGAGATAATTTCTTTAACATTGCCTAAAAATTTTTTCGATAGCCCAGGCTCAGAAGAAAAATTATAGGGAGGCCTAAACCCGTTAAGGACGTATGGTCTATTTTTGTACAATAAGATTTTAGTGTTTTTTTGAGATTCTACAATATATTTTGGTACGTGATATATTTGGTAAATCTAATCGCTGCATCAGATCAAAGTGGACTATTTCCGATCTCGTATGGTGAGTCTAAGCTACTTTTGGTCGCGTAGAAACCGAGAAAACTAAAGAAATTTAAAGAATCATTTTTGGAAAAATCCTCTAGTTAAGTTTTTTTTTAATTTTTTGAGGGTCCCGTCCTTAACGGATTTGACGGTTATGTTTATTATTAAGATTCAATCTGCTCTCTTCTAGGACCAGCCTTAGTTAAACTCTAAAAAGAAAATTTGTTTGTATGAGCCAATAAATACTTTTTTAAAGCAATTATTCTGTAACTTGTTTTACTATAAATACTTAATATCTGTAATTTAACCGTTATAAAACTTCCAAATCTTGATCGTATGTGACATAAAAAAGTATTACCATTGTCAATGCCATGTTTATTAGCAATGCTCTAAATTTGTTGGATTGGATTATCACTCTTTTGGAGTAAATTCTCACTCCAAGCGATCATGAAAATATAGTTACTTATTTTGGAGTGAATCTTCACTTTTAGAAAGAGTGAATACGTTGTTGTATGTTTTACAAATGTTTTGATGGATGATAATGAATACAGTTTACTGGAAAGGCTGCAATTGAGAAATAAATTAAAAGAACTTCTGAAAAATTGTTGGTTGGTTTTGAACCCTGGACGTTTAGGTTCTGTGGCTGCCACTAGCGCTAGACCACCGTTGCATCTGAATTCGTGTGCACTGATTTCTACTATGTATTCGAATTCGTTGATGAACTTTTATTTAATATTAAAATCAATTTTACGTATCAATCAAGTGGGACCAGATGTGGCCGTTTTTCGAAACGGTGCAACTGTCGTCCTGTTCTACTAAGAAATGAAATATGTATACATACATGTACCTACACATACATTGATCTATACACACACACCCATATATACACATACATATATATGTACATGTGTGTATACATAGAGATGTACATACATACACATATGAAGTAATTATTGTCGTATATTAAAGTTTTTCAGGTAAATGAAATATAAGATAATTTAATTAATTTTAATTTAATAATTAAAAGTTTTTACCGTACGCTGTAACACGCACGCACGTGCACGCACGCTGTAGTGAACTCAAAAATCTTTACCGAACATTTTTGTCGCCGGTCGGTAAACGGCCACTTCTTGTCCGCTTGAAATGCACGAAAAAGCGCAGAAACAAAATTAATTCTTCTGCATGTTTCATTATATAAATATTTTAAAGTGTTTTTATGTTCTAACAAGAACTTTCAAAGAATTCTAAGCTATAATAATAGAAACTTTAAGTATCTTCAAATTAAATATTAATATTTAATATTGTGATAGTGCTTAAAAACTTAGTAGGATTATACCTAGTTTTAGAAAGAGAATTTTACTAGGTAAGTACCAATCGTAATGGTATCAACCTAACCTTAAAATATTTTCTGGGTTTATGATTAATATTTCTGCATCAAAGAATGTTACTAGATGAGAACCAACCATAATAGTGTCAACCTAATCTCAAAATATCGCTAAAACACTTATTTTTGTTTCAAATTTCATGATCAAAATATTATTTTTTGGTATTTTTCGGGTTGTAAGTATTGTTTTTGCATGAAAGAAAGATACTATATGAGTTCTAATGGTAATAGTATGCATACAATCTCAAAATCTCGCAAAAACAAGATATTTGTTACTAATTTCGTAGTAACAATATAACTTTTTTGTGATTTATGTGTATTACTTATTGATTTTTTAGCTGTTTATAGCTAATTCACACACGCGCGCGCACATCTATACGTACACGCATATTACACACAAAAAAAATTTGAAGAATAATTATATTGTGATATTTTGAGGTTAGATTAAAAGTATTACGATTGGTTCTCATCTAGTACCATTCTTTGATGTATAAATAATAATTACAATACGAAAAATACAAAGAAATTATATTTTGATCACGAATCTTGTAACAAAATACAGTGCTTTTGCCATCTTTTGAGGTTAGATTCACACTATTACAGTTGGTTCTCATCTAGAAACATTCTTTGATGCAGAAACAATATTTATAACACAGAAAGTACTAAAAATACGTAGATTGACCGCTAAATTTGCAAAAAAGACATTGTTTGGCAATATTTTGAGGTAGGTTAACACTATTACAATCAGCACTTAGCTATAGTAACATATTCTATAATAAAAGAACAATCATTATAACATAGAACATTTATATTGTAACTACGAAATTTGCAAAATAAAAGCATGTTTATGATATTTAGAGGTTAGGTTGGCACCATTAATTTAATGTTATTCATTTAATTTAATTTAATTTAATGATTATTCATTCGTTTTTTGACCGACTCATAACTCACATCACAGAAACGTGCGAATGCGCCTGATTGATTACTTATCAACTACTTATTCGCGTGTCTTTCGCAATTAATTTTAATTAATGAGATTCAAATTTTCGATAAATAAACTAAAATTTGTTTGCGTTGTCATTTCACTCTAACTACTAAAGTGAAAATTAGAGCGAATAAATATCACTATATTTTCTAGAGTGAAATCTCACTGTAAAATCGCTTCACTCATCTTTTAGAGTGAAATTTCACTCTACCGTGTTTAGCGTGTAATGCTGATTACGTCACACTCCTCAATTTCTTAGTGGACGACTCGTAATGCCTATTTCCCCATTCTCTTTGCATGCATGAAAAAGGCCCTATATTCACACACTTATTAAAAATAATACGATGTGTATAAGACGGGTGAAAAGGGCTTTTTGAGACTCGGTTGATGATTTGAACCCTCATGTTCGTCTCGCTTAGAGAAAGCATATTTTCCCCCCTAGTTGCACAATGTACTATTTTTCAACTCAAGCATGAAATGGCCTTTTTTCATGTCTAAAAGTAGCGTAGAGAATCGCGCATTTTGAACGTGTTTGTAAAAATTGTAAAAAAATATTCATTTAGCGGGGAAGAAAGTGAAGTGGGGAAAACTTACTACTTTTTTCTTCGCATTTACGGGGAAAAATGACTTTTTTCTCCGCTTCTCAGCAATTGCGAAAAAATGTAGGAAATAAGCTCAGGATCCATTTTTTCGGGTTTAACCCTCGATTATGCGCATAAGTGTGAAGTTTGCTGCTAGTCACAAGTGCGTAACTGCGCATGCGCGAGTATTGATTAAAATCGAAATAAGAGAAGGTGCAAATATTGGAACTTTACGATTAAAAGTGAAAATTAAAAATACAACAATTTTCAACTGCGTTATGCACGACTTGAAATGCGCGATCACCTACCCAACTTTCATGCATAAAAGAAGCCCTATCATGCCTTTGTTGAAAAAAATACGGTGTGTAACACGGGAAGAAAAGCTATTTCAGATTTGTGTGAGGAATTTTCGGCACCTGATTACTTCAACCTCGCTAGAAATAGCTCATTTTCTCCCCTAGCTGCACAATGTACTATTTTGTCCGCCAGTCGGAAAACAGCTACTTTGCGCCTGATTTAGAGGCACGAAAGAACTCGAAAATCGTGCATGTATAACGAAAAGTAATTTATTTTGGTAGGTATTTAAAAAATAATATGATCGCTTCAGTGTAAATGCGATACATAAAATTACCTATCTTCTTCGACTTGAAATTTTCTATAAGCTATCTCTCTTCTTTTGTTATAATGTGGGTGCAAGTAATGTGGCCATGCAGGTAATGTGGCCACTACACGCGATCTCGCTGTATGCGTTACTTTAGGGTGCTGTAACTCCTACAGTATATGTATACGTATTGACAGTATATGTTGTATGCATTCTGACAATAGATGTTGAGGCACGATGACCCCGCTGCTAGCGCCCTCTGATTATAAGATAGTGTCATATTTACGCGCGAAAGCATCGAAACTTTGGTTTCTTAGCAGTACATACATGCAAAGAAACCACTTTTGTCAGCGTGATGTGATCGAAAGAAAATTATTCGGTTCATAAAATTGTAGCTTTTAAAATTACAACTTTCATTGGCGTTTATCGGGTTATAAAGTGGACATACGAATGTATTTCAAGGCAAAAGGCAAATCGACGTCGATAAAAACGGCGGTTGTTTCTTCAAAATTCGTAGGCCTACTAATTCCAAAATAAGTTAAATAATACATAAAGGAAGTCTCTGCTTGGCTAGTCTTGACTTTTTGAAGCACTTACTGTACGACTTTACCATAAGAACTGATAGATGGCCACTTTACCAACACTGTTAGAAAAGTGGCCAGTTTTGAACTACTTAGACCTTCTTTAATTAAAACTCAGAAAGTAAATTTTTTTGCAAAAAAACTCATGAGGTATTAGAGTTAAAGGTTCAAATAACATGTCTCAATAGTTTCTGAAGCCCCAAAACCCGATATAATATCTACTGGGAATCGAAAGTTCGGCACGGTAGCCACGTTACTGGTACTGCACTTCCCTTACACGAGAACGTAATTTTTTGTTTAAATAGTGATATCTCAGAAACATATGATGGAAAATCTTTAAAAAAAAATTGAGTTAATCAGTGAAAAAAGTAGCTTTCAACTATCTCTTGGCTGAGTTCTTTGCCCAGACTATAAGGTCTTTTTACCTTTCAAGATATTTTAGGTTATATTTCTTTCTTTAATTTTGATTGTTTATGTCTCGAGAATGACGCGGTCATTTTTTATTAAACAAACGAATTTCTATTTGCTTTTTGATGAAGATATGAAATTAGAAAAATAATCGATGTTTCATAACAATTTTTTTATTTTACGATATTTTTAAATCAATAATGATCATAAGCTTATACTTAATTGTAATTTATCTTTTAACAAACAGTCAATGATGAAGAGCTACACCTTTTTAGAGCTATTAAATAGAAATGGATATAGCAAGTCTTCCACACGCCCCTAATAAACAAAGTACTTATTTGCGTTTTTTGGTAAAAAAAATTATTTTTTTTTTATATTGTTGGATTTGTCTTAAAAAAGACGAATTTATTTATACAGGTTAAAAAATATCATTTACCTTTAGAATAAGTATATCTTAATAAGACGTATCTACAACCTTTTACAAACAATATTCATATTTATAAAGACGCATGTATACTCGACAGAACATACGTCTGATCGAATTTATTTTAATTTTTTTAAATACATACTCCAATGAGATTAGCGAAGACGAACATTCGATCAATGTAAAACAAATCAATCGTACATAAAGACGTAAACATTAATAAAGACTTTAATTTTTTCATCAGGACGCCAGTATACTTACATATGTATATATTGATGTTTGTAATAGCTATAATAACACTTTAATAAATTTCGCTTAATGAGTATAATAAATCTTTATAGCGTTCATTAAAAATTTGTAATCACAATTTTAGTATCTATACGCTCTTCAATTTAAACAACTTTAAAGGCGGTTTTTAGATTACAAAGTAAAAACATAAAATAAATTTTTTTTAGTGAATTTTGACAATTTCGCTTTATTGAATTTCTTATTACACTTTTTCAAATTTTATTCATGCTATATTACAATTTTTTACAAAAATAATGCCCATTAGGGTATTATTTTAATAATATTATGAAAATTTAGGAGATATAAAAAAAAAGATACTTACGATAATTCCATCAATATATTGATTAGGAGATTCATAGAATTTCGTGAAACATATTGGGCAAATTTTGTTGTTGTTCATCTCCAAAGTGAAATGGCAACTTCCTATTAATTCTATTTTTCCTATTAGTTTTGTAAACAATAATCTAAATAAAATAAGAGAAGTTTTTATTCATTTAAAAAAATTGATTATATGGGAAAATCCGTTGAACTATTAACCGATTTATTTACTAATTTGACACAGCATAGATCTCGTATTTAATTTTTATCCAATAATCCAAGTCGAACAAAGACGAAGAAATGCCTAAATTGTTATGTCCGAAGAGAAAAATGTCATTATTCTTACTAACAAAACATGAACGCCGTTTGACTTATCATTCTGATTCCAATTGTTTAAGTAAATTAAGTCTAAACTACGTCTCTGAATTAAACCTCATTTGTGTGCCTCATTCTGGAAAAAAGTTATGGCACTTTATATGTTTCCCGGAATTCTAAGAATCTTCTAATCTAATCCGTCGAAATATATTTATGATTTTTCAATAAGGAAGCAAATAAATGGTAATGGGCAAAATATGACATTTATGTTAAAACAATTTCGTATGGAAATAATTTACTATAGGTTTAAGGAAGGTGAAAAGTATCAATGAATTGGCAGCGGTTTTTTATCTTTATTTCTCAGAGAATAAACCAATTTCTAGAAAATCACTAAGATAAATTTTTTAAAAGTTGGTTTGTTCTCCAAAAAATAATGCAAAGGAATACTTTTATCTGAAAAGTAAGCTGTACAAGTTTTTGTACATGTAAGAGGTCAAATCACTATTAGAAAAAAATGTTAGTTTTGTCACATGGAAACGTGTACGCCGCATAGTTTTCCCAAAAAATATGGTATAGACAATGACTAAATACTGTGACGCATAGGATCAAAATTTTGAGGGTTTACATTGGTTATTGGATTATGGGGTTACTGATATTACGAGGTATTTATAGTAAAGAAAAGTAAGAATGATTGCTTTTAAAGAAAGCATTTTTATCAGCCAAATTAAAATTAATTTTTTTAGAGTTTAAATCTGGCTGGCCCCTTAATGATAAATAAGTAGCACAAATAAGAGCGAAAAAACATAAATTTGATATTACATTACTTGTTTGGATGAACTTATTTCAAAAATTTTCAATTTCACCTGAAAATTACATGTTTTTTGAATAAAATAAGAATTTAAAAATTAAAATACGTTGATGTTAATTGTTAGAATACGAAGATAGGTACAAGAAAATATGATTTCTCAGAAGAACCAAATTATTATTACATCTTTATCGAGTTAAGATTTTCAATGTATATATTTTAATATTTAAGAAATGGTCTTGCTTTTTTAATTTAGCTTTATTTTGAACGTGTCTCAGTATCGGCCATACAGTCCCAACCATAAATTCTTTTGCGGCTACATTTTTATTCGTATTTTTATTAGAAATTTTGTGTTTATGAACTTCTATTGTTAAAGTTAAATACAGAAAAATAAATCAACGAATTAATTAACGAAACTTAAATATTGTTTATTTATATTAAATGCATGTGAAATTCAGTGTCGCAAACCTACTACTGTGCTCAACTCGAGCAGTGTAAGTAATCGTTCTCAACTTTAGCATAAGTAATTTACCGCCCAAATTAATAATGGGAGTTTAGTGAAAATTCAACATTTTATAACAATTATTGATTATATAGCATATATAATACTTTAAGCATTTGATAAATATAAGAAATATTAGAAAATCGGCTTATACTTACAAAAAAGTTAGCTAACGTATAATGTGTTTCTATTTGTATTCTGTGAAATTTCTCAAACACCGGATTCATAATTATTCTAAAAATTTGCATATACCTTCTTGAAGAATTTTACTACAATGTCTCAAAATTTTATAGCTTTTTCTCTGTTAATTTGATATCAATCATTTGTGAAACAATCTACCTAAACTTCATGAAATTTTAACATATTGTTTTAATAGATATCTAATGAAAATAAAAATTTAAAAAAATTTTGTTCGGTTTGAATTTGAATTTGAACTTCCTTAAACGTTTTAACATAACAAGTTTATAAATTTTGCATACAGCAGTCTTACATAAGTAAAAACTTATCTCTGTAATTGTTGTTATAGTGAACTTGATAATTTTTGGAGAACGCAATAATTTAAAACTGTTTATGTACACTGCAGATTAAAATACCATCACTTATTATGATTAAGAAAATCAACTCGTGCAGCAAACTGTAAAGCACATCACTATAAATCTATCCGCCGGATTTTATTTTTGAAGCGGTCCGATTCTCGACCGCCGATTTTTGACTCGAGCTTGCTTATGTATTCTTATATTGGTAGTTTCTTGCCTCTAATCATCTTAAGCATTATGGCGTATTATTTTTCTGACAACCATTAGGTATGAGGAAAAACTTAATTCTATGCTATGTTATGAGATCGTGTGAAAATTCCTATATTATATCACTTGTAGTTTAAAAATTTATTATACGCAATATACTGTAATACATGGTGTAATATTTATTTTTATACTTTTTAAAAAGTAGTGATTTATAAAGAAATCTTGAAACGCAATTTAAAAGAATTATTTTCTATTTTTTGTATATTGTCAAACATGATGGTAACTTACATGGACGCCACATTTAAGCGCAAAAATGAATAAAAATGAAATCATTTCAATTTTTTTAACTATACATACTTGATACTACCTTTATGTTTACCTATGTAAACCCTCTAAACTTCATCCATATACGTCACAATCATGTATATAGTTATTGTTAATCCCATATGCATTAGAGGAACTCTGCGGTGTGCACGATTCTAGGTGATATGATGAACAAAATTTGTCTTTCGACGGTATTCTGACCTTTTAAACATTTATAAAAATTTTTATTATTTTCTAAAAAAAATAGTAAAAAATTTTTTTTAAATTGACTGACCACAATGAATTTAGCACATTCTTTAAAGTTAATAATGGACTAATTAACACGAACAATATAACAGATACCTACGTCAAATTACAGAATAATCCGTACAACACTCGAGGTCCACGCAAATTATATAGTATAGGGTAGTGACCCCAGTAGCCGGCCATCTAAGAAATTTGTATTCAAGCTATTGCAACAAATTCAGAAACATCTTTGTTTATAAATTACCGGTTCTAATACACTTTAAATGTATTATAGTTTTTGAGAAAATGTTTATTTTTGCTTAAAATATTTACAGGATAATTATAATATGTGTTTTAATAAATTATGACAAAAGCGCTAGTAGTCGATCACCGGAATCTAGTACTCGGACGCTTGATCGCTAGTAGTCGACCAGGACAATTTAAGGCAATACATTGCACTTTAAAAACATTGTTTAATCTTTTTAATAGTTCTATGATTTAAGTTTAGCTATAAAATATTGAATAAATATTAAATGAATGAAATTGAATATATTAATTAGTCGTAATGATCATTACAATTAAAGTGTCTTTGGACATGGATTACCGACCAGGCTCGGCCGACAACTAAACTTCGGCAAAAATTAAAAAAATTCTAGTAGTCGACCACCTGTAAGCACATATCGATAAAGATATTTTGAAAACAATTTTTATTTTATGGTTCTTAAACTGTTTTAATGTCTGTTTAAACTGGATTAAATGTTTAAATGGCATAGATCATTAAAAAATTATTAACCTAGCGATATTTTGTCTACGGGTTTATTTTTTAAAAGAAAATAGTCAAAGTGGCTGACTACTGGAGTCACTACCCTATATAGTATCATATCTAAACTCGAAATTTTTAGAAAATGCTCCGCCGCAAACAAATATGTAAACTTTATCAACTTCAATACAGGCACTATCTACTCATTTAAAGACAAAATATTAACGCTGATAAATAATTCTATATATAGCAGTCTTAATTCAATTTAATTCAAATTTAACGTACTTATGTGTACTGAGCTATCAAAGAGCGATGCGACAATGTAAGCATTGAATGACCACCTACTTACCACTACTTATCTTAAGTTTTTTGTAAAATACCATGTAAAAGGGTAAACGCCCGTTTGAAACTAACTAAATAAATAAATAAATAAATAAAATAAATTAACGGAAAAATGCTATTCTTTATCTGCTTCTTTATTCTACCTAGAATCGTGCACGCCGCCATAAGTTCCTCTAATAAATAAAGTATTAACAATGACTATAGATTGTGACGCGTATGGGTAAAGATATTGAGGTTTTACAACAGTAGACATAAAGGTATTATCAAGTATTCACAGTTAAAAGAAATTCAGAATGATTACCTTTAACGAGAAATTTGTATTCATTCAAAATTAATAATAATTAATATTCAGTAACGGTATATTATATATTTTACAAACTACATATCTCTAAAAAATATATAATTATAAAAAATAATTTTTGTCATTTGTTAATCAATTATTGTATTTCAATATTTAGACTGCATTTGACGGTAATTTAATATTTAAAAGACTAGGATTAAAATACATTCTTTCATAAAACAGAAATGTTCGCTGATAGTAGCGACCTCTGTCTGCATTAGTTGGATACAAACTTGTACAGGTTTAGTAAACTTTTGTACCATTTGTTATGTCGTCTAACTCTTCTTGCATATTATATATGTATAAATGTTATCGTTCAATGTTTCATAGACTATTTCTTAAATTGCAAAGAATATTAGATACACAGTGCATTTGATACATCTATGTTGTTCAACAAATTTGTAAAATATTATTTTACTACTGAAAATTTGAATAACATTTAATAAATTAGGAAACAATAACTGTAGTTCGAATTACCCGCCATGTCTGATTTATTTTATTATCCAGATTCGATCTATATGATGATTGTTGACGTGATTACAAATTATTTTATTTCATAATTGTTGCAAATATTTTAAATTGTTGAATGAACCTTGTCAATGTACTAACGTTTGAGAAAGGTTGTTGCGGTTAAAAATACGTGTATAAATTAGTACTTATTGGTAATTATGTAGGAAATAAGTTTTCAAGGGATACTTTTGATTGTTTACTTTACCGTACAACGGACATAGAACTATTGAACATATATATTATAGTGAATTAAACGCTATACTTCATATAAAAATGATTTATTATATAGCTTACATGTTGTTTTGTTTGCTTACATTAAAAATGAATAACATTTGTGTGGCTCACACAATAGTTTAGATTTTATCTAGAATAATTGGCATTGATGTAATGAAAGAGGAAAACCAAGAAAAACAGTGTGACTCCCAATATATTAGAGAAAATTGCCAACTGAACGTCAGTTATCATCTGCAAAGTAAAAGTTTTTATTATGAGCGTTACGTACAACAATATATTTTATATTTGAGATACATATAAAAATCTTCTTATTACCTTGCAATTGTTTGATCGACGTTGGCGTTTCTTAGTAAATGTTGGTGAAAGAACCAAAGTTTAATATATTTATTGATGTATTGTGGTGGTCTTAACTCTAACCTCCAAGCGGCACCGAGTCAGCAAACGACAAGCATTGATAAAGCCTACGACGCCACGTATGTACATGCTATTCATTGATTCCCAGCTGATTTTAAGCGACTGCAGCGCGCTGCAGCGCACCTCTGTCGGACGTAGTCTGCAGGACTAAATTTGAATTCAAAATTAAGCTTAACGAAAGTATTTTATACTTGCGAAATGTAAGTATAGAGAAATTTATCTTTTTAAGATTTCCGCATCACGTGTGGATACATTATAACAGATTAGGTATTTGTTTATTATGCCGTTTATTCACAATTGTCGTATTGTGTTGTGACTGTTGTGAGCCGTACGCGCGCTCCAGTCGCGAAATAGATTCTTTGGACCCTGATTCGCTGAGAATCGGCGACTTTACGAATAACGTATAGGACATACTTTTTGCTGAGTAGATTCACATGAACACATGCCTTCAATTTTCAGCATCTATAAATTTCAGAATATTACTTGCTTCTATATTGTAGATTGGTTTACTTGTGCTAGAGACAATTGATAAAAATAATAAATAAGAACTCTATTGCGTATCAAATGAAACTGTAGTTCTTTTCAAATCTAGTAAAAAATTAGCAGTAGTTCAAAAAAGATGCACTGAAGTGTACCTTGTCTACTTTAACCATGGTATTATAAAAAGTTATTATTACCGTTTTTAAGTTATTTTAATAATACAAAAATTAATATGTTTATTTGTGTGATAATGAAGATGATAGTGAAGCTGAAAGTAATCTCTCTCTTGATGACCTATGGAGGGTAGTGGCATATACTAAAGCTCTGGACTTCGCAAAGTACTGGAAATAAAGTGATCTAGTCATGTTTTTCACATCTAGACATAAAACATCATAAAAATGATTGTAAGTATAATAGATTAATTTAAAAATATTAAGAAGACATTTTGTACTTTTAAGTTATAATTATTATACATATATCAGCTCGTATATAAATATATTCATTTATATACGTAAGATTTTTTAACTATTCAAAATCATTACAATTTTAGGTTAACTTTTATTAATACATTTATTCTCCAGTTACATAGTATTTGACATCATTAACCTTCTTAACGAGTTACTTTTCACCTGTAAAAATTGTATGTGAATTTCCAAGATGATTACTTTGAGAGGAAAGCTTAAAAAAGATCCTGATGTGCCAAATACCAAGTCTCAAGATATTAGCAAACGAGTTTCAATTAGAGATAAGTTGCTCATAAAAGAAGTGAGTCTTGGTGATTATTTATGTCTGTATTATTGTACTTTTTTTATATAATTTATGGTTATTAACATTGTTTTTATTGCAGGTACAAGAAATGGAGCAAACTTTGCCCACAACATGTCAAGTCACTTTTAATGATCCTCACTGCCTATATGAATTCACATTATTAATTGCTCCTGATGAAGGATATTGGTGTAGTGGTCGTTTTTATTTTCAAATTCATATTCCAGAAGAGTATAATATGATTGTGAGTTTCTCAAATTTATAATTTATTTACAATCACATAATAAGATAAAATTTTCATTTTAGCCACCAAAAGTTAAATGTTTGACCAAACTATGGCATCCTAATATAAATGAAGATGGTGATGTATGTCTATCTATACTAAGGCAGAATAGTATTGATGGAATGGGATGGGCACCTACGCGCAAATTAAAAGATATTGTTTGGGGTTTAAGTTCTCTATTTACAGTGAGTAATTATTCTTGTGAGGTCTTCTTTTGATCTATAAAACATCATTGGTACTTGATAATGTAACATATTTCTATATAGGATCTTCTGAATTTTGATGATCCTTTAAATAGAGAAGCAGCAGATTTGTTTTCAAAGGATAAAGAATTGTTTGGTATCAAAGTAAAAGAATATTTGATGCAGTATGCCAAAAGATGATTGAAACTAGAATGTCTACAATGTCAAGAAACTGGATTTCCAGAGTCTAGTGTTTTGTGTAGAGCCATGGTGATGACTAAGAACATTATTAAAATCATTGTGAATTGTATTTATTGATAAACAATTGTTTATTTTTATGCTACTAATCTTGTTAGTTAAGGGGTAACCAGATAATGGCTGAGATATTTGTTTTGCATTCGTATTAATATTAATGAATATTAGATGATGTGGAAACTTGGATATAGACAAACAATGAAAAGATTTGATAATTTTATTTTACTTTAAGTAAATATGCCTAGTCATGAGGTCAAAATTGTAATTATATAGGGTTGAAGAACATCTACATTGAACAAGATTTCATAATATTTGAATCCAGAAATAATATTTCATTATATTTCCCCCATAACACTCATTATTACTACATAAGTATGCAAATTATACATAAAATAGGTAGTTCAACAAATGAATTCTGTGGCTTCGAGTCGTAACCACTTAAGTTCATTTTCTAAAATGTTAAGATATAAGTGCATAGATACCAAAATCACTAAAAACTAAATTTTCAAATAAAAGTGGAATTAAGTTGTTATACCTCGGAACCAAATATATAATAATAATGAGCATATTGGGAAAATGAATTCTTGTATACTATACTGGAAGTAACAATAAGAAGTTTTGATCATTGCTTTACTTCTTCAACTCACTGTCCGCCTCGCGGTGATTACTGTGGCTCGAAGCTGGACTATTTGAAAAATAAAAATTTTGACTTATATAAAAATTGTTGAACTCCTACGATCACAGGCTTAAAAAATCGATTTATGTACACAGAAATGGTGATCACGGAATTTGGTGAAAATCGTTTGATTTATACATATAAGAAAAACTGTCTTTGCTCGGATAGATTTGAAATCTTTAGAAGTATTAAAATCAAAAAATAGATATTTTCAAAATTTACCACTGTAACTACAATGCATAACATGTATTTTTTATTATTTTAATTTTTCGGTATCAATGGAGAATGAAATTTGAGCACTTTATAATAATTGTAAAAATAAAGAAAACACAATAGACAGGGTAAGTAAGCCAATTACTGTGCCATTCGATATTTTTATTTAAAAACTTATCAAAATCATATAGTAACTCGGTGAAATAATAGTTTTAATTAAAATGTACTATTTCACTGACAAAAAGTAATTATATGATTTTATAATTTTTTAAATAAAAATATCGAAGGTCACGGTGATTGGTGCATAGCATCGCTACTCACTCACTTACTCTATTATATCATTAATGTTAATACAACCGACAAAAAAATAGAAAGCTTTGTTGGTATTCCCGTTTCTTTTAAAACCATTTGTCTTGCGGTTTTCTACTTAAATTTAACTGATTACTCAGTAATTTTGTATTCCCTGCTTGTATGTTGCTTTGAAGATTATCATTTGAATAACTGGAAGAAAAATAGAGATTCAAGCATACTTTTTTTATACAAAACCAATGCTGTAATGCAAGAAAAAACTGATCTGTAAATAAAGGAAAGTATTTAATATAAAAAGAAAAAAAACGTAGTGATTTTTTTACAGGTTTAATGTAGAGTAAAAATTTTTAAAGCAGACTTAACATTTGTTTTTATTAGTATATTTCGTCTTGGTTGTTAATGACGAAATTACATAATTTGAATGAGTAATGCAGGATGTGTGAAAGTTTGAAATTTCAAAGTATTGGCATTGATTTGTTCGATCGAAGAAGTCGACAATGAAAGTCACAATCGTGCTGGTTTAAAAATGTAAGAAATGACGACACAGATTATAACAAGATACAAGAAGCCAGAACAAGGAATATCTCAGTAATTTGAATTGTATATGTGAATATTTTGGTAACCGTTGTGTAGTGTCGTTGCTCTCAACTCCCGCTTTTCGTGCAGCTGACTAGACTCGTTAAAATTATAATACATAGATAAATAAATAAATAATAAATAAATAAATAAAAAGAAAGACGCTGAACGAGTTGAGGGCGTAAATTGTTCGAAAGAGACGATGAGGATGCGGTGCGAGGTTGCAGCTCAGAACGTCGTGAGCAGTTCATCCTGTATGCTGGTCGACCTGGCGAGTTGTCGTTGCGTTCCAAAGGCTTCATCCAGCGAGTGGCCTTGCGACGCCTGCTTGCGCTTCTCCTCGTGGTACTCCTCGCAGTACTCCTTGAGCCTGTTGCCCAAGAATATCGTTCGCTCGCGCTTCTTGATCATGTACTCCGTGGGCATGAGCCACCTGTGCTCGTGGCACTCCTCCGCCGTCGGTCGTTTGCTGCAAGAAAAGGAAAAGCATCAGTACCAGCAGCAGCATCGGAGGGGGAAAGAGGCTCAGCGGGAAGCGGGATAGGCACCTGGGCGAGCGCTTGAAGACGAGCATGAGGAACCTCGTGGCCTCCTGGCTGAGCTCCTTGTAGAGGTACTCGAAGCGGTAGCGCACGAAGGTGATGTTCTGCCTGGTCTCGTTGGCGTCGTTGCCGCGGAAGGGCGAGACGCCCGAGAGCAGGACGTAGGCCAGCACGGCCACCTGCCAGATGTCGGACTGCGGGTAGGCGGGCTCGCCGTTGGTGACCTCGGGCGAGGCGTACTCCGGGTGGCCGAGCCTCGGCACCTGGCAGCCCATCTTGGTGACGCGGCGCGCCGAGCCAAAGTCCACGAGCTTGACCTGGATCGAGCGCACCGAGGCCATGACCACGTTGTCCGGCTGGACGTCGAGGTGGCAGACGGAGCGCCAGTGCAGGTACTGCAGCGCGTCGAGCAGCTGGCCGACGATGCTCGCGACGCAGCCCTCCGAGTACTCGTGCCGGCTGGCCAGGTAGCTGAGCACGTCGGCGCCCTGGAGCTTCTCGAGGACGAGGGCGGCGACGGGCGAGCCCCTCGGCCTGAAGGCCGCCTCGAGGAGGGCTATGCGCTCGTGGCGCAGGGAGCGCAGCGCCTGGAACTCCTCCTCGACGCGCTCCTCCGTCTCGGGCCTGAGCTCGAGGATCTTGGCGACGACGACGCGGTCGGTGGCCCGCTCGATGCCCTTGGCCACCAGGGAGAACTGGCCCCGGTACACCTCGGACACGAAGCTGTAGCGCTCGGAGATGCGCGCCTCGCGCTCCCAGTCCGGGGCCTCGGCCTCCGCGGCGTAGTCGAGCCGCGGCCGCGGCTCCTCGAGCGGCACCTCCCGGCCCGACTCGGTCAGCTGCTGCAGGTGCCGCATGGCCCGGCTCACCTGGACCTTGGGCACCTCCTCCTGTTTGGCGCGCGTCTTGCTGAGCTTCGTCGGGACGCCGTGCTCGCTCCAGCCGAGCCGGTTGCGCGCCGCCAGCCGGAAGTTGTAGCTCGTGTTGGCCTTGAGCTCCTTGACGAGGAAGAACTCGTGGTCGATGTTGCGCGCCACGTCCTGCCACTCGATGGCGTCGCCCTGCCGGTACTGCAGGCCGTAGCAGATGACGGCCGAGTTGCCGTCGTACTTGGGCTGCTTCCAGCGCAGGAGGATCTCCGAGTCGGAGGCCTCGCTGATCTCGGGGGAGTCCGGGGCGCAGGGCAGGGTCGCGTTGACGAGGCGCGCGCGCGCGACCGTCTGGCCGAGCTTGTTGCGCGCCACGACCTTGTAGATGCCGGCGTCCTGCTCGCGGGCCGGGTTCAGGGTGAGGATGGAGCGGCCCTCCGCGTCCTCGGTCACGCGCACGCGGTTGCTCTCCTGGACGACGCAGTCGCTCTTGAACCACTGGACGATGGGCTTGGGCTCGCCGACGGCCAGGCAGCTCAGCTGGGCGGACTCGCCGTCCTGGATGGCGCGCAGCTGGGGCTTCTCGCGCAGGAAGGGCTGCTGGCCCTGCTGCTTGCTCTCGAGCATGGCCTCGACCTCGGCGTAGCTGTCCAGCCGCGTGCCGAGCTCGTGGCGCAGCCGGCGCGTGCCCGGGGCCTCCAGGCTGCCGTACGTGTTGATGCGGGCCTTGCGCTCGTCGTCGATCTCCTCGTCCATGACGTCGGTGAAGCGCCGCCGTTCCCGAATCGCCGGCGTCTGACAACGCAACGTCACTCCTCGTTTCTACGCTTGCCCTCGTTACTAGCTTAACCCATTTCTTCCCAAGCGGCCATTTTTTCCAACGGAAATTTCAACATTCTGACTTCGGAATCGGAAAGAGCGCACAATTTTACTTCAGAAAACTGCTATTGGTTATTATTATTTTTTTTTCACAATTTTTGGCAAAAAATCAATCGACTATAAAATGGCCGCTTGGGAAGAAATGGGTCAAGAGGAAGCCGTATCTACTGTCCTTGTCTAATCACATTTTTGCTAATTACTCAAATAGTACTTTGTTAATTGAAAAACTAAAAGTCGTCCCCAATGCTTCTTAAAATAAGGAATATTTTGAGACCTAAAAGAGTACCTAACATTATTTACTTTCGGAGAATAGTTCGAAACGGAACACCTAACCTCAATTTTCGCGTTTCGAAGTATTCTCGAAAAGGAAATAATGTTAAATATTTTTTTAGGTCTCAAAATATTCCTTATTTTGCGAAGAATTGGGGACGACTTGATACGGCTTCCTCTGAAATAGGATTTCCGCTCTATACTTACCCTCCAGTCGTAGCCTTCGTCGGTGAAGGCTCGCGGGAAGCCGGTGCCGCGTCTCTGCGCGACCTTCATGTACTCGCGCAGCCGCACCGGGAAGTCCGTGTCGCGAAGCTGCAGTAAGTACGTATCGGGTCCATTCTGATAGCTACATTGTGCACGAGAGACAAGAGAGTATTGGTCAAAGTACAGCTCAGCTGATAATGAATAAAATTGCGCCCTGGATACGTACTGGCTTTCGCTCTTGATGATGCCGATTTCGGTGTCGATCGGCTCCCTGGACGGCACGCGGTTCTCCCAGGCCTTGGGCGCCCCGGAGGGCTTCTTGCTCGGCGTGTAGGCTCGCTCGGGACTCCTCTCCGGTGTGTACCTGTGGCCCGGTGGGTAAACCATCTTGGAGGGATGCTCGAAGGCGCTGCTCAGACGGCGTTTGCGATACCAGGTCCTGCAGGAGGCGTTCTTGTACCAATCCCTATACAGTACGTAGTAGTTCTTGAGATTCTCCGAAGGAATTCTGTAGGTATCGATAGGTGGTCGGTCGGACAGCTTCAGCCATGGATGACGAAGCGCCGTCTCGGTGTCCATTCGCCTCTCGGTTTGGTACTCGAGCAGTTTCTTAATGAAGTCCTTGGCTTCGCTCGAGATGTGAGTCCAGCGGTCGTCGTCAAAGTTCCACTTGCCCTCCTTGATCTTCGTCAGGGTCTCGCGATCGTTGATACCGCGGAACGGCGAGATTCCGCTGAGGAGAATGTAGGTGATGATACCCGTGCTCCACATGTCCATGCCGTATTCGACGCCTTCGCCGTTTGGTACTTCGGGCGGCACGAATTCGGGCATGCCGTACATGAGAGTCATGAGTTTGTTACGAATTATTCTGCGGGCTAAGCCGAAGTCGCCGATCTTCAAATCGTCGCCACCCGGATGAGATATCAGGAGGTCACTTAGCTACAAAAATAACCAATTAAGTATAATAATTATACACAAAGGATGCTGATTAGTATATAGAATGGCATAATGTTCGATGATATTTAAGTCATACGGTTAATCCAAGATGTCCCCATCCAGACTTGTGCATGTAATCAAGACCCATGAGCAGTTGGCGAATATAACCGGCAATCTCGTACTCGGTGTAGAAGGGATTCCTGGTAAGATTATCAACAAGCTCACCGCCTCCACCTCTGCAATTTTCATTTGCGCAAGTTTCGAGTTAAGGAAGCATCAAGAACTAAGCACAAATAATAAAAGAGAAAAGAAAGAAAAGGATACAGCTCGGTAACGAGGGTAACCGATCGGTCGGTCTCGTAGACGTCGTGCAGACGCAGTATCTTGCGATGGTTGAGGTTGTTCATGGCGTCCATCTCGTTGAACATGAGTTGCCTGAGATCGGAGCCTCCGTGCATGACCTTGGCCGCGTAGTTATTGCCCGTGGACCTCTCGACGGAGTGGTAGGTGACGCCTTGGGTACCGCGGCCAAGCTCGTCGCCGAGATCGTAGTCCTCGCCGAAGGGCTTCTGGCGCGCCTTCACGTCGGCCTTGATCGTGTAGTTCTTGTAGCGCCAGTCGGTCTCGGTCTCCTCCACGTGGAGCATGGCCGAGCTCGAGGCGCAGCCGGCCACGTTACGCGCCGACAGCGAGTACAGGCCCTCGTCCTTCATAATCGCGTCCTCGATTACGAGGATCGACAAATCCGGCTCGACGAATTGGATCTGGTGGACAAGGAAGTAAGAGCAAGTTAGTACTGGTGGATCAATCGCCACGCAAGAGAAAATGAACAAACGAGAGAGACCTTTATCCTGGTGGAGGGGGCAAGGGGCTTCCAGTCCTTGTACCATTTGAGCTCGGGGTAAGGCACACCCGTGACCCTGGCCTCGATCCTGCCGGACTTGCGGACCATCGTGTAGGCCTCTTCGGGCCTGGTGATAAAAGTTGGGTACTCGGCAATGTCGAGCTGAACTCTCTGTCTGGCCTCGCCGTGCTCGTTGGAAGCCACGGCCTCGTACTCGCCCACATCGCGCTCGAGCATCTTGTTGATGAAGAGCGTGGCCTGGCCGTTCCTCGTGTAAGTGTAGTCGTAGCGGCCGCCTGGCTCGATCGGCTGGCCCTTGAAGTAGTAGGTCATCTTGGGCTTGGGATAGCCGTACACGAACCAGAAGAGTTTGGAGTTTTGGTTCTTGGTGCCGTACTGGGTGTCGAACTCCTGGCGCAGGAAGCGCGGCGCCTGGGCGTAGTTGTCGTGGGGCGGCCTCTCGATGTCGAAGTCCTTGGGGAAGTAGGGACTAGTCTCGGGCCGGAAGTCGATGCCCGGCGGTAAATACGGGTAGAACTTGGGGGGATCGGGCTCGAGTTTAGCCCTGTAGGTCTGGGCGAAGGGGGACGGGTCGCTTATGCCGTACTTGTTCTCGACGCGCACGCGGAACTTGTAGTCGCGGAATGGTATGAGGTTGCGGATGTCGCAGACGCAACCGCGAATGCCGCTGCGCGCGCAGAACCAGTCGCCGTCCGGCAGCTCGCACATTTCGACTTGGTAGGTGACGGGCAAACGGGGCATCGATGGAATCGACGGCTTCCAGGAGAGCGTGAGGTGACGGTCCATCATGCGGCTGATGATCGGTCGGTCCGCTAGCGGCAGTGGGATGCCAGATTTTCGGTACCTGTCGTACTCGGCGTACTGATCGACCAGTCTTTTGTTTCGTGGCTCGATAGCTATAATATAATAACACTTGGTATTAGTCGCAGTGAATATTTGGGGAAGGATCTAGGATAGTTGCATTCACTCACATTCGAAGATCATTTCTCCGGTGGACTTATCCTCTCCGTAAGGATTGAAAATGCGTAGGGTGTATTTGCCGGCGTCGTCTTCATCAACGTGATAGAGTGACATCCTGAGCAGACCAGCACCTTCGTTCTCCATTAGTATGCGATCCGTCGGCCAGAGCTTAGTATCGTCGCGATACCATTCATATTCTGGCTCGGGATATCCGGTGACGCAGGCCGTAAATTTGGCTGTCATGCCCTTGTAAACCTCGCAGTCTCCGAGCCTCTTGAGGAAAGATGGCGCTTCGACCTTCTGCTTCTTATCCCTAAAATTAATTAATGCAAGCATCAGACGAAGAAACCACGTTGTTAGACATTCTAAAAGCAAGCAAAGAAAAACTACAAGTACTGACAGTTCTTTGACAACGGCAAGAGAAGCCTCGCAGTCGGCCTTGCCCTCCTTGTTCGAAGCTCTACACCTGTAGCTTCCGCAGTCGGCATAGTTACAATCCTTGATGTAGAGACAGCAGGCCTCACCGTCGCGCTTAATCTTGTACTTATCGTTGTCGGCAATTATCGGCTTCTCGTTGAAGTACCAGGTAATCTCTGGCTGGGGGATGCCGGTGACGCGCGCCGCGAACTTGGCACTGCAGCCCATCGTTTGCTGCAGGTCGGTGAACCTCTGGCTGAAGTTCGGCCCTTGGAAAACCTTGCGCACCGTAGCGTTGGAACTGCTTTTGTCCGAGCCATGAGGATTGCTCAGCTGGCAGGCGTAGAGGGCCGAGTCCTTGCCCTCGCTCGGGTTGATCTCGAGGCCGACTTTTTTGCCGTCGCAGGTCATGATGATCCTGTCCGAGGGCTGCAGGGCCTTGCCGTCCTTGGTCCATGTCACCTCTGGTACCGGATTCCCTTGGAAGAGGGCTTGCAAGTTGAGGGGCTCGCCTTCCTCGACGCTCACGTCGTGCAGCGCCGACAAAAACTGGGGCTTCTCCTCGGGTTCGGACTCCCGAGTTCTGCCGACAACAGCGAGCTGTGTCTTGGAGGACTCGTTACCCTGGCTGTTACTGGCTACCACCTCGTACTCGCCGATGTCAGCTGGTCCGGCCTTGTCGATTAGCAGGGCTTGGCTGCCGTCGGGCAGTTCTACGATCTTGATGTGCTCGCCGTCTGGAACGATCTATAGACAAGGTGCACATTTTACGTAGTTAGTGATTACTGCTTACGCTTAGTTTAACGAATATGCACTATAGAGCATGTAAAGTACCTCCTCTCCATTATGAGTCCATTTAAGGACTGGCGCTGGTTTGCCTTGCAATTTAACTTGCAGCTTAGCCGGGAAGCCTTCGACGACGGTCATCGGATGAAGCGTTGCTTCGAATGCTGGAGGTTTCTCGCGCTCCTCGACCTCGACATTCGAAGTACCCGTAACTTCTCCTAAGTCGTTGGAGACGACAATCGAGTAGACACCGGCATCCTCGGGTCGCAGTTTGTCGATAGTCAAGCCGATGAGGCCATTGGGATCGTTACTGAAGTAGATCTCCTTTGAGGGCCTCAGCGGCATATTATCCTTGAACCATTGAACTTGTGGGTTCGGGAAAGCCACGACCTGAACTTCGAGCTTCAATGGCTCGCCAACCATCGCCTTAACGTCCTCCAATTCCTTCTTGAAGTACGGCTCCTTGGATTCGGCTGGGGAAAAAACAATTGATTTGGTTAATTAAACTCGAGCAATGAAATCATCAAGTTTAAGAGTAAGAGAATGAAATTACGTCTGACAGCCACGGCGCACTGCGATGGATTATCGCCGCCGGAGTTGGACGCGACGACTTTGTAGGCGCCCGAGTCCGTGGGCTTGACCCTGTCGATGGACAGTCTCATCGTTCCATCGGGAAGTACGTCGATCTTGACGTGATCGTCGGGAATGATGATCTCGCCGTCCTTGTACCAGGCGACCATGGGTATGGGACTGCCGTCGCACTGGGCGAAGAGCTCGAGCGGCTCGCCCTGCTCGAGATCGAGCGACGGTGGCAGGCTGCGGAAGAACTTTGGCGGGAAACGCGTGAGCGTGAGCTCGCAGACGCACCTGGCCGAGCCGGCCATGTTCATTGCCTGACAGGTGTACTTGCCCGCGTCTTTCTCGCTGAAGCGCTCGATGCTCCATTTGCTCACGACCTCGGTGCCCTCGATACACGTGGTGATGGTGTTGCGCATGTCCTCGTAAATCTCGACGCCGTTCTTTAGCCAGGTGATCGTTGGCCTGGGATAGCCGGTCACGCGGACCTCCACCTCGTAATTGTTCTGATCGCGGACGGACTCGTAGTCTTTCAATCCCTTCGTGAATACTGGTTGTTCAGCTGCAACACACAAAGAAAAAATACATTAGTTAATCGCATGTATACTATATATCTGCAGTCGTTATGTAATTGGACTTACTGTAGGGTTTCAGAGTCGCCTCTTCGGAGGCTTCGCCCATGTCGTTTGAAGCGACGATCTTATAGCGTCCAGCGTCACAAACCTCCACGGTTTTGATCTTCAATCTGTACTTCTTCTTTTTGTATTCTTCCTCAGTGATAAATCGATCGTCGACAGTAACATTACGACCGTCGCATTGCCAGATGATCGTAGGTCTGGGATTCGCTTTGATGGTGGCCTCCCAGACGGTAGGTTCACCAACAGGAGCCACTAGATCTTTGAAGTCCTCGAATATTGGTATGATGCGAAGATCCAGGTCAGCCTGTAATAAGACACAAAACGTGTTAATAACTTTGACCTTTTTTCATCTGTTAAGTTACTGATCTTCTTACGCTTGTTGATGCTTCTCCGTATTCATTTTTCACTTGCAGCGTGTAATTTCCAACATCTTCAGGATTTGCTCCGGGGATTTCTAAAATATACGTGCATTCTTTTAATGCATCTTCTATTACTTTGCTTGTAACTGTAGCTTTATGTCTATCTGCGTTAACGTTTATCACTTCATTGTTCAACGTCCTTGAAAAGATTAAAAATATGAAAAGAAATAAAACATTGAAATTAAAAAAAAATTGAGTATGTTAATAAACAAATCCTATACCATGTAGCTTCTGGAATCGGATCACCAGTGACAACTGCCTTGAAAGTACCAGTTTTTCCTTCATCCACGTCGGCGTCTCCAATAGGTTGGATCACCTTTGGTCTGCGCAGTTCGTCAACGGGCTCGACATTGAGGAAACCTTCCAAACTCTTTTCTCCCAACTTGTTTGTGAAAACAATGGTGTACAGGCCCGAGTCTTCTTCGAGGCCTTTCGTGACTGTCAGTTGGAAAAGTTCTCCGACGGTCGTATACTGTACCCGTTTGGAAGTCTTCAAGGGTGTTCCGTCCTTGAACCACTTAGCGTCTGGCCTTGGCAAACCCGTGGCTTTAATTTCGAACATGGTACTCTGCGTCGCAAATATGTCGCGATCCTCCAGAGTTGAACTGATGATTACAGGAGATGCTGCGTAAAACACAGAATGCCTTTAGAAGATAGATAAGCCAGAAACATCTGAGGTTGCGTTATTAGATTTTTCTTAAAATAATATCATTCCCAAAAAAGCGCTATTATGAACGTTCCGATTTATATCGATACATCATTTAGAATACTCATCTTTTACCTCCAGACACCAATCCTTGTTGTAATTGCTGTTCTGACTTTGTGTTTTCGTGCTGGCAAAGCGCATGCATGTAGATATAATTTGTTTTTATGACAAATGCGGTGAGGTTGCAGTTAACACAAGTGAATGTGAATGTTAGTCAATCACTACAAATTAATAATGTACAAATCAATTTACAAACGGTATAAAAGGCAGGAAAAGTAGATGTTAATCTTAGATAAGAAGCAACTAAAGCATTAATAATAATTCGCATAGTCACAATATATTATTTTCATGTTTATTTTTTTTTAACGTAGAAATTCTTATTTAATAAATTAGAATAATAAAATAAAATAGGTATTTATATAAAATATTCGATCGTTTGAAATTTACCTCCATTTTCTGTATCGTCTTGTGTGTCTTGTGTATCTTGTTTGTCCTGTGTACCCTGTTTTTCCTGTGAATCTTGTTTGTTTAGTGAACCTTGTTTATCTAATGTAACTTGTTTGTCTTTTTTCTCTAAAATCTCATCCAAGACCGAACGTTGTCGTTTAATACGCTCAAATAGCTTTTTCATGTCTTCATCGTCTTCTTCTCCATCGTCTTCGGTTTTCACTCCCTTCATCGAATTTTCTCTTGAAAGCGTTTTGACGCCAATTTTCTTACTTTCAACTGAATCTAGCCTTTCCAGCGTCGAGTTCTGCCTAGACAAGCTCTTCTCCTTCAGAGAATTCTTTCTCGATTCCTTGTGTTCGGCAGAGTCGAGCCTTTCCAGTTTGGAGTTTTGTCTCGATAAACTCTTCTCCTTAAGAGAGTTCTTCCTCGATGCCTCGTTTGAGCCAATGTCTCCATTGGTCTGTTTGATTCCCTTCTGGCTCTCAGGAATATCAACGTCCTCGCTCTGCGCCTGGAAGACCTCTTGGGAGATGCTCTGCCTCTTGACGGAGCTCTGCCTCGTGAGTTTGCTCTCCTGGATGACAGCGTTTTGCTTCTGGCTCGTCTCCGAGTTCGAAAGCTCCTTGGCGAATCGACTCTCCGTGTCGATGGAAGTTTTTCGTTCGCAAGTCTCCCTGCGCGCCTTGTTAACACTCGACCGAGACTCGTTCAGAGATTCGTCGATCGAACGTTCCTCGATGATCGTTTCGTTGTAGAGGGCCCTCCTGTCCGCCGCCAGCTCCTCTTGATTCGCTATCAGCGCCTGCTCGTGATTCCTCTCGCTGCCGCCGTTGCGCGCGTTGAACTCCTCGGCAAACTCGAAGCCCTGGATGTCGTCGGTGCTGACGTCCCGGGAAATTCCCTTTATCGTGTCGTCGTCGGATATCGAGACGATCGACACGCCGCGATTGACCTGCAGCTTATCGACTCTGGCGCCGTTTCGCTTGTCGTCCTTGTTGTAGTCCTCGCTCTCGGAGAACTCCTCGATCAGCATGCCGTTCTGCGGCTTCGACGAGATCTCGTCCTCGTGTATCGTGTAACTATACGAGGCGATCTCCTCGACCTGCGGACCTGACTCGTGGCTGTTCTTCTCTTGGACCTCGACTTTCGTCGAGGTCATTTTGCTGATGGTGTGCTTCTCGTCCGGACCTGCGGAAGCTCGCTCCAATCTCAACATTGATTCGCTTGGCGCTCCAAAAGCAAAGCGGCAAGCAAGCTACTTACTGGACCTTCATGCTGCGGACACTGTTTTTTTTTAACCAAGACATGCGCGTACTGCATTACAATCATATTGTTAGTTGGCTGAATGCAACTCTGGTGGAAAATACCTCTATATCGAAGTGTAAAAAGACAAAAAAGTATAAAGTATAATAGTCTAAAAAATTCTTGCAAACGTATAAAAAGTAAAATAAAATTATAAGTATCTCTAAATTAAAACTAATTTTCCACTTGTTTTACTTTTTTATACTTACTCATACTTGCTTACAAGTATTTTTTACAAGAAACTTTTTTTTACTAATAACTATGATTACGATAGTAATTAATATTATTTTTAAATATTTTTTACATCACTTTAGTCGTAAATCATTATATAAATGAGTAAATAATAAAAATAAATTGAAAAAAATGTAAAAAAAAGTAAAACAATACAAAATAGTGCAGTAATGAATTCAACTTCAGGCAGTTTTTTATACTTGTCTACAATTCTTTTACATTAAATTGAATTTTTTATACTTTCTTATATTTTTTGCAGAAAACATATCCACCAGAGAACAAATATTATCTATCTATACATTTTAGACTTCAGTTAATTTTTATGCATCTCTTTCTTTTATATTTTCACATATTAATATTATACAGCTTCTACGTCAAATGCTAATAGTGAGATTATTTTCGGTAAATAAGCTGTATGAATGATCGTATAGCGATTCTCTTTGTTTGCGGAAGCATTTTATATTGAAATTTGAATGTTGCTTATATATCTTTACTTCGTGTAAAGTACGCCAAGTGTGGTTAAGCAATTATTTTCAAGCAATAGTTAAACTGATCCATTAATGATCATGTACATGTAAGCTGAATATTATGTATTGCTCGTGGTTTATTTGTATAATTTTGTGATGATTATAACAATACCTGTCAAAGTAGCTTCATGTTCCGTAGTTGAAGCTACAGAAATTGTTATCGTTTCGCCATTTGAACCTTTACAGACTTCGACTTTATGCTTCTCCACTTTGACATTACCTAAATTTAGTAAAAACATTTGCTACAACTACATACGTAAAGCTTTAAGCTACGTTGAATATTAGCCTTATTATCGTCATGAGTTTATAAATATTAAAAAAAAAGTTTGCAAGGGTCTGGGGGTTTTAATTGCATGTATACAAGCAATGCTTTTAAGATTATTATTCTCTTGTGAAAATATTGTTGGTTAAAATTATCGAAATAAAATTCTGCAATTAATATGCGACCTATGTACTATTGTTTACTACTATGAATCAAATATTTATCGAAATTAATAATTATAGTGGGTTTAATAAATATACAATGATGTTTTGTTTAAAACTAACAAGGAGAGTGTATTAAGAGCGGAAACCGGATTTTGTGGAGGCTGAAAGGTGTTTTCTGATACCTAAAAATATAGTGTCGTTCTCTTAGTTTGTTCCAATGATATGTATACACATCTACATGTGATTATAACTCTGCAACGTTTTATACTAGAAAAATAATCCAAAAGAAAATGAATGTAGGCAAAAAGAGCCCTTGTAATGTTTAATTTCAGCTTCATTTTGTATAACAAGACAGTGTTGAAAAATACACCGAATTCTAGCATTTTAATATTTAAACTTTTTTCATGCAATTTATATCATCATTTTTGATTGTTTACTTTTGGATCATTTTTCTAGGGTAAGAACACTTTCAGAACTATAATCGGAAGTAAAGGTACAATTTTTCTCTGAAAAATAATACACAATTAAAAGGTCTATTGGCTTCAATCTCGAGAGCAAAAATCAATTCGAACAAAATATATAAGGGCGCTATAGTTCACTTTTCGGTATCAGAAGATACCTCTGAAAGCCTTGTAAAAATATGGTTCCAAAACCTGCGACACTCCGCTAGTGAGCTAGATAGAACACAGATGATAGGACTCTTAAAATCTCATGCATTGTAGTAATTTTTCTATTTCTTAAATGTCGCGGTTATTAATTTCATAATTAACTTATTTAACGACTTTTAACAAAGATTATCAACTTTTTGCATTATTTGAAAAAATAATGTAACATAAATCATACAAATATTATGATTTGAATAAAAATAATTTTTTCATATGTTATTTTATAAAAAAATCAATACAATGCCTTTCACAAATTGTAATGAAAAGGTACAAATGTGAAAAAGAAAGTTTTTTTTCACACCTTCGGGTCCTGATTTTTCTTCAGCTTTTTGTTTCTGTGCCGATACATCTTCTTCTTGGAGTTTTGTTGCTTCTTCAGTCGATTCCTCGGATTTGGCTATTTATAATAATTTATAAATTAGATTTAGAAGTTGTTAATTTTTACATTTAGTAATGTTTTCGTTGATACCGACAGTTATTAAAATTGAAACATTGTACGAACTATTCAAATACAAAAATAGGGTACTACATATCATAACAAGTCAGTAGATTGGGATTTGTTGATTAATTAACAGTGGGGGAGAAACGTGGAAATACTCACTGTTGAAGTTTATTCTTAGCGACTTAGAAGATTTGAAATTTAAATGACACGCAAAATTTTAAATTTTAACTAGTGACAAACAGACAATTGAAAAGTAATCAATACTCACTTAAAACAATAACTTTGCTCTTGCTGCTGACGAATCCTAAGTCATTTTTAGCACGCACTTCGTAAACTCCGCCGTCCGTACCTTTCAGAAGTGTTACTGTTAAATCATAATTTTCTAATCTTTGGCTATCTCTACTGATTATGATTCTAGCATCTGCGGATACTTCTTGGCCATCCTTAAACCATTGAACTTCTGGTTCTGGCACTGCAGATACTTGAACAGTTAGTTTTAGCGTTTCTCCTTCTTTGACCTTTTGATCGGCTAATTTTTTTAGCAATTTTGGTCTAAAGTTAACCGTCAGAGTTGCCGAGCTACTACTCTCGCCAACTTCATTTTTAGCTTTTAACGTATAGTTTCCAGCGAATTCGGTTTTGGCTTGTTTGATTACTAATTTGTAGCTGTTACCATCTTCACTTGTAGTATAACCTTTAGTCTCTTCGGTGATCTTTTTGCTGCCAAAGTACCACTGCACTTTGGGTTTAGAGAAACTCTCGACTTCAGCAACCAATTCAATGTTGGCTTCGTTTTCCGCAGCTGTCGCATTCTCAAGTTTCTTCCGGAATAACGGAGCAGAGCGTACCTAAAAATTAGAAAAGTTTTAAATGCAGAAAAACTGAAAATCGAATAAAAAATATTTATGAGCGCAAAGATACCTGAATTGCCGTTTGATCGGATCTCTTTCCATCTTTGTTGGCTACTTGCACTTGGTACGTCGCTGTGTCTGTATCGATCAGCTTATCGATCTGCAAGCTATACTTATTGCCATCTTGACTAATTACAATTCGTTCGTCTTGCTTCAGTATCTCTTCATTCTTTGTCCACGTAACCGTTGGTGGATAGTCTGATTCAACCTCGATGTACAGAGTTAAACTGTCGCCTTCCTCGATAAGTCGTGGCTCGCCCAGTTTTTTCGTGATCCGCGGCGGATACTTGACAGTACAGTCCCAGAACTGCGAGGTCTCGTTGATTTCGTTCTTAGCTACGATTGAATAGGATCCCGAATCTTCCAAACAAGCATTCTTAATGACAAGAGTATACGTGTCGTTGGCTTCCTTTGATATTTTCACACGATCGGATGCATCGATCTGTTGATTATTTCTATACCATTTGACGTCAGGTGCAGGTGATGCTTGAATTTGTACGGACATGTTGATCGTTTCTTCGGCTTGTACCGAGAAATTGTTCATGCGCTTGGTAATCTTGGGCGCGGACTTGACTATCAGCTCGATTTGCGTGTTATCCTCTCCTAGTTCGTTCTTGGCACGAATCTTATAAATACCGGCATCTTGGGCTGTTACGTTCTTAATAACGAGAGATAGAGATTCCTCGTCTTCCCACAAATACTTTATCCGTCCACCAGCGATTATTTCTTTTCCATCCTTGGTCCATTTGATGTCTGGCTTGGGGAATCCTTTCACCTGTTTCGAGTTGCATCTCAGTATTAAAAAAGAAACATTTAAACCCCCCTATACATAAAGCCGAGTACGCTCGTCCAAAATGCACGTCATTGTTGTATCACAAATTTTAATCTTTACATAGCAAAGATATCAACAACCTCTCAAATTAAATCCAAAAATGTACAGCTTCAGGTTAAGAGATTGTGGAAGTTTGCAGAAGATATGGTTGAAAACTCACATTGGATCGAATCCATATACACTAACAAGGAGACCAGCAACCAAACGGATCTTGAATTTTTATAAGACTTTGGGAAGTGTTTTCTGACACCTAAAATTAAAGCCTGGCATCCATAGTTTATTCTAATGAGCTCTCATAATCTAGATATTAGCTAATTTACTCCGAAAATAAATTATTTTAGTAGACAAGTGTACCACTACTTGTGATAATAACTAGGCATGTATTATCACTAGAAAAAAATTACTCAAATGATAATAAAAGTAAGCGGAAAGAGCTTTAATTTAAGCTTAGTTTCGTAAAAAAATTTCAATTTCGTCCAAAGTTATTAACAATTTAAGATGTGGTTTGAAAACGCATGAATATTCTAGGAAATTTAATTGTTTTAAAATTGTTAATTATTAATGAATATTTTTAGGATCTATCTTTAATGGTTAATAACTTTGGACCAGATAAATATTTTTTTACGAAACAAAGCTTAAATTAAAGCTCTTTGTCTGCATTGATTAACATTTATGCCATTTTTTTCCAGTGATAATACATGCATAGTTATTATCACAAGAAGAGGTACACTTTTTACTACACTAACGTAGGTATATTCGGAGTAAAATACCTAATATCTCCAATACGAGGACCCATTCGTATAAACTGCAGGTGCTAGGCTTCATTTTTAGGTGCCTGAAAATACCTTTCAGTCTCATCAAAATCCGAGTTCCGCAGGGTCGATGATCTCTTTGTAAGAGAATATTTCGGTCAGACTTGCTGAACTGTTCGGAAGTTTCAATCGAAGTAATACGTGAAAACAAACTTGTGCGCAGGAGGTTTCAAAAGGAACGCGCAAGAAGTTACCTGGAGATCCAGCATAGCCGATCCTCCGGCGCTGACCTCGGACGTCCTCGCCTCCGACTGCAGCGCGGGCTTGGCCGGCTCCTTGAGCAGCTGATTGACGGTGCCCTGGACCGTGAGCTCGGCGCTGCAGCTGATGTTCCCGGTGCTGGTCTGCGCGACGCACGTGTAGAGGCCCGCGTCCTCGGGCTTGACGTGCTGGAAGACGAGCGCCAGGGTGTCCTCGCTGTCCTTGAACAGCACCTTGAACCTCTCCTCCGGGTCGAAGGGCACGCCGTCCCTCGTCCAGACGAACTTCGGCTCGGCGCCCGGCTCGAGCAGACCCTCCGGCAGGCCGGCGAACATGAGCTTCTCGTCGGTCACCGTGACGCTCGCCTCGCAGGACGCGTCGCCGAAGCGATTCTGCGCCGTGCAGCTGTACTTGCCCGCGTCCTGCTTCTGCACGTCCGGGATGACGATCTCGTAGAAGCCCTTGTCCGCCTTCTCCGTCACGATCTTCACTCGCTCGTTCTTCGAGTCGATACGCACGCCATCCTTGAAGCTGGTATGATGAATTTAGAATTATTATTTTTATATTGTCAAGTACTGTAACTTTTCTTATAACTAAACTCTTAAGTCTAAATAGCGAAAGCTTTACAGAATCAAAACAGTTGTTGAGTTGTCGTTGGGAAATAGTGAGCTTTCAATATTTCAATTAATGAATTTCTGGCGAATTAACCCTTTCTTATGCCATCCAGTTGTCAATCAGCTCGTCTCATGATACACACGAATACCATACACTCAAACATTACACACATACATTGATAATCTCTCCACCGTCTTAATTCGTAGACCCATGAAGCTTCTGGCACATTAAAGAATTAATGGAATTCACAAATTGAAATAGCAAAAATTTACTGCTTACTAATGAGAATTGAGTAACTGTATAGATTCAGTGCAATTTGCAATATTTTAAGTTAGGAGAGTACTATCGAATTGTGACATACAATTTGAGATCGGGAGCAGGGTCGCCTTTGACTTTGATCATAAAGCGCAAGTAGGTACTCTCAAGAAGTTCTGTGTCCTTCAGGCGCACTAAAAAGATCGGCGAGTTCGCATCCGACCTAGCTTTCTTTTCATCGGCCGTCACTGGAACGAAGAAAAGCAAATTTTTGTCATTATTCTTGCGTCTGTTAAAACTTATAGGTGATAAACTCACGTTCTTGGACGACCAGTTGAGCCGTGCAAGTCGCCTGTCCGTCTCCATTCGCTGCGCGAGCGATATAAATGCCAGAATCGGTTTCCAATACATTTTCGATTTGAAGCTTGAAAGTACTGCCGTCGGTGGTGGCCTTGACTCGGTCGGCAAGCTTGTCATCCATGGGCTTGTTGTCTTTCAACCATAGCATCTTGGTTTCCGATTCGGAAGATTTCACTGTGCACTCAAAAGTTGCACATTCGCCAGCTGTGAATGCATGAATTATTTTAGAATAAGTTTCTCGTCTAAAGCTATTGAGTGAACAAAACTATATAGAAAAAGCAATAGTCAAATAATGAATAAGAACGAATATGATTGATATGAATGAATCACATTTTTTAAACATAACACTGCGTTACAGTACAGCATACTATATTCCTAAAAAAAATAAAAATTTGCACAGTTAACGATGCTTAACTGTAAAAATATAAAATTTGCACAGTTAATAATATCGATTAACTGTATGGAATGTGAGTTCTACTATTTACAATGTTTTAATCAGTATTTTTTGTGTGTCAGTGAAACAGATCAAAAAGATAATTTTCTCAAAAATCAATTGTGGCATAGTGTATACGTAAAATGGTTTGGTATCTAACAGTGCTCACAAAAACAATGTTTAATATGCTTTGATAATGTGTGTTTGTAATGTATGTGTGTCAGTGACATAGAGTATGTGCGAGTGAAGATAGGTGTATGTATTTGCGCGAGTGTGGATGTACTAATGAAAAAGAAAAAGTATTGAAAGTAGAAAAAGATTCAATGAATCAGCAATGGAAGCATCTTTATCAGTAACATCGAAGCAACGATGCCATTTAAGCGTTTATTTTACATTTGAAAAGCCACTATGAAAAAAGTTAAACAAGAAATACTTTATATCTATAGTAATAATAACGACAGAAAAATACACAGTATTTAAATAGTACAGAAAAGAGGCGATTGTAAAAGACGATGAGCACATGATACACGCTATCCGTTTGACTTTACCTATGACGTGTAACATAGCCAATTTTGCTCGTGATGCTAGAACAGGAAAAACGATCTTTACACATTTATTCTATTTATATAATAACATAATATTTGTATCAATTGAGAGTCATTCATTTATTGAAAATGATGCTCAACATGACATTGTCGATGATTGAGGTGTGGTATGTACACTTTTGACGCCTTGATACTTGATAAATGGTACAACAAGGGTACGATCGTAAAGAAAAATAACGCATCGAGCGACTTACGTTCCACTTGGCATCCCTCAATCGTTTTCTGGAATTGTGGTTTGCCAGCGTCGTTGGTCGATAGGGCCAATTTGGCGGTTCTCGTTTCCGATGCTGCATCGGTGGACGAAGCGCCACCGGAGATGGCCGTTCGTTGAAAGGAACTCGAGGACTCGGTGACCGAGCCTGCTCCGGCAGCCTGCTGAGAGCTGGACACCGAGCTCGACACAAACGAGGACGATGACTCAGCTGTGACTCGGCTGCTCGAGACACTCGAGTACGACGATTCTAATCGTTAAATACTTAGTATAAATCTATGTGCTAAGAGGGATTATTCTCTAAGCATGTCACTCGTGAGATTGCCGATATTCTCTGATTGGTCGAGATCACATTTTGGAAATTTAGTAAACGACTATTCAAAATATCAAATCTGCGTTTGTATATCATGTTATTATCTATGCACTGTAAACTATGCAATTGATAAATAGTATATACATGTCTTTTCTGCGTAATAAAATTCATCAAAAGAGGGTGCCTATGGCAGGTAGGACCTGTGAAACCACCACCATTGTTTAGAGCTCATCAAAACATGAATTTAAAAGAAAAATTCAGTACCGTCGGAGCGAACTTTACCATTGTGACGTCCACCCTGCACCGTAGTTTTCGTTTCTTAACCTCATCGTCGGCTTCACCTCGCGTCGTATTTTTCGATATACGTCGAGATTTCATAAAAAAATCATGCGTAGCGACCTTGATAAACATTTATTATTATGTAAAGAATAGTGGACAACGACATTTTTGTACTACAAATGCCTACAAATTTTTATTTTTGTGATGCAAGTTTTGGAGGTTAGGTTTAATTTCCACCAATCAGAATAGCTCCGACATCCCCTTAGGGGGTACGTATACTTAAATTTGATATAATAATTATTATCTTTAGTGCTTGATAACAAACTTTTTAATGAAAATTTGTGCTCGTGTAAAAAATTTATCCTGTTTTAACGCATATAATGTACCATTTCGCCTGAGAAAAAGGCCCAAATTACAGGCCTAGACGACGAGCATCTCACTTATCATGAAAAATTCACTGTTATAGTTCAGCGGTCGTAAAGTATAGAATATCCCTGTAAGCGGATGTCAATTTTTCAAGTTTTTTCACTTTGTTTTGACACTGGCTACGTGTACGACCAAAATCTTGAAGAAATTCAGAGTATATGATACTTTTCTAATGCTATATATAATTTTAATGCGTATAAATAATAAAAATATAATGGTTATCTACGTTAAATGAGTGATTATAGCCCTGGTAGAAAATTGAGCATATTAGATGGTCGGTTCACGATCTATTGGGCAGATCCGTTTCCTAATAGTTCGCCAGAAATAAACCAGCATCTGACCAGAAATTTATAGAAAATCTAAATAGCTTACATAACCCTAAAAAATTATTGAAAATGTAAATCCCATTATAGTACTTCTGCGTTAAAACAGCATGCAAATTTTTATTCGATTATTTATTTGATTTTTTTATGTTTTATTTAATTATAAAACTCTAACCTTAAAAAAACTTTTAATGAAATAAGTTTTTAGTTTTTATTTCGAATCTATCCCAAATATATCTTAGCATTCTATTAACAATAAGCTATTAAATCCATGACATAATAATCATTATTAACTTATAAAAATTCGTTAAACGTTATTTTTTATTTATTTATTCATTAACCATAAGTTGGTCAGGTTTCTGACGAGAAAACGTCGACAGGTAGCGGGGTTTCTGGCCAGACTTTTAAGCAGAAATTGGCCATTCCCTATAAAATAGAGTAAAATCTGGCGAACATATGGGGAACGTTTCTACCAGGGAGTAGTTGTGCGTTTTCAATCTTCAAGATTTTGGTCATTCTCGTAGCCAGTGTCAAAACAATGTGAAAAATACTTGAAAAATTGACATTGGTTTACAGGAAGATGCTATACTTTGCATTTACTGGACTATGTTAGTGAGTTTTTCATGAAAAATTAGTCACTCGACTTCTGGGCTCGATATATGTAATCGATATTTGGGCCCTTTTCTCTGTTGAAATGGTACATTTTATACATAGAAATAAGATTACTCGAGTATAAATTTTCTTTAAAAATATTGTTATTAGTGTGCAGGGAAAATTATAAAAAATAATATCTACGAATTTTCTACGTTTAACACAATGTATGAGGTATAACCATACTTGGATTTTTCTACTTATTTTCGCGATTTTTCAATCGCGTTTTCCTCAACTTTCCTTGCTCAAAAGGTAGTTAATTTTCTTTTTTAAATTCATATTTCGATGAGCTGTAAACAATGGTATATGTATACTTTCTACCTTAGAGTGTTCAATTCTATTAATCCGTGGGCATCCTCCTTTCACTTTTTTATGTCACAATAAATGTTGAAATGTTTGCAAAATTTCTAAAATTGACTTAGTTCGTTATGGTTCTGAATGCCCCTTTTTCATATATTTCACGCAGTGGGGTAGTTAGAGAATAAGGCCCCAGAATAAAACCAATTATAAAGGAATGGAAGAAAGCGATCTATCTAACCTTCGAGGAGCTTTGAAGAGGCGCTGAAGCGACTGGAAGAGTATCGGCGAGACATGTCGCCTGGCTGCTGCTCCTTCGGGCTTCCTTTGTCGGATTCTGTAACGTCGGTCAGCTGTAAATCGTCGGCTGCGTGTTCAGCTAGAGCTACGACATCGCTGGCATATTGGCGAATCTCCTTGAGCCAGGCTGTCTTTATGGGGTCCTTGTGGGCCGATAATGTAATCGGGTAACCGGGTGCCTGTCCGACTGATGGCTTCAAGTGTAGCTCGAATGTTCGCTGATCCTCCGGATGATCCTTGAGTTCGACCTCTGGCAGCTAATGCATACGATAATTTTAGGGATTGTATTGTGTATTGCTGAATATATATGATCACTGGGCGAACTAATCGACTTACTCGAATAATGTCCTTCAGAAGGAAAACTGATCTGTCCTCGGATATGCGTCTGACTTTGCAGACGAGTATTCGTGCTTTGAAGAGGAATAAGTATCTCTCTTTGCTCTTTCCTTCCTTATCCGTTACAGTAAACCATTCCTATGTTTTTTTTATCTCAGAGTTAAAATTTATAGTCTTAATTGCCATTTAAAAATGCAAGTCATGAGTCTTTCTTTTCATTAGGTTCATTCCTTGACTTTTATAAATAAATATATGGATATTACGAATAAATTAATCAGTACTGACGTGAGTAAGCAATCTACCAAGTTTATGGATGTTGCCCTTGTATCCTTCGATATTGCTAATGAATTTGTTGTCGGTTGCTCGATGGGGAATTCCTAGCATCAACTCCAGAGCCTTCTGGAGATCATCGCAATCTTCGCCCAAGCGAGTCGAATACTTGACCAACTCCTGCAAGGACCATTTATATTTACCGTCTTGCAAAACTTATTTATAATATTTATTTGGCAGATAGAGTGGTGCTTAAAAAAGTTTAATTAAATAAAATGACAACGTTCGGTTTCCCGCGATATTGGAATGATTGGGATGAGCCATTTTTAGCATGCTAAATTCGTACGTCGCCCACTCGATCACATACGCGTGCAAAACTCATACCTATACGTATAAAAACGATAGATTAGTTTCAATCGGAACTTTGAACCTTCATTTCTTCTTTATAGCGTTAATAAAGTATACATTTTATACTTATTTATAGTTCTGTAGACAAAATTATTTTTAAAGAAGATATATCATAGCCACGTGCAAATTGTAGCGTATTACTAATCTTTTAAAATACTTTAGATGAAGAACAATTTCACGCCTGTTGTTTCATTCTTGAACGTTTGAACAAGGCATATATTATAAAAAAAGCAAATTAACGTATTTGTTGTTAACTTAAATTATTTACTTATTTATTTATTTATTATTTATATATAAAAACGCGACGGCGCTTTGATTATCTCCTCATTCGCAAAAGTAATAATAACACACTGAACTGATTTAAGGAAATAGCTTTAGCTCGACGAGTGACTGACAAGGCCAAATTGTCATGTTCAGATGTTCAGAATAACTTTACAATCTGCATGCACAAATTTAGTTAGTAATCGATTTTAATCGAAAAAAATGTAATTGTACACGGCCGAATTTCCATGTCGGACTACTTGCTAACTTGTAATACGATCTAGTGTCTCTCTAAGCAATTGTGAGATTGGATGGAATCCAAATACATAAATCGTATTTACAAAGTATTGGAAACGAAATTTATAAATAACTGTATAAATTATTTTTAAGTAAGCTTACCTTTAGTAAAAGCTGGTAGTCATTAATGCGCTGAATCGGGAGCTTCAGGTGCTCCGAAACACTTTTATCGTCTCCAAGTTTGTGGCTCAGCTCCTTTATAAACACAGAAAGACGACTAAAAGTTATATCCCATTCGGTTATCCACACTTTTCAAAAATGCTCCGCGTAAATAAAATATCAAAGTAAAGATAAATTTTTTCTCAAATCTTAGAGTCCAAGTCATAGAGTTGCTTCTTATATCTGGCATAGTTTCAAAATATACAAAATATGAAAATCTATTTATAATTCGTGATGTGGGAATGGTCCATCCTGATATTGGTATTTTTAGTTCAGTGACTTTTGCCACTGCAGATTACAATGAAAAATAGAAATCGAAATTCAAGAAGTAATCCCATCGATCGTATGAAAAGAAATAATTCCATAAAACAACGACACAAAACCAGATCACAGACGCGTAAGATGCAAAACTCAAGGTACACACAATGAGCGCCAAATAAAGGATTTCAAGTGCAAGCGCGGTGCTGCAGGCTCGCGACGTTAACAACACACCTGTGCGCAATCAAGGTGCTCGAACTATTAGGGAGCTTCCTCGGCGGAACTAAAACAAAACAGGCCCTACTTTTTGTAAAAGTGCGGGCGAATCGGTGGCGGCGGTGACGGAGGCAACGTCGAGTCGCTTCTCGCAGACTGGACCACCTTCATTCTCATTTCGACATTTGGATCTAGACGGTGGTTAGCGAAATCCCTACTCTCTCGCTGCTACGAAAGACGGAGAGAAGAATAAGAAGGGGCGCCAGAGACTCGCCTACAACTTCGGCGGCCGCCGCTATTGCTGCACGCATAAATATTTGCTTTTTCCTTCGTCGTTAATGAAGCTGATGACTTTGACTCGAATGTGCTGATTCGAAATTGAAATAAATACAAAACAGCGATTCTTTCGCCCTGCGGCGTTCGCGCGCGTTGGTGGAAAAGAAATAGAAAATAGAGTAAATCCCCGGAAAAGTGAGAGAGGGGGCATCGTATAGCTGAGAAAGAGCTGCGGGTGCGAAAGAGAGAAAGAGAGACAAGTGAGAAGGAGGAGGGGAATTCGGCCAGGGCTAATCTTGGCCAAAGACTCGGTGACCGCGAGGCAGACGAAAACTAATTTCCGAGGCGTGACGTTCCAAAAAGTCGGGGCTCGTCATATTCGAGCTGCGATCGCAGATCAAAGAGAAACCATCCCCGCGATCCACTTTATAAGAGAATTATATAGATTTGCAGTTATTATATCTGGGGACAGTTTACATTTCTAGAACTGTCGTACATTTGATCAATTTGAATTTTTGCTTTATGGGGCTGTCCAGTCAATAAATTTTATATATAAATATATTTAGACAATATTTAGCTGCCTTATATGCCACAGTTTTTTCAAAATAGCCAAATTACCTGCTTAACACGTAATAATTTTGATAAATTAAGATAAATATTGCAAATTGTAATTAACAAAGTTAAACATGCATATGGTAACCACTATTTTTATATTTTTAATTATAAAAATATTTTATTTTAAAACGTATCATGAAAATAAATTTCAAATTAAATAATAAACAATAACTTCTAAGAAAAATATTTATAATGTTACTGCTTTACTTTTTGCCATTTTAGCTAATAAAAACAACAAATTTTATAATTTATAATATTTTTATACTTAAATTTTAAAACTATATTATATTACAAAATTAAGCTACTGAAGAAAAGAAATTGCAATTAAGCTATATAGAAATCAAGAGAGAAAACATATTGCAATATTTGTTACTTGTTTTCATTTTTTTGCTGGTTTCATGCGTATAGCTAAACTGTGAAACGATACGAAAAGATGTGCGAGGAAAAAGTCACAAAATGTTCCCATGTTAAAATAAACGAAGCTATTTTGGTATCTGGATAGTCGCCCATGTGCCCCCGCTGTTATGCAATGTTACATTTCCTCTCTTTTCCATGATCGTTTTGTCGCCACGTTAGCGAACAGGAATTTTATTTTCCTGATAATGTTTCTTTAAATAAGTATTGTTGATTGCTACCATAGAAGTTCATACATTTTTTAGCAATAGATGCACAATATGAATACTATATTGATAGCAATTACGAAATAACTACTCGTTTAAATTACTTCGCATAAATTTTGTCATTAATTTTTATGTTTATAATTTTAATGCTTTAATGATTAGTCGTCTAAATTTTGCAAGCTTAACAAAGTTAACAATTTATCGGGCTATATAATTTAAACAAATTCAAGAAATAAGGCAAGACTAGTAAAAATACCTAATCATTCTGCATGACTTTTTCTTATCTTTCTTATTTGTATAATAACTGAGTTTTATAGATAGATTTTTGATATTTTGCATTTAAGATATTTTTCGCTATGAAAATTAGAAATCTACCTTACCACGATACTCATGCCTTTGATTTTACCAACAAATGATCAAAGAATATCATTTACAATTTTTTAGAAATTTGTTTAATAAAACAAATTTTTTATAATTTTGTTAAAAAAATAATATTTAATTGTATTGTAGATACGTGCTAATATGCTTATATAGTCACATAGGTACGTGTGAAAGATTTTAGGTATTTAAATGGATAATAATGTTTGACTAGTTTCTCCTGGGTGTATAATGATTGGAATGTAAGTAAGATTTTTACGACCATGTGTGCTTGCGACTGAATATTGAAATCGCAATTTCACTTGTGGATTGCAGCATTTATAGTAATAATGACGGTATTTATAGTTTTGCTGTCCGTAAGCACAAACGTACAATATTATAATAACAATTTCACAAGTAGAAATGAACATCATCAAAAGATATTGCTTGAGCATTCAACAATAATTGAAGAAGTTGATCAACATGATAAATTACAGAATTATATTTTCTCACAAGATTATCAAAGAGAAAAACGAACATTACAACAGCTGAAATTAGGCAAAGCAAAAATTTGTATAGTTGAAGGGGCATTTTTTCAAGGGTCACTTGTCAGACGTAACTGAACTTGCCTCTCCTAATGAAACAGCGGTGCATTACTCACAATCTTCAAAAATTAGAAAAAGTACCAGGCGAGTACACCCAGTAGTTACAAAATAATCCAGTTGTATATGTATACAAAATGGAAAAATTAAAAACATAGTAGCTTACTCTCTAATTTATCTTAAGAATCGTAAATTGAAAGTAAAAATAAAAGTTTTTGTTATTGAATATGAAGCATTCTCTGGTGTACCGCAAGGCTCACACTGTGGCTCATTATTTTTTATTGTTGAATTTAATGATATCTTAAATGTTATAAAGTTTTCTCGTGCTCTATTATTTGCTGATGATTATTAAAAATGTATAAAGTAATAAATACACCTGAGGATGCTTTTCAATTACAATATGATATGAACAATGTTCAGATTTGGTGTGAAGAAAATAGATATCTTTCTAGTATTTTCAAATGTAAGGTTATATCTAAATGGACAAACTTTGACTAGAGTCGCTGAAATTAAAGATCTAGGTGTTGTGTATGCCTGTAAGCTGACTTTCATTTCTCATATAAGGTTTATAACTAACAAAACATATAACACAAAAACTATAATATTATTGCTATTGGAATATTTAATAATCTACCAAGAGATCTGAAGATTTTATGTAGTAAGAAGACCACAATAAGAAAAAAATTAAAAGAATGGATAAGTGCTAATATATGAAAGTTAAAGTAGTATTATTATAAGGTATGTCTAAATCAACTGAATTCTATAACTTGTTATAGGACTACAAATTGATATGTTTTTATATTTGTTATTGCATGAGTAAATATATAATTTATTAAGTAGATGTAGTATTAGGTTTTAGTTAGTTTATATTTAGGAAATAAGATTGTATACTGGACCTATGTACAGGCAACTTGATTGTCTCTATAGGATGTTAGTTTGTTCGACGATTCGAGTAAACAACATGTATTAGTGGTAAATAAATAAAATATAAAACATTAGGTTTTATTCAGCGTGTCTCCAAAGATTTTAATAACCCTAATACGATATTATTATTGAATAAATCAATCGTTAGACCTATACTTATTTATGCTTCGCATATATGGTCATCGACCTTCGATATTAATTATAAGAGTGTTGAAAAAATTCAACATCGTTTTTACGTATGCTATCATTCCATTTTGGTAAACCTATGAGTTACCTTGACCATGATTACAAAGACATTTCTATAGAGGCAAATTTATGTATACTAAAGCCTTTCGTTTATATCAAGATCTGTTATATTTGTTTAAAATATTACATTCATACATTGATTCCCCTGAATTAATGTCCTTTGTTAAATGGCATATCCCAGGTCGTATTTTGAGATTAAATAATGATATTTGTAAGGTTGATATAAGGAGAGGAGACTTAAATCACAAATTTGTAATTGATCTCTCATGTCTGTTAGCAAATACAATTTATAATGATATAGACATTAATTGTATGACTAATTTCAAATTTTATGAGCCTTTTAAAAGACAAATTATATGTTTTTGAATAGTATTCACAACTGTATGGGCGATTGACATTTTTTTTCTTATTTATCATATATATTTTGTAATAAAGGGTATTTTATCCGTATAAATAAGTAAATAAAAATAAATAAATAAAAAGAAAATAAAGAGAAAAAAATGTAAATGATAAGCCGGTATAGTAGGAATCGGTCAGTAGTTTACATCCCCTTGAATTGCAAAAGTTTTATTCATTTTTAAAATTTCAGTATTTACATTTTAAACTTTTCATAAAAATGCATAAATTGAGAAAATGTAGTAAAAAAAGGTTAGACTCTTCGGCCAAACATTAACATTCCCTAAGAAAATGAATTTTATGTAAAATATAATTGTTATATATAACAATATAATTTTATTAGCAATATCTATTTATTAGCTCTAAGTTATTATGGCTTAAACTGGTTTTAGTATTAAATAAGAGTTCATCAACGAATTCGAATACTTAGGACAAATCAGTGCGGACGAAGTCAGATGCAACGCTGGTCTAGCGCTAATGTCAGCACGACCAGAACCCGAAGGACCGAGGTTCAAATCCGATCAACAATTTTCTAACAACTTTATAAATTTATTTTTCAACTTCATACCTTTTCAGTATCGTGTGACATTCATCAAAACATTTCTAAAACGTAAAAGAACTTGAAAAATTATTTTTTCTATACGCGTATTCTTTCACTCTAAATAGAATAAAAAAGTCACCTTTACAAAAGAGTGAATTATTCACTTTTTCTAAAGGTAAAAATTCACTCCAAAACAAGTGACTGTGGTTTTATGATAACTTTCAGAAAACTCGATCCAAGAATGAATTTTCACTACAAAAAATTTAGAGAGTACATCAATTTACTAATACTAATGCTAATATGCTGAAATCTTATAGTTATCAACCAAATAGCCATTATTAAGAATGAAATCATTTCTTCCAGATTTTTAATTTATAAAACTTGGCGATGACGGTTCTGACAGTGATAGTCAACAAAGGATGATTTTATATGTGAATTTTCCTGACAAGCAATATGGTAAATCCGCAGTTGTTGAATCTGCACAACTTAGTAAGGTTGTACTAACAAGGAGAGTCCACAACCTGCGGGAAATGGTTTTCGATTAGACTTTAGGAAGTTGTTTGTGGTACCTAAAAATGATGCCTAGCACCCGTAATTTCATCTCATAGGCCCTCGGGGTCAACATATGATCTGCTGTAATCAAAATACGTGTTATTTTAGTAAAAAATTGTATCTATACTTTGAATCACAATTCTGCAAGTTTTCTTTTGCTAAAGAAATAACATAATAAGATAAGAAATTTGACCAAATAAGCTTTAATTTGAACATTGTTTCATATAAAATTATTATTCTGTTGCAAAGTTATGAAGATTCAAAAATAATGATGAAAAATGCATGAAAATTTGAGGATCTTCAGCTCTTTAAGTGGAGTACTTTAAGTAGAGTTTTCCATGCATTTTTCATCATCATTTTTGATTGTTTATAACTCTGCAACAGAATAATATTTTTATATGAAACAAAGCTTAAATTATAACTCTTTTAGTCAACTTTCTTATTTTGTTGCATCATTTCTCTAGCAAGAAAACTTGCAGAGTTATGATATGAAGTATAGGTACCATTTTTTACTGAAATAACGCGTATTTTAAATAAGAAAGATCATATGTTGACCCCATGGGACTATGAGACGAAACTACCGGTCTAAGGCATCATTTTTATTTACCAGAAACCACTTTTTAAAGCCTCATTGAAAACCGTTTCCCGCAGGTTGTGGACTCTCCTTGTAAGAATTATCTCAACTACATTGAACTACATTATTCAGGGGATTAAAAATATAAAAAATAATGCAAGTGTAGAATAAAGAAATAACCTATAGTATATTGTGCAACAAGGGAGGGAAATGGGCTATTTCTAGCGAGGGTAGGATGATTTTGTATGAGTCGGAGTCGAAGGCGCCGAAAGCTTACATAGGATACAAGACTCGTCACCCGAGCTAGAAATTGACCTCCCCCGCCCCCCCCCCCTATTACATACTGTATTACATACTGTACTGTTACACACTGTATTTTTTTTTAATAAGTGCATATATAGGCCCTTTTTTATGTGTGTAAAGCGGATGGGAAGTGGCGCATTTTAAGTCGTGCGCCACATACATACAAAATACAATTAAAAATAGATATTAAATATAATTTTTTTAAAAAATTTTTAATTCTTTTGAAAATATATGAATTGATATTTTGTGCAAGGAAGGAAATGAAGCCATTTCTACACAGGTTTGGCTATCATGCTCGAAATGAGCAATTTTGCAACTGTATTACATGCATGGATAAGGGCCTATTACTTGCACGTGTTAAGAAAAAATAATTGTATCGCACTAATAAGTTTGTTTCTTACCTCGAAGTATTCTCGAACTTCGTTGTTCGTCTGAAGAAATTCCTGAGCTACAGGTTCATCTCTGCAGTAAGCCACGTGTTTATCGAAATCTCTTTCCTTAAAGAAATATAATAGAATGTCATTAATTTGCATTTGAATTTGTATTATTTATCATGTACATGACAAACATTTAATTACAATAAACGATAAAAAAAACTCACTAGTCTGAGAAAAGTCTTGCCGAGCATACGTGGCTGATCCGCATAGTATTTGACACCCTCGATTAAGACCCTGCCAAACGATCTAAGTAAGGCCGGAATTAATGTCGTGCCAAGGTCACTCCACGCTTACGTGCTAAAACCTTTTTTATTGCATTTCTGGCCAACCCGACACAAAACATCCGGCATGGACAGAGTCGTGCCGGTTAAAACGTTAAAAGAAAACTTTGGATCACTGGCACTGAACCTGGCCTTTTTTAGACTTTTTAATACAAACGCAAACAGATGAAATGGATTTTTTAGACTAGTAAATAACAACACATGCTTTCTATGATGTGTAATATTAGAACACGAATTTTTGCAAGTAGGTATTAATAATAATTTCATTTGATATTACTTTAAATGATAGGTAAATTAACAATGAGTTATAACAATTATACGACCGTAAGATGATTTGTGGAAGTCTGACGAATAAGTTAAAATACAGATTCTTGGACAATGGGTAGTAATATAAAAATCCAAACTCAAAAACACACAAATACAGACTTACGCCATTTATAAATTGAGAGCTAGAGAAAGAATGTTTTTAACTGACCGTGTATGTGTGTGCATGTAAATATAATGTGTGCATATATAAGTGCAATATTAATGTATATCTGTGACAAATATGCGACAAAAGTTTTTAAAATCTTGAACTTTATCATTTGTTTGCATTTTGTTGTGTCAGAGTTTCCAAACAGCACTTCATGTTTACTTCATTACACTCATAACACATCCCTAACTTTTACTTAAAAACTTAATGTATGGAACCTTACGTGAAACCAAAACACAATTTGAATTTAAATCAAAAGTGAAACTATTTAACTAAGAAAAAAACTCCTTTTGATTATCAAATATTTGAAAGTTATGCGTTTAGATTTGACCTTTGATTTTACCGATACTTATTCGGTTACGATTCAAGTTTTCAATGAATAAAAATACGAAAATACAAAAATAATAATAAATTTTTGCCGGTACTTAGCATTTATTTATGATTTTATATAGTACTTTTGAAGACAATTACCAATTTTTACATTGTATTTTTCATTATTCTCACTCAATTTCTTGTTTTCATTAATTATCCCGATCACCTTATTTTTTAAATACTAATATAAGGACCACGGGATGTCTGAGATAATTAATAAAAATTAAAATTTGAACAAGAATAACGAGAAATTTAAAAATATTGGTAAATACGTAGCTGATGTCTGAGATAATTAATATAAATTAAAAATTGAACAAGAATAATGAGTAATTGAAAAATGTCGGTAAGTACATAACTGAATACTGACGCGGACATCCTCTTAACTTATACTATAATACAAATACAATGATAGATGCGTATTAAATTTATCTTGTCTTTATAGGTAAAATATTTATAAATATACATGATATTCGCAATTTCTAGTAAACAGTAATCTATGAAAAATTATTAAAGAGTTGTTCGAGAAAGTTTTGTTTTAGAAAGTTAAGGATGCGAAACATGTGCATAAGTGCTCGAAAATTCTATAGATGCATTTGTTTTCGTGTAATTGTAAAGGTTTTTATTAATGTATTTTTATGTGTGAATCGTGAACTACTTACGTATTGTGAAAGTCTGCTATTTGTTGCAGATTTGTAAAAATAATTTCCTTATTATCGCGCACTGCGCGTGGAACGTCAGAGTTATCAAGAGGCTTCAAATATCGCTCTACAACCATTAGTAAGTCCCGTCCGAATTCTTCTTCTGTTTCGACCAACTCTTTGATGACGGCCCTAAAATCAAATAGTTGCATTAAGTCATTGAAAATTATAAAATAAATAGTGAAGAGGACGTTAAAGGACTTAATACGTTAATATATTTACGATAATTTTTTTCTGTCAAATATGAATGAAAATAGTTGAAATATTAATCAGAGGTTACCTATCATAATTCGACGACTACCAATGTGTTTCATTCAAGAAAGTTTATTTAAATACAAATGAAAAGCCGATTCCTAAAAAATTTCTTACGACTTTTGAGAAAAAGTGCTCTACTGGTTAGCTCTATAAAATATAATGGAGGAGACCCGCACAGTATTGAACACCTTCATAATGGTCACTCAATTTTAGAACATCTTAAGATTACAACATAAAAATTTTATTTATAAAGATACATTCTGGTGTAAGCGCTCTTAAAAGGCGGCAATTTCGGATTTAAGAAAAAGAAAACTATTAGACATAGAGTACAAAATCCTTTAGGATTTATTAATAGGTATTTGAAAATGTGAAACAAATTTATTTGTATATTATTTTGTCCGAATTCTGCGTACAAACAGCCGAGATTATTAGTACAATAAGATACACTATTAATTATATTCTATACGCACGCTTCGTACATACTTCATGCTTCTTTAACATATGATATTCTATCCGTAACACTTTTGGTAATTATTTTTATCAATCTAATAATCTCGGCTGTTTGTACGCAGAATTCGGAGAGCAAGGCGGTGGTTCCTTCGCGGCTTGTTTCTCGACTCGCGCGAATCTGCATGAGCGGTTCGTTGGCTTCAGGCCCTAGTTAGGGGCGACTTTGCAGTCGCCCTTAGACTATCATAGACCTCGTAGGGAGCTTGTCTCCGCAATGAAGGTCGCTCAGCATGGGAAAGCCAAAAGGCTGACCTTTGGCTGTCAGTCTATTATAGAGATAGAAGCCGTGGGAGGTATCGCGCCACATGCTTATGTTTACGTGTATGTGCCTGTGTTATTTGGGCTAGTGTAGGCGCGCGCTTCGGGCTGCTTCGTATTTCTTCGACAGTTATCGGCAGGGCCATGTGCGGTTCAGCGCCGATTGCAGCGGCGAACCTATAGGAAAAGGCCGCTGCGAGAGACCGACTAGAAGAGTGACACTTCACTTCACTCTAGCCCTTCGCTATAGTAGCTTTCTTTTCATTATTACGCGATAGTTTAACTAGTTATTATTATATTCTTTGTTAGTATAGTCTTGTATTCATACTATAATTATTTCGGAAATATTAGTTTACATTGTAAGACGTTTGTTTTAGTTTTATAAATTTTTCTTGCCTTAATATATTTTATTTATACTTTAATTGTTTGTGTTAATTTATTTATTATAAAAACCCATCCTACTTTATCCCAGAACTAACAAAAAGGGTGTACACATGTATAAATAATCCCAACAAAAATATACTAAAAATTGTATCGGAAGCGGTTCAGTTCTTTATAACAGTAGGACTTCATTTACTATGATCATTGCGAAATATAGTACATTATGTAAGAAGGGAATAAAGTCGAAGATTATTCCCCTGGGTGGATTTATTGCCCGATCGAAGCGGGGGAGTTCATCACCCAAGGAAATACTCGACTTTATTCCGGTGTTACATATAGAATTCCCGACTTAACTGTGGCCACTTTGTTGACTTAAAAAGAGGGAGGGAGTTCCGTAAGAACTAGAATTTATTGAAAATGTATATTAATATAGAGAAAAATAATAAAGAAAAAAATGCATTTGACTACTCCTGAGGCCCAAATTTATATTCGTATTTTAAATCTTAAAAGCTGAGTATTTCTTAAATCTTAAGTTAATCTAAAAAGATCTACTATCGCATCTAGGGTAAGTAAACCAATTACTGTGCCATGTACCAATTACTGAGTTTTTCGATATTTTCATTTTAAAAATGATCAAATCATATAGTAATTCGGTAAAATAGTATTTTATATCAAAATATACTACCGTCAAGGACCCAGTTCCTGATCAGTTAAGGCATGTCGTCACGTTATTTGTTGTATCAAAGCATAAAAATGAGGTATTCATGGAAAATGAAATTTCTAATAACAAATATAACTGTAAATCTTTAATATAAAATTGAAAAAATACATAAATAATCAAAATTAAGTTAAATATAAAGCCTCAAAGAAAAAAAGTTGTGGGAGCAATTTCTGATCACTTAAAATTTGTATGGGAGTAGTTTCTGATCATATCAAGACCCAATTCCTGATAACATATATTATTGACGTACAGGTATTTTATATGATAAATTAAAACTAAAATATAACATTTTCGGCTGTGTGATTATAAATGTGAAACTTAGGCGACGTAAAAGTGTTCGGTTATTCGTACTCGGTCTACTGCACGATATAGACTCGCGTGCGATCATATATTTATAACCTATAAGACGCACATAGTGTTCTGATTTATTTTCACGTTTTGTGCGACATTTGCCTGATAAATTATTTACACATGGATAAAAACTACTTATAGAATTGTGTTATTACAAATATTTGTGTATTTTAAGATTTTTAAATACACATAAAACATGTTATTAATACTGATCAGGAATTGGGTAAACGATAAGAATTTGGACCCTATTTCTAATCACACGTTTTTACAAATATAAATAATATTTTATATGAATGTTGTAAGTGATTTATACAAATAAACTGTTGAATAACTTAATTACATGAGTTTTTCTACGGTCCATTAAAAATTTTTGAAGATATGATGTAAATTTCTTTGCATGCTCACTTGTAGCCAGATGCAGTAAGATGTTGTCAATCATGACGTTGCCAACAACGCCCAACTTTAACATTTTTATCTTAAAAATGTATTTTACTAGTAACTTTTAAAGTTCTTTTATATGACTGCCAAATAGTTTACGATTAATAATTATTTTTATAGCACACTAACCTCAAAATGCCAACTTTATTGTCGATTTTGAGGTTGTTGTGCTTTAAAATATCGTATGAGACTGTTGTGGGAGGTGTTTTTCTACCTTGCTCGATTTTCTCACTCGCTTCGCTCGTGCGAAAACCCTCGAGCAAGGTAGAAAACCATCTCCCACAACAGTGTCATAATATACTATTTTAAAACAAATTTTGTATAAATTAATGTGTAAATAGGAATAAATGTAACCAAATGATCAGAAACTGGGTACTGATCAGGAACTGCGTCCGTGACGGTATTTCAGTAAGTTACAATATGAGTTTATAATTTTTTAAATATAAATATCGAATGGCACAGTCGTTGTCTTACTTAACCTAATTAATCAATAGTGCATGTGTCAGGTGTTTAGCACTAGGGTAACGGTCCGTATTGGTGAGCCTGTCCCTATTAGTGTGTCTGTTGCTTTCTCAAAAAGAAAGTTTTGTAATAATAAAAATTTTTTTTTGTGTTTTTTTAACATATTAACATGTTTGATGCCTTGGGGAGTCCGAATACACTAGTCTTAAAAAATGTCTGCATGTGTGTGTGCGTGCGAGCGTGCGTGCGTGTGTGTATGTGTTAGTATGTGGCATATCACCAACCGTTCAATCTAGGGTATAAGTTTCCCAAACTTTGCACGGATGTTTGCTATCAATATCCGGCATGCGCTTGAAAGTTTAAGCAAAAGTGGTCGAATAAATTTTTTTTATGGCCATTTTTCAAAATTTAAGAATTTTCAAATTTTGGTTTTTTGCATTTTTCTTAATACAGGGATGCTTTTTGTGAAGCGAATTTTTTACACAATAATACACTCATAAAATTCTTCATTTCAGGACCGAAAACGATTTCATATGAGTCGTTTTTCAGTTGTTATACTGTGTGATAAAATTTTATTTTTCAACATTTATTACTTGAAAACTATACGATAAAAGTCAGTGAAATTTTTACTAAATACTTATTTTATATACAGGTACATACCTGTACATTTTTAGGTAATAAAACGGTTTATTTTCTTAAAAAAAAAAAATGCCAAAAAAATTTATTTCTTTTGGACACGATAACATGAGTAATACTTGATGTAATGCCTTGAAAATTTCAGAGAATATTCGTTAGATGTCAGGTTATTGGCTGAATATTTTTGAGCCAATTTCGTGTATAATCTTCTGAGATATTAGAAATTATTCAATTTTAACAATACTTTTTCACCCTGTGTTTCACGATATCTCTAAGCTTTATCGTTGTGCTTTTTCTTGTAGATGTGAAGTATTATTATACATGAGATTTAATATTCTACACTCCTAGCCAACTTTACTTATTATACTGTACGAAAAATTCCAAATATTGGATAGACAGTGTTATATTAAAAATATTATTATTTTGTGATTTTTTTAAAAATAATTTAATAATGACAATTCATTTCTGTAATACGGAACCTGTATCTATCTATAATAGAGCATAGATAAATTATAAATTTTATACTATTTTATGATGAAATTTGTAAACTAGTATATGTTAAATAGTAGTTAAATTTTGAAATGAGTGTTTGTAAAAAATGATGCATTTTTGTGTCTTATGCATTTCTTTTTGTAATGAAAGAAAAAAATATATTAATTCATTCTTTTATAGGTATTGATTTCATTTGATTTTATAGATAAAAATAGATTTTAGAGTTAATGACACATCGTTGACACTCTGATATACGACATATACGATAATACGTTTATTGAAAAATATTCATTTAATGAAAAATAGTCAGGAAAATAACCATGGCGGTCGGTACTGCGCAGCTCTCCCTTATTTATATAAATAATGTTAATTTAATTCTCTTTGGGAAAACATAGTACCAAAGCAATTGGCAGTATATTTTTAAACAGGGTGTATTATAAACAACCTTGAAATAAATAAAAGGGATGATTTTTAAAATAAGATAACCTGATTATCTTTATTTTAAAAATAATTATTTTTATTTATTTCTATGTTATTGCTAATACGCTTTATTTGAAAAAAGAGCACACTAATAGGGACATGCTCACTAATACGGACCGTTTGTCCATTTTTCATAAATACACATATGTTTATTATTATGTACACTTGACGGTAAAAATAACTTTAAATTTCGCGTCGAATTTTTTTGGAATTCCGTGCATGTGTAGTGTGATTACATATGATTAGGTTAGGTAAAATATAAAATTTGGACGTTTTCGTATCCAAATTTCAAGTTTGACCCAACCTAATCATATATAATCACACTACACACGCACTGAATTCCAAAAAAAAATTCGACGCGAAATTTAAAGTTATTTTTACCGTCAAGTGTACAAGTATGTTATTCTAAAATAACTTACATTTCTTGTTTTTTTTACTGAGCTCGACCACTAAGTATCGATAACTATAGATAAGAAAGCAGCTTGATTGTGATCAAATTTATGAGCTGAGAGATTATCAGCTCTCAAAACTAAGATACATTTAAACTTCATATATAATTCTTTATAGTAATGTTATCCTAGAATAATGTTCTGCAGTTAAATTTATAAAAAATACAACTTCAAAATATTTTGTAGGCAACAGTGTTTGAGCAATTAAATATTGCATTTCTGATATCAGATTTGTAATTAGCGACCCCAAAAACAATAAAAATTATGTACACTCGACAGACAAAACATCTGATTCGAACGATTTTAATTTTTTGTAAATCTTCCAATGAGGTTGGCGAAAACATGCATTCGATCCAATGAAATTGCAATATTTCAAATAAATGTATTCTTTCAAAAAGATGTTTTGTCCGTCGAGTGTACACTTTGTACTGCCAGTAGCCCAGTTCCTTATAATCACTAAAGACTTAAAAAGACTATTCACTTTAAGGGATTATATACAGTCAGGAATGATAAAAGAAGTCGTTTTCTATTCGCTTTTCTTAAATTATATCGTCGCGAACATATTCCCTATAAGTTTTAAGTCGATCCGTTAAAAACCTGCGGAGCTGTATGAAAACGTATATGAGTAACTATATTGAAATGTACTTTTTCTTGTAACAGTAGGCATAAAGTACGCAGTTTTGTTTGTGGTTTGCGGGTGTAAAGTAGTACTTTTCCGCATAATTTGCATGAAGCCGAAAATCATTCTTACGTACTATTGCAATCAGGCGACACTCGAGACCGGGCTTCGCCTCCAAAAATGCAAGATGCAAAATTGCAAAATGCAAATGTAAGATTATCCACCTTTTGTCCAGTTTACAAATATATGCTATACCTTACGCACCGAAAACACACCTCGGGCGTAGAATTTAATACATTCGGGTAATCGCGCAACACTCGAAGCCGGTTTCGCCATATGAGTGCCGCGCGATTACACTATTTTGTGTAGGCTTCTTTTTTATATCAAAAGCTCTTGGTTGATCAATGGGTATGAACGAAAAATAGAATCATCATGAATATATACCTTTTTTAATCCTAAAACATTTAAGACAAAAGGTCCACATATTTTTTCTACAAATATGGGCCAAGAAAATCGATTTTTTCCGACTTGCGACTGCATATTATACCCCTTTAAAACACATACTTGCTGCGGTATATGGAATATAATATCTTTTGTACTTGTCACAAAATTGGCCTAGTAGGTAAAATTATTCCACTTTATGGTGTTAGTATGAGTGATTCTAAAAACGAACTATATGTACCCACGAATTTATATAATTCCTTATTATTAGATTGCACATCTGTTACTGTCCAATACTGGTTCTATGTAATCATAGACAATCTCCTTGTAATTTTAAATCAAAATTTTTCGATCAGTTTCATTCGTATTTTCCGGAGAGCAATGGATTAAAAATATACTTTTTTACATCTCTACAATAAAAATAACCTTACTCTCGTCTGAAATGGGAATCTTCGGGTCTGTGTTGACTCGTCAAACTTGAACTGTCTTCGCTGAGCGCCGTTTGCATTAAAATCGACATTGGCAGCCATCCTTCTTTGCCGTCAACTTTGCGGACTAATACTCTGTACAAGAAAGGAAACACATAAGATGCAATAAATTAAGAAGAAAAAATAAAATTATATCATATTTTTATGAAGCACTTAAAATTAATAATTTAATTAATTATTTAATAATTATAATTAGTATAAAGTAATCTATTATAATCTATATTAGCCAATATTTATTAACCAAGTAGAAAACTTTTCTGACCGACTTAGCAAAGTGCATTCCTCCTGTATATTTCTAATGTAATGTGTTTTGTTATATTATACTCGAAGAATTTTGGCTAACAGCCGAAAATTCAAAATATATTAATGTTTCGAATACGCTTGATAGTTTTATCTTCATTAATGTCAGTATAAATTAAAATGAATTACCAATAAAAGATAAAATATTTCTTTCGAATTGAGACTAAGCAATAATTAATATCTAAAATATTATCTTTCGTTACTTATAAATAGGTTTGTTATTAATTATATCGAAGGACATATTTCTTCAGACTGTTATAAAACAATACGTATTATAATATTCTGAAAAATGTTATGTGTACTGAGGAATTTTATCGCAAATTTCACAGAAATATCGTGTAATTGTTAATTTGATGTCTGCGCGAGCATGAATGTCCATATAGTTAATGTCTATATAACAGCACCACGTGCACAGCCGACCCACGACTATAAAAGCGGCCACCCATCCAAGTGTCTAGCCGCGCCAAATGCTTTAAATCTGTGTAATTGTTTCTTTCACATAAATGTCTGTGACAGAAATGAATGGAATTCACTAAATTTGCACAGAACCGTAGCGTGAACTATCATCATGTGAAAATAATGCAAGAAAACTTTATTTTCATAATTTGTGATTCCAAACTAAATAAACAGGAAAATGTTATATGCATGTAGCTTTAAAATATTCATTATAGTTGAATAAAGAATATATGTAGAAAAGTCTCATATATTTAAAGAAACTTGATGATACAAAACATAGCGTGGGCGCATGTGTATATAAATAATTGTACAGATACACAGTAGGTAAAGTATAATTTGTAAGGCGAGTAAAGTATTGCCAAATTGTTTAATAGTTGGTAATTTATAAAATAGCAAAGTCCGCATTAACGCTGAGAATAATATGGCTCATGCGAGGACAGGTCGCAGAGTAAGACAAAGCGAGCACGAGGTCATTGGCTTTTCTCCTCGTCGCTCCTTCGCTCTGCGTCATTCCAGCGTTATATAGAGTAAAAGCCAAAGAAAAGCAAGACTAAAAGTAAAAATAAAGCGAGTGAAAATAAAAATGTCATCGTTTTTCTTTGAGCACTCGTCTTCTTGTAAGACAAGCTTACAAGCTCGCAAGCTTGACCCACCTTGAGGAGGCGCGAGAAATTACTTGAGCTCGAGAATCCGCGTATTTTCGTCGTGGACGCACGGATAGCTTGTGTCTAGCGGCCGAATTGTCCAGGCGATCTTCGATTTCGCCGATATCGAATGTGGCATCGATCTTGGCTTCCCTATAACAGAACTCCCGCTGTCTAGTATTTTGCATTTTCCATCCGGGCGAAGCTAAGCTGTTGTTACGAGTAGGCGAAAAGTGTTTTGCATTAAGTACGATCTAGCAGTTGTGAGATATTCGAGGAAAGAAAATTCTAGCGACGATGGCATGGAGCGTGCAAAATCTGCAGGCGGCTGTTGCTACTTGGAGCTGCGACTGTAGAGCGTTAAGGCAAAAATAGATTTACTGGAAAGCCAGGCCGGAATAACTTCGTGAAAAATTGATAATCCAGGCCAATCCAGGATGATTTTTTTCTCGAGGAAGAATTTACGACTCGGTGCCATTTGAAAAAATTTGTATTCGAGTATTTTTATCATGCAAAGCTCAGCGCCGTTATGTTTCCAACGTATTAGACCATTTGTACTTCAAGAATTCTGATAATTTAATTTTACTCGAGCATAAAAGTCGCGTTCATGACTCGCGTTTATTTTAGAAGCAAATTTTGCGAGAAACCTTTTGTATATGAAAATACACTCGTACAGAAATAAGTTACAAGTGCGATGAGGAAAATTTCCATGAGGGGCAATGATCCTCATTGACCTTGCTTTTAGATTCAGAAAAACCTTAAATTAGTTTTTCAACCTATGTGACAGTTCATTCAATCATTTACAACGTGTACAAAATTTGTTTTCTATTTTTCTAAATTTTCCAAAAATAGACTTTATAGTATATAATTAACTGTATGAATAATTATTGAGAATATGATCATTTTGTCAGCGAATTATGTACAATAGTATTGTTACTGACAGTTAAAAAGCAAAAAATATATATAACCTTGGTCTTCACATTGGCTATTGTTAAAACAAGTTTTCTTAGAAGAAGTTGCGGAAGTCGCGTATGCTCTACGGGTATCTGTTATTAGGAAGCATGTAATACTTAATACTTTATGTGTATGCGTTTATATATATATGCACATTCCTATATATATATATATATATATATATATATATATATATATATATATATATATATATATATATATATATATATATATATATATATATATATATATATATATATATATATATATATATATATATATATATATATACATATATACACGTACATACATACATATGCACATATACCTATACGTATATATATACTTTTACATATATATTCATAGAAATAAGCGTGTTACGAAAATAGCAGACAGACAGAACTTGAGTGCCGAACGATGTTAAAGTGAGCCAGCGAACTTGAACGTTTATTTGTCTTTCTTTCATATTGAGTTAAAATACACTAATGATGGCTTACTTTGAATTATCAGCTGCATATTCAACGGCCTCGACAATGTCCCCAACGTTGACGGAAAATCCCGCGCTGTCGCCCTCACCTGTGAAATCCTTGACTACTACGAAGTTTTCAGGTTTCTGCAATAAAAAACAACAATGTGCTAATTCAATTCTCATTTTTGTTGTTTTCTTATTTTTAACAATAGTGAAAAATAACGAAGTAAGATGTAAACTATGCAATATTAAAATACGTAGTAATTTTTATTCTGAAGAAGTGGGTCAAATAGAAAAATAAAAAAAAGTTACAAAATTTAAGATTTAAGGAGATGTACCACTGAAAATTAGTCATACAGAAGCTATATATTTCATATATATGTCACACACTTTCCATGAACACCAAAACACTAAAAGGCTGAAGTAAATTTAACCAAAAAATATTTTTTTTTCACTTTAGATCTACAAAACATTATGTTAAACCCATGCGAGAAGTCTTTAAATCATCTAAGAAGCACGTAAAAAAATATCGTAAAAAGATATTAAAAACTGTAGGAAAATATAGATTTTTAACGTATAATTTTCTACAGTTTTTAATATTCTTTGTGGAAAGTTTTTTACATGTTTCTTCGATGATTTTAAAGAACTTCTCGCATATTTTGTTAATCCAAAAATGAAAAAATATAAATCTTTAAAACATCAATTTTCAGTTGTACCTCCCCTTAAATTTGTATTTTAAAAAGATGAAAGTAGGTATATTAAATATTTGGCGTTTATAAATTTAAAAGTGTTAAGACATATCAACCTAATGTTGATCTTACCCTATTATTATTATCTTGATAGAGACTACTAATTCTTCGAAAGCTTGGTGTATTTTCTCTACTAACAGATCGATATTCAAGAGTGTGATCCGATTTTGAAAGGTCAATACCGTTACACTCATGCTTTATACACTTGTCACTAACAAGAGAATCATCTAAACTGCTAGTTGGCGTTATAGAAAATCTTGGTCCATTATATGTTGATAGTAAATCGCTCTCTACTTCAGCATCGTCTTCCATTGTTTTAGCCACGGGACAGGAATACATAGAAAATCGATGTGCTGCTGGTTTGCTTAGACGTAATGCCGAAAAGACATGAAGGGGTTCAAAATGTTGAATTCCTTGCTCATCTACAAGTGTATATGGCACTTGACCAGTCAAGACTGATCTTGCAGCTTCTCGTGGTACAACAGCTTGTAAACCTTGTTTTAAAATCATAAACGTTGCCGACGGTTTGCGACTTCTTCTCATCATAAACTCTTCCATTGCCAAAGTATTATCTGCGCAAAGTAAAGATGCCGGTATATCGCTAGATGACTCCAAAGGAACTTCTTCCGGAACGATCATCAGTGCAGCGCTTTCTCGCACTAAAGCTCGTAAGCAGGGATCACTTTTCGCCTTTTCTGAATTATTACTTAACGTTCCTAAAGCATTTACAAGCTGTGGTTTTTCTTCAGCTAATTTTCTCATTATTGTTAATCTTTTTAATATGTCTAATGCAACTTTATCGCCAACTAAAGCTTTAGTTGATTTTTCATCACTGATAACAGATAGCAAACTATTTGCAGTTGAAGGCATACCGAGTGCTCTGGCTAGCCCGACAGCTTGAAGCAGTAATTCCCGGATCACAGAACTTTCCTCATTTAATATTTCTTCTAAACGGGCTTCACTGTACTCTCGAACAGCTTGAACGATAGCTTTGTGAACAGCATCGGCAGCTTCTTTCTCGGTGTGCATGTAAGCCACTTCTAGTGAAACCTTTTGTAAAACTCGTGAAATTAATTCGGGATCTTTTTCGGATACAGATCTGAATGCTGAACCTATTATATCATTTTCATGGTCTTCTTCAAGTATTTGAGACAGACGATCAAGAATTACTTCATCTTTTAGTGAATGCGTCATAAGCGTTGATTTTAAGATGTCAATTTTATTATCACTCGCATTCACAATCACTGATTGACATATAGAATTCCTTTTTTGTGACACTAGCAGGGTTTGTAAAAATTCTTCGACCAAATCATCAAGAGGTACAGTGCTATGACTTATAAGAACTTTTATTGCTTCGCTAATGGCTGAAAAAACTGCATCTCGCTTGTTTTCTCCATCAGCACTGTAGTTTTCAGTACCATTAACTAGACGGATACCTTCGTTATTACCTTTGTTATTATTATTATTATGAGAAATGTTTTCATCCGTAAATGCCATTACTGCTATGGCTAATGTAGATTTGAGTGCATCTTGGACCCAGTCCTTGCTTGCGGTATTGATTTCCTGCTGAAATGACTCCATAGCGGTTATAATGTTTGCTTTACTGTTCGTTAAAGGACTATTGTGTCCATTTTGATAATGATACCCTCTAGAAACACCTCCTTGTTGTTGATGTACAATTTTATCCGCTAATGTAGCAATAGTAGAAACTACTTGTGCCATTTTCACGGCAGCATTACCTTGGAAACCCATTTTTTCAGATATTATAATCGCATGATCAAGTTCGACAGCTTTAGGGTCTACATCTATATCGACATTCGGTATTTTTGATGATATATTTTTTCCTATAGTCAAACCAGCATCTGACAATTGTCTTAACATATTCGCATCAATACTTGATTCAGTGTACCCTTGAGTTGAAGTGTTATACTGTAAATGTTGAGGCCTAAGTAATCTAAGCTCCTCAGGTGTTACTTCAAAGCCTTGAACTGAAAATTCCAATTCGCCTTCGGGCGTATCAATCAAATCTGGGGCTACGAATCTTGGACCTTCTTCTGTTTGTACGATTTGACCAGGTATAAAAATAACTCCGTGCTCAGTTGATTCTACAACTCTTCCAGGAACAAAACGTGGCCCATCTGACGTATTAACTACTTGACCCGGTACAAATCGAGATCCTTCATCCTCGGTTGATATTACTTGACCAGGTATAAATGTAGGACCAGCCTTAGTTTCCACTATTTGGCCAGGAACGAATTGTGGTCCATCTGGTGTGTCAATTGTTTGGCCAGGAACAAATTTCAATCCTGATCTAGTTTCCACCATTTGACCAGGAACAAATTTAGGTCCACTGCTAGTATCAACGACTTGTCCAGGAACAAATTGTTCACCCGCTTCCGTATGTACTATTTGACCTGGTACGAAACCATCCTCAGTCATGACGCCTGGCACAAAACGATGGCCATCTTTGTTTCGTACTAATTGACCTGGTACCATTTTCTTTCCTCGAGAAAATCTTTTGACGCTTTCTGGTATAAATTCTACCCCTGCTTCTGTTTGAATTATATGTCCAAATATTTCCGATTGTGTGCTAGATATAGCACTAGCAGTCTTAGGATCAATAGGAATTCCCGACGGTACGGGTTCGGAAAAGTTAACTTCATCTATGCTTTTAGCAACAGCAAATTGGAATCCAGATTCATCGATTTTTGTTATTCCAGGCATAAATATCTCTTGATCTGGTGTTTTAACTATTTGTCCTTCGACGAATTTTGTTCCTTGCGGTGTAGATAATGTCATACCAGTAATAAATTTATGACCATCTCCGGATTCTACTGTAATGCCTGGTACAAAATGTGATTCGCCTGTTTCTGTTGTAACATTTTGACCAGGTACAAATTGAAGTCCATTAGATGTCAGCATTGTCTGTCCCGGAACGAACTTCTGCTCATTATTCTCCATTTTTAGGGATTGCCCAGGCATAAATTCCCAATTCCCATTTACTTGATAACTTTGTCCGGGAACGAAGATCTGCTGGCCTAGTTCATCAGACATCGTCTGTCCAGGCACGAATTGCGCTCCTTCTTGTGTAGTTACGAGTTGCCCTGGTAAAAACTTATTTTCATTTACTACTTGTCCAGCTACAAATTTCGGGCCTTTCTTTGTTAATACAGTTTGTCCTGTAACGAATCTAGAACCTTCACTTGTATGCATCGTTTGCCCTTGTACAAATTCTTCTCCTATATTAGTAGGCAATGTTTGTCCTGCTACAAAAACAGGAGTTAATTTATTCTTATCTTCTTGAATATTAATTACTTGTCCTGGAATAAGAAGCGGTCCGTCTGGTGTATGAACTGTAAAACCAGGAACAAAAATATTTCCCTTTGGCGTTTGTAATGTTTGTCCGGGTATAAAAATGTCTCCTTGTGGCGTTTGTACGGTTTGTCCAGCAATGAACCTCTGAGCTGAATTTATATCAAGTCTTAAACCTTTTACCTTATGCATTTCTACATTATCACCAGTACTCATACATTCTACCAACTTTGGTATTTCGTTAATTCTTGGTAAAGTATGTAATGTTTCCGCGCCAACATCTAAGAATTTCCTACATACATCAAATGTCCTTTCCAGATCTTCCGATGAAATATTTTTAATAGCTTCTTGTATAGAAGCATCTGGCTTTGCAGTTAACGGGGCGAATGGCTCGATTACTGGAATAGCATCAAAACCACCGGTTTCTTCCGACACTGGTGTGTTGTAAGAACCAAGTGGCGTTTTTTCTATATCAATCGTTTGCGGATCAATTAAAATAGGAGTGGGTAATTCTTTTGCTACTGGAATTTGTTCCGTAATTAAATTTTTTTGTTGATCTTCTATTATATTCCAATCAAACGAAACATTCAATGGTTTCTTTATCTCTTTCCACTCCCGAGAACTCGAAACAATACTTCGCCTCGATTTCTCTTGTCTCACACCAACTTGCTTCCATTCCATAAGTTGATCCTTTTGTTTCTCTTCACGCAAGCTTCGTAACTTAACTTCTTTTGCAACTTTTAGTTCCTCTTCTTCAGCTGCTTTTTCTTTATCCTCGAAAATTTTTTTAGCATATCTAAGTCCCTCTTGTCTCTTCTTCTTCCTTTTCTTAGTCTCAGCCTCTTGTCTCTCGCGTTCCTTAAGAATATCCTCACGGGGACCAAATCCATCATACAGCTCTTCGAATTCGTCCAAATCGCGAAAATCAACCGAAACATTCTTGCCCTGCTTGAGTCGCAAGAGTACAGTATCACAGTCTCTCGAGAGCATAACATCTCTCACATCACCATCTCTCACTGCCGCTTCCAGCCTAGCCGGGAATACAAGGCTGCATCTGCGCTCTGCTACCGTGTAAACGAATCTCGATGTCTCTTCTACTTCTGCAGTCTCTTTGGATTCAAGCAAATTTCTCAGAGCTACTTGTTGCTCGCTTTCGCCATCGAGCACCGGGAAGACGTATCTGTAGTCTTTAATTACGACGTGCTTTTTCTTCTCCCCCAGCACAAGACCAGCAGTATAATGATGCGGTGACAAGCCCGAAGATTTCGTTGTGATCTTGCACTTTTTGTTTTTCCCGTCTTTGCTGTGAAATCCAAGTACCACAGGAATATAGTGATGCGTCGGTAGTCCGTACGATTTACCGGTAATTCGGCAAAAGCGTTTGGCATCGGCAGGGCTGATCGGCGGCAGTAGCGGAAAATAATTTGGTTTGGGGAGGCCCCGGCTCCTCCCCGTTATTCTACAAAAAGACATGTCTCCTTTTTGCTATTTGATCTTTTATTCAAAAATCCGTTGTCAAGCCGAACATATTATTGTACCAAAGTCGCGCACCACTGAGAAACTTGGATTTGTATTTGAACTTGAACCTGAACTTTGGCCATATCACTCACGGACTCGAACTCATAAGAGTCATTGATTTTCGTCTCATTGATACCGTAATTATGCGCTATCGAGAGCTGGTGTCGAGCCAATTAGCCAAAATTCGGCTTCATCTAAAAGTACAATCGCACGCGTTCACTTATTTCAATTTTGGAGCGAGGACGCACTTTGCATCGACGGTCTAGGTAAAGATGAATAGTGTAAAAAACAACTACGCGGATTATTCACGTAGGCTTGGATAAGTTTACTATTTTTTTCTTCTTATTGTCACTCATTACTAGGGTAAGTGGAATTTTTCTATTTTTTTAAGTCCTTTTTCTGTTTTTCTGTTTTTCTATTGTAGTTTCGTAATCGTTATCGTCGTATTTTCGTTGACTCTCGCGTGGTCTACCGGAACAATCGATTGTCTCGTCAGAGTGCGACAACGAGCCTACCGCTGATGTTCCCGTTTGGATTGCTCGTAGCGAAGGCGCACATCGCGTGCTGCTACAACTACTACTGCTGCTGTTCTTGCCGGCGCTGCTACCGCGACTGGCGCGCTTCCGCTGACCGAAACGTGTGTATAGCGACGCGCGGCGACGAGGAGGCGACGAACGCCAGACTACTAGTTGTACCGAGTGGCTAAGAGCCGTATGCCGTTTGCCGCGTGGCGCGTGCTGCTGCTGCTGCTGCTGCTGCTGCTGAGTCTCTCGCGACCAGAAATAGCTACCCTTACTTCTTACATCTCCAATACAGCTTTAGCGAGCCGCGTGTGCGCTTAAGGCGATCAACGCTCTATGGACTCTCTGCCGCGCCGTCCTGTTTTCCTCTGAATCAGCAGCGCGTCGCGGGAAATCGAGCGATCAACAACCCCTACGCGCGCTCGAAAATTAGCGATACAGCGAATTTGCGCGATTGGCGATCACTCTGCCGACTTTTTTACAACGGCTCCGAGCGTGAAGGCGGCTGAATTATCGAGCCACTAATAGCCGCTTGACAGATGGTCATGCCGTTAAAAGTGTCTCTCGTATATTTATATTTCGGAGGAGGGCTGCTGAGAGTTACCGCTGAGACTCGGTGGCAAAGGGAAGTCGAGCGCTCGTTTGTCAATAATTTATCACGCAATTAACGTTTACGAGGACTATTGGCAGTCGGTTTACCGACCATATCAATACAAATCCACAAGAATTGATAAACTGCCAAAATCTACTGTGTATAACGCATCGTCGCGGTGGATGGCTTTTCGCCTCGAGCTTTATGACTCATCTCTCATTCTTCGCGTATAATTCTTCTTTTACTTTTGTGCAGATCGTGCGAAAAAATCCGAGTTTATGCTTTCTTCGCCGCGCAGCGTTGAAAGCGAGAGATTATTATTTTGGCACGTTTCTCGACAAACGGTGGAGGATTTCGATCCAGTTATTACAGAAGCGTGTGAATCGCAAAACCGAACGACTAACAGCACACACGTGCCCACCTTGAACCAATTTTCTTGGCGAACTTCGTCTAATTACCGCGATATTTACGCGCGATTCCGCACCGGTGTCGGGGCAGCTTCGGTGGATCGGCGGTGCACCATACACCAATTACTTTTGTACAGTCTTAAATTGCCCGCGAGCATTTCGCCACGCGCCAAAAGCTCTTCTCCAAAGCGCACCTGGTGGCGATAGTGCGATTTGTCAAGAAGTCGCGAAGCGTAAAAAGTAACAACGAGCGCAAACTTAATTAATTGCACCGCTCGAATTAGCTTAGTTAATTGTTTTCGTATCGCTTTAACAATGCGCCACACTACACTTCGGCACCACTGCATAAATATTATTTTCGTTTCTGCGAGAATTGTTTTGACGTTTAGGATCCTCGTCGTTATTCTTCTTTCGCATTTGCTCAGCGGCTCCTCAGTCGACGACGGACTTTCGTCGCACAAACAAGCTTAGGATTCGATCAGGGTAAGTTTATTTTATCTCTACTATTGAATTTGCGAAGCTTTACTTTACTTTTTTTTTTTTAATATTTGCACCTTATCATATCAATAAAAAGCACGGTCAATCACCCTGCCTAATACAGAAAAAACACGATATATCTATATATTCTAGTTTGACTTTTGTAAGAGTTATTTTCATCATATATATATAGAACATTATAATAATTAGATCTTGTACGTTAAGGTGCTAATAAATTGTAGGTAATGTGGCTCGTAATTAATATTGTGAAATTTATTTCAAGTTAATAAATTACATGCGTATTAATATGTTACTTAATATGTTGTTACTCACCCCTGCCGATCTTATCGAGGATCGAGTGATAATCCTTTCCGTGACAGCCCCTGTGCTGCTTTGAACACTGCGACTGACCTCACTTGAGAATTCTATAACACCAAATTTATTATTTTCACTAAAACAATCATTTTTTATGAACACAATAATACGGTCACAAACCCAGTTTTTTATCAGAATACGATTTTTCATATCTTTTTTCATGAATTGTCAATTCTTTTTTAACGACAAAAAAGTTGACTCGACCCGGGTGAAAATTATTTTTATAAATAAGTGTAAGCAATTATAAAAGAGCATAGACAAATGCTAGAAAGTATGAAGCAGTAACAAAAAGTGCCTGAATTTGGACGTATTTTTAAATAATTTTATAGTTTTTGATACTTTTATTTACGGATTTGTACCAATTTTTACATTTTTTTTATACTTTCAAGAAAAGTTTCAGTTTTTTAGTTTACTTTCAAAATAGTTTTTTAACAATATACCGAACAATGTAACAAATACGTTAAAAAAGCTCACTATAAACTGTGCAAGATATCGATTATTTCCTCAAATTTCTTTTAATATAATAATCTGGTCATAATTATTTCTGTAAAAATAGTAAAAAAATATAAGCAAGTATAAATATGTTTATAAAAGTGTGAAATAAAGTAAATAAGTGTAATAATGTGCAAAAGGTGATAAGTAATGTACTCATATTAAAATTTATGTACATTTTATTTCACTTTCTATCATTTTTTTACATGTTTTTACACAATTAAACTTTTTATTTCAGAAAATTATATTTTTTTTGTAAAAATAATTTTACCAGGGCAAAATTAAGAAATAGTAATTATGTAACTTAAACAAAATACAAATCATAGAAAATGGCAATAACATGCTTTTTGTGTGAATGTAGTTGATAAGAAAACTGGGTACTTACAGTCGCGTGCTTAGCTAATCAAAAACTTGGTACGTATTATCAAAAATTAACACTAAATCGACGGTTAATACAAAGACTGACGCATTTCAATTTTCCAAAAAAGACGCAATTTCATTTTACGTTAATAAAAAAAATAATATGTTTGGAAATTAAATATCAATACTATTAAATTAATATTATGTTTTAAATATTTATTATTTGTATACACTCGTCGTGGGCAATTTCTGGTCGAATACGTTTAAATTTTTTTGAAATACTTTTTCATTGGGTTTTATTGGATTGAACACGCGTTTTCGCTAAGTTCATTGGAGGATTTCAAATACATCCGACCAGAAATTTCCCACGTCGAGTGTACTTTTCAAAAACATTTTCAAATCTTTTGTCAGTTTTTCACCTCAAGAAAACTATACGATTTTTCAAATATCTAAAATGCGTTAGTCTTTCTTCGTATTAGGCGTCAAAATGTATTCTTTCATTTGTAAATTTATAAAACACTTTACATTTCTGATTAAATTTTTTAAATTGATTTTACAATTAATCAATTCATAGTTTAGTTAAAGATTGTATCTGTAAGCTTACCCTTCTTTGTAATTTTTTGAGCCATTGTGCTATGTCTTCATTATTCTGCAACACATTCAACAATTTCTTACTAAAATAAATAATTTAATATTTTTAATTTTTTAAATGATGTTACTTATTACGATTTTATCGCTTTTTAATGTATTTTTACATTCGTCTCATTTCGCGAAAAATTTGAGTGAAAAGCTTAAATCAGCAATACAGTCACAGGTGCTGCCATCTCAGAGCGATAAGGCAAAGCCAAGTAGTTGTACAGTGTCTTTTATTTTTGGCAATTCACACTCAAATGCGAATGTATACCTATATGTAGTTTTTTAAATGGGTGGTAACTTATCAACCTTTGCTAATATACCGACGATCTTTTTAAACATTTCTTCTAACTGATACTATACTTATTTTAGTAATTAAATGATTGCACAACTTCGTTTATCAAAGCATTAGCTATTAGGTATCTTTGTATATTGTTTCTCATGAATGCAATAATTAATCGTTTGATTATAAATTCAGCTTCAGTAATCTGCGCAAACTCATTATAATAAAAAAGCGGGAAAATGAAATAATAAAGTTTGATATATACATTGAAAAATATTGGGTGAGAAAGACTCGAGAGAATGAAAGAAAAATCGACGTCAATCTTTAGAAAGCATTTAGCAAAGTCTATTTCCGACGCGCGTAACGTTAGTCGTTGCAGGATTGGTTGACGAATAGACCTGGCCGCATTTTTTTCTCTTTCACCTTTAATTAGGTCACTTCCGGTGTCAATCTCATAATCTCTGATAATTCGAAACACTTCCGTATTTCTGTATTGTTGCTGAGAAAAGCCGAAATGAAAATTTGTATTATTAGCTTCTTTTATGAAAAATCAGGTAAAAAGCAAAATGTTTCACGAAACGATAATGGCAAGGTAGCGAAAAACAATACTTATTTACATACAAGCAGTTGCAACATTGGAAAAAAGTGTTCTCAATCGAATCGCGCTATGTTGTGGCTTTGGCGGAAATATGTAAAAAATGCGACCTTCGCGCGTGAGACGCGCTCTCCACTTGATTCGACGTGGATACGCGAGCGCGCGGCTCTCCGAAAACTGTGCCAGGAAAATAGAGCATCTATTTCACGCGGCACCTTGAAATTTCGGAGGGAATCTCAGCTTTTAGCCCGCGCGGCGCACGGCATTTATCGGTGCTTTTCGACCGCGGCCGTGATTCACAATATCCGTCGGCTGCATCGGCGATGCCGCGGGCGCGCGCACTCCACGATTATTACATTGCACGCGATTCGCTCCCCGTTCGCAGCTTTTGTTTATCCTCGATTGCAGTGTACACCTCGATTCTTGGATTTAAATTTAAAATCGAAGATGGGTATTATTTTCGTTGTCCTTAGGTGGCGCAGAGCTGCCGCTCGATGATGGATTCGCCGGCAATCCCATTGGAAAATCCAAATTTAGCTGGGGCTGCAATTCTATTGAAAAGCGCTCTATTTTTAAACGATCAAGCGCAGATGAAGAGGCATGCGGAGAGGAAGTCATGCGCGCTCGGTTGTTTAGCGGTAGCCTGTTGCTCAACGAAGAACCTGCGCACAGAGTTCGCTAAGCTATAGATGCGCTGGTACCAGACGTGTCTGCCTGTATGTGTGTGTGCGTGTGTGTGTACGGCTGTTTTCCGCTTCTCCTGTAGATCGACGTAAACTCCGGATCGCGCGGAAGCGATTTTCCGTCAAACTGCCCCCGTCGCGTTGGCGCACTGTTGACGTATCGGCGGGGGAACCGCGAAAGCACAAAACGATATTTCTCGAGCTTCGCGTATGCACGCGCACTTTGGACCGAGAGCGAGAGAGATAGAGAGAGAGAGAGAGAGAGAGAGAGAGAAAGAGAGAGAGATAGAAAAATCAAATGAAATTTTACCTGAATCGAAACTCGGGTTAAAAAGAAATGGACACAGATCGATCGGACACTTGTAATTCGAGCCGGCGAATTGTGCGTGCGTGCGTGCGTGCGTGAATGCCTGGCCGTTGGACAATTCGGACGTATTAACCGAATAAATCGAGGTGGTAAGAGGGCCAGCCGACGGCTATCTCGAGACTGGCTCTACCAATGCCAGGCGCAAGGCGTCGCGGCGCCCTCGCGCGCGCGGGCAGCTCTAGCTTCTCCGTCTCCGTCTCTCTCTCTCTCTCTCTCTCTCTCTCTCTCTCCGTCTCTTTTCTTCTTTCTTTCTCGCTCGAAGCTATACCTACAGCCTCCGAGCTTTCGCCAATTCTCTCGGTGTCGCTCGTAACGCGCGAGAATCACCGCAGGCCGATCGCTCGTCGCCGATTCCGATGCATTTATATTCGGCGCTAGCGCACATGCCCGATTCGACGCTAATAAGCCGAGCCCGTGTGCGGCGAAGGAGCTTTCAAACAACGCCTCGCCACGAGACAAACAGAGGGAACGCCAGTGTTTTCGCGCGATAATGCAAGCTCCGCCGTGGCGTTGGGCTTTATGCGTGTGTGTATAGCGCTCGATACCGCTCGCGCGCGCTCGAGCTGGATCTAATAATAATACGTCGATGGGCTACTCGTGTCTTTCCAGGCTTTGGACTTTGCGCGAGGAGCCGATACGTCAACCGTTGCTCGGCTGCATCGCGCTAAGCGCAAATCAAACTTTCGTCTCCTTTATTTCCTTCGGCGCCCGAGCGCTAAAATAACTGTTTCTTTGTAAAACAAACATGTCTCCTGACTTTTCGTAAATTCAAAATAGATCAGAAAATCCAATGTTATATTAGACTAATATTTATAAAGCTTACATTTGGCGAACGGCCAAAAAGATTCGCATTTAACATGCGCGTAATTTCTGATCGAGTGAATCACTAGATAAATCGCTTTATGATCGTAATTACTTCTGTAAAATTAGCCATCAAAAGATATTTCAATTTCTGCGCGTAGATACAATTTTGGCCCGCGAATTTTCCAACTAATTAAGCTTGTATGAGTTTGCGTATAATAATATACTTTACAGAAAAGAGAAATAATCAATAGAAGCGTATAATTAAAGGATGGTAATAATGGAAATAAAATTTTTTTTTCATCAATGATGTTGTATATTCCATAGTCACAATTATAATCTTAGTTAATTATAAAAGCTTACGATAAAATACAAAGTTATTATAAAAACTTGATAATATGCAATTAAATTGATTACAAATACACTCAATGTACGCAAAATACTAAGTACACACTACGTCAGCTTCATGGCCTATTATAAAAATTGACTGTATATTATTTTACTACTTCTTAGTAATAATCTAATAACAGAATTGATTATTAATCTAACGTTACTAAAGAAATTTCACTTCAAATCACTAGACGTGCTGAACACATGATTAGGCATTATAAACATTTCATAATACGTTAATTTACTAGTCATAATCTTAATTAAAATTTGTACTTCGTATCAATACTTTAAAACGATTAATGAACGATAACATAACGTCCCTGTTTGGAAGCGCTAAAATTATACACCTTCCATCTTTATAAAATATCATTATTTCGTATTTTAGTAAATTCGTTTAACTTACACGTAAAAAGTTATACCCTAAAAATATTAAATAGTACTATCAAAATTCAATCGTTTAAACCTGTATCGATTCAAGGTATTTTTATATACATTCTTTTAATATCAAATAGCCTATTATTTTAATTCATCAACGATTTCAATTAAAATCGTCGTTAATACTTTCAGATACAAAAGTAGAAAATATTTGTATCACCTGATGTGTTTAATTTTAATAATTTATGCGCGCCTACGATTTAAATTCTCTTCATTTATGAAATCGTTAATTTGACAATCACTGGAAATAAATTTGTCAGTTTGAAGCATTCGTCAGAAACCTGAATCACCAAATAATAAACTTTCAAGATTCGACACTTGTCTTGAGACCCTAACAGGTACCGACGATGCATCCATATGCCTTATCCTAGCTGTGTTTTGCGATTCTAGAGGTGTGCTAATTTGCACTTGCTCTAATAATTTCAACATTCCTTCGCGAGATAAAGAATTTCCATTTCGAGGCACTTGAATTTTATTTTTATCGTAATTTTCAACAGAAGCGTTTTCTTTCGATTTGGCACTATCTAATAGTTTATCAGTTTGTGTTGTTTCGTTTATCAATCGTAATTTTTCACTTGCTTGAACACCTTTTTCACGTTGGTTCGACCTTTTAGTTTTTAAATTATTACAACACTCTTTACAGAATTCTGGATTTTCTTTTAAAAGTTCTTTGTTCGAAGTTATCCTTTCCCCAGATGAAGATGAACCATGTGAATCTTCATTACTGTTCATCAAAGGCAATTTCGCTTGCTTTTCCTTTGGTCCCTAGAAAGCAAAATTCGACAGACTTAATTTTTACACAATATTGGAATTAATTATGCTCTAAATCTCAAGAGTACAGAGCTTAAAGGGATGTGAAATACGGATCCAACTCCAACGTTCGGGCTCTTTAATATTATAACTTTCTTATGTATTAAATACATTATTAACTGTATTTCATTATTAACTATAGAAGAAAATTTTTTAAAAATGTTAAATTATTTAGCTATATATTTTCAATCCTTTTTTCTCCTACAGACCCTACACTTGCGGCATGAATCACCTCATGGTCGCTAAAAAATATCGGTGATTTTCGGCAATTTTTCACAGTACATTTGATTAATATCAATTTTTTATTGAAAAATATAATTACTCTAAAATGTAGTTATTTATGAGCAACGTGAGTTTGCGTCTCAACCGGAGTTACAATTTCGCATCCTACACGATAGATAGAGAAATTGTTGACCAATCGAAATGACTACATTTTTTTAAATGTAATAATAACCAAGCATCGACAATAAATGAAAAATATTACAATTATCTCGAAAAAATTAAATTTGATGATTTCATAAGTTCTATTGACAATCTATGGTCATTATTTAGTTAAAAATATGTGATTCAGGTCCGAATTTATAGTCGCGTCTCGGGACGACAGACAGATGCAGCTATCTTTGTCGCATTCATGCGTTTTCTTATGGGCGAAACAAAGCAGCTGCATCTCAAGATCTGAGATACGACTATAAATTCAGACCTCAAAATGCAGTATTATAACTGCGATGCATGCTCAAATTGCACAAAAGTATAGGTTAAAATACCCTTTAAATTTTGGATCAATCGGCTTTGTTCGTTGTCTACAAAGAGCCCCCGAGTCCCCGAAAATCCCCTTTACTTTTCAGCATTCTAAAAACTAACTGCAATTATCCGGTATAAATAGAAAATAATATAAAATATATTTTTTATCACACACGTACAATTCACGTGTTTATCTACCTATAAAGCGGGTCTAAAGTGACCGTTTTCCGACCGGCAAGAAAAGTGGGCGCAAAACACTTATTGTGTCCGCTTTTGACTTTTTTGCCCGCTTAGGTACTTAGGCACACCTAAAAATAGGGCACCATCCGGATGATACCACGTGTTTTAGGAGGCCTAATCAATTTAGTAGCTTGATTTGTGTAAAATACACTGAAAAAAATAATAGGTTATATCAACTCGAAAGGTACTGAAGTTGCAGTTACTTGCAGAGCCAAGCTACACCTGCTTGAGCGCGTCGAGTGATTAGAGCTTGACTCTCGCAAGGTAGAGTCTACTGATCAAGTCGAGCTATAATTAACGTATATGAAGTAAATGGCAGCCAATGGTGAGGTCTAGGTAGTGCTCTCTGTCGGTTTTCATGTCTACGTGTACGAACTGGTAGGAGACGGTGTCTAGGTGAGGCGCCGCTTGAACACCTCCGACCAATGCGGACGGATAGACACCACAAACGTGTGTTTCCGTGGGTCCCACTTTTCAAGTCAATAAATGGCCACAGTTAATTCGGGAATAAAGTTTTATATGCAACACGGGAATAAAGTCGAGTATTTCCTTGTTACATAATGTACCATTTTGATGGCATTCGTGTAGATGGTAAAAAGTCTAACCCGATTTATATTTATTTTCGTATTTTCAAAAGAAAACTAATTTTACATAAACACGATCTACCTATCCAAATATATTCTTAACTGCAAATCAGTATTCTTCCCTATTAGAGAAGCATAAAATATCAATTTTCCATAATACTTGTCTTGTAATATTGGAAAATATTTCACATGCCCTTAAAGAAATAAAAATAATCAGTCAACATCCAAGAGGATTTCTCGGCGCTGTTAACTTTTGAACTCTGTACTCCCAAGTCGAGAAGCAAGTACTAAGCACAGAGAGTATCGGCAATAGTTGTAAAAAAAAATCAATAACCACCATTAACTGTATCGTCATGACATCGATATTTTTTTGCAACTCGTGTAGTTTTGCTAGAAGCTGCTCGTTCGCCGCTTGAAGAGCGGCCATGTTCGCCTTCTCTTTGCTTAGGGCATCCTTCAGGAGCTGCTGCTCCCCCAGCTGCTCGGCGATTTTGCGCTTGCACTCGGCGTTCTCCTGCTCGACTTTACCGAATTTCGCGCTCAGCTCGAGCAGCTCGCGGTTGTGCTCCTGCAGGATCTCCAGCTCGTTGCTCAGGTCCATTATCATCTCGTCCTTGTCGCGGAGATTGACCTGGGTGTCCTTGTACCTCGACACGCTCTCGTCCAGCTGGGCCACCTGCTTGCGCTCGGCCGCAAGCTCCGCGCTCACTTGCTCCTTGCTTCTAAGGATAGTTATACGGGTGCGTGGATTATAGACGCGAATGCCAAGTAAACTTATTTAGATACATTTGTCTGGAAAGGTAACGCACTTGCTGCATTCCTCGAGGTGATTCTTCAGCTTGTGGATCTGCTCGTTCAGGGTCTCGTTGGCAGTCTCGGCGGCGACGAGCTTCTCGTTCTGCCGCTTCATTTGACGCCAAACGCGTATGTACTCGACGTTCTCCGCGACTTTTTCGCGACGACTTCCAGACGCGTAGCATGCGAGCTCGACTTCTAAATCCGTGATTCGGGACATCATGTCTTTTTTCTCCGCCTCCATTTCCTAGTGTACAGGGAAACGGTGTTTCTTTCAGTTGTCGTCGTCGGCAAGCGTAGTGTGTATGAACACAAAATCATTTTTAAACGGATAGATAAATGGTATATACCTGAATTTTGAGCGTGTAATTCTGGACGTCGTGCTCGTCGTTTCCGGGCCGCGCATTCATGCACTGACAAGACGGAGTTTTTAGCCGGCTGCTTTCACTCCGACATGTACTAAAATAAATCATAGATCCGAGGGTTCGAGAGTTCGCTCTTGCGAGTGTATAGTGCTTCTACAGGAAGATATGGGCCAGTTTCTTATCATTCAACTATTTAACATTTATTCTTAAAAGCAAGCGCGCCTTTATCAATACCCGGAGAAAAATAACTTGTTCAATGTTAACAAAATATAACGTTTTTAAAATATTTCATGAATTATTATATTAACATGTTGAGCACGGTACCAAAAACACGCATCTCGTAAAAAAAGTTGGAAAAGACGTATCTCGCAGAAGTGGCTGGTAAGCACGGTATTATCAGAATGATATCACATGTTTAGGGGGGGGGGGGGCATTTTTAGGACTCGTTTTAATAAGTCTGGCGTAGTTTAAGTTTGTACTACTTATTTTTATCAGACGAAGAGATACGTCTTTTTACAAATGTACCATAAAGAAAGTGTTTTCCAACTATTTCTACCAGATACGTCTTTTCCAACTTTTTCCGCGAGATACATCTTTTCCAACTTTTTCCACGATATACGTCTTTTACGACTATTTCCGTGAGATACGGTTTTTCCAACTTTTTTCGACAGATACGTCTTTTCCAACTTTTTCCGCGAGATACGTCTTTTCCAAATTTTTTCGCAAGATACTTTTTTTCTAACTTTTCCACGAGATACGTCGCTGTTAATCGGAGCCGTCGATATATAGGGGAGACTGGGCTCAATTTTAAATAAACTTAAATAGCATTTAGTTTACTATCTAATTAAAGAATGTAAATCTATTTTTATGTAAATATTTAAGGTTTTATTCCAATAGTAAATTGCACTTATAAAATTACTTCGACAATCGAAATTTCAAAAGTATTGGGGTATAACGGGCTACCCTATTTAGTTATAACAGAAAAGTATATAATTTATTGGTCTTTGTTCAATTATGGACACGGAAACACTTTCAGAGAGCAGAACAATGGTTTCTTATGCTTATTCAATTTTAATAATAGATCTAAGGTACTTTACAACCACAGAGAAAATTGTTGTAATTTCTACGGCTGTAAAAACTTTTTGTGCTATCAAAATTTTTCTGATTCGATAAGAATTGTCCATAAAGGTAACATTAACTTACACATATAGAAATTATTGTTAGTGGCTCGTTATACCCCACTCTCCCCTATATGTCACGAATAAGGAACATGGCGTGGAAAAATCTATTAGGTCCGCCAAATATATTATCGAAAAATAATTGAAACGTATTTTTTCCTTTTTTAATTGAATAATTAGCAACAAAGTTACAAGAGGTTGGAAATGTCGCGTGACGTCACAATTCCTCATATATATAGATATACTACGATGGAGAATTGTGACATCACAAGACATTTCAAACTGCTGTGTCTTTGTTGATAATCATTGGATTAAAAAAAGAAAAAATACGTGTAAATTATTTATCGATTATCTATCTGCCGGACCTAATGAATTTTTTCATGCAAGTTCCCTATTGACGCTAATATTTTGCATTTTGTGTTACTGTAAACATAAAAATGAATGAAAGTATTTATGCAACCAGTTAATATATTCCTTAAGATCTTAGAAAGAGGTATAGAAGCATCGAGTTCTTATTGAATGTTTGAAATTTTAATTATTTTTGTAGAGAGTTGAAAAAATCGGTATAAACATCAGTATATATCCGCACTCAACCTGTTAAATAAATAATAAATATGTTTTAAATTAAAACGACGGACATTCCAAGTATACAGCAACCTTTCTGCAAAGTTTCTACAAAAGTTTCCTAAATTTCTGGTAAAAAAATAAACTTTCTGAAACATTGAGTCCTGTTTGGGTAAGAATGCAATAAAAGAATGTATTTGAAATTAGTTGAGATTATCAGTCGAAATTGCGGTACTTAAGATTCTCGGCCCATTTCTCCTATGACCACGGGGTCTGTAGTTACGCATGTACACGTACTGATAAGATTAAAATAAAAAAAGACGTACATTGGGCCCGAGGTAGATCCATTCGTGAGTCTCCGACCGCGGGACGTCGACCTTCCGAAAGTCTTGTTGTTGATCAGCTGACTTCGCAGCACGTTGATCTTGTCTTTGAGCTGTACGAAAGACGAAGAAAAGCAAAAGGCAAGGAAGCATCGATTGAGAAAATGCATAATAGCACAGGTGCACAGGCACAACGTAACAATGGGTAGACCGACCTTGGCATTCTCGGCTTCGAGAAGTGAAAGTTTGTCGTGGTCAGCGGTGAGGTCAATGGCGGCGATGCAGGTGCGCGGGTTCGCCCCGAACCTCATGAGCTTCGTGGCGAGCCGCTTGATCTTGTCCTCCTGGCCGTTGGACAGCTTCTTCAGCGCTTGCACCTCCTCCAGCAGCCGCAGGTATCTGTCCTCGAGCTGGTAGCGGTCGAGCTTGCACACGACGTGCCGCTCCCTAGGATCTTTCATGGTTCGCTTGTCTTTAACGATTTAGCCGATCACAACGGGTGTGTTTGACAAATCACAAATGAGAGATGGATGATTTTGGACGCGAGTGGCGAGTGGTGAAAATTGGATGCTTGTATTTTTATGTAAATGAATCGTGTGCGGTGCGCATGGTACAATGGGATTATACGTGTGTTAGCTAGGATTCTCCTCGAATCGACGATGCTGTATTAGTAGAAATAGCCAAACCTATGTTACAAGGACAGCCGGTGTCGAGGAACGAGGAGCACTCGCGCGCAGGATGACTGTCCACGTCCGAGCAGTCTGCCATGGCTTTCCGCGTTGAATCTGCAACAAAAGAAGATGTCATCGAGAAAGAATGAGATTCGAAATTTGCCGCATTTCTGTAAACACGCATTGTGCGAGGACGGTGTTATTGAGCTTGCACGTGTGCGGTTAATTGCTGACCAAATAAGGCGCGGGGGGGGAAAAGAGAAAGAGAGGAGGGCGTGCATCGGCTCTGACACATCGGCGGAAACTCATCGGATTCGGAGGTGGCGCGCTCGCGCTGTACGAGTGGGAGGGGGAGGTGTGCACACTGCACACACACACCGCGTGCGTCGATGTGGCGGCCGACGCGGGTGTAGTGGTGTCTGGCAGCGGTGAGCAGAGCACAGCAGTAGCGGGCAGGCAGGCAGCAGTGGCCAGCGCGAAGGCAAGATGGCGGCGGACGGAGATGTCGTGATTCCCGATCAGGAAAAAGTCCGGATAGTCTCGGACTTTATACTGCACTCGCCGCCGGGCGAGTTCAACGAGGTCTTCAACGATGTCCGGGTCCTCCTCAACAACGACAATCTCCTCAAGGAGGGGGCCTCCGGGGCCTTCGCCCAGTACAACAAAGATCAGCTCATGTCCGTTAAGGTAGAGAGAGAGATCATTCACCTAAAAGAGCCAACCTCGCTCCCTATTAGCTTCTTCTACCCGAGAGCCACGAGTCCTCGCGTTCGAGTCCTCGGCCTCCTTCTCCTTCCTCGCTCGCTTCTCGCTCCGAAACTACGATTTTCCTCTCCAAGTGCCACGGTTCGCCGTGCGATCGTGCCCAGTTCTTACTCACCTCGGCGAACCGTTTGCACGCGAAACAGCGAGCGACCGACTTCAGATTAGATACATTGCTCTTACATTTCATTTGCCTCAGCATGCACGAGGTTTGAGAGGCCTGCCACGATTATTCCGATACACTTCAAATTTTATATTTCTTTATTTGCAACAGATCGAGGGCACTGACTATCCAGTTCTTATAACAGAGTACAACGACTTGGGAAACCAGAGGTTTTATGACCCACGCAGTAAGCAGAGTTTTAAGTACGACCATCTCAGAAAGGAAGCGCAAGATTACGAGCCGTACGAACCAGATGCAACAGCCGAGCCATGGAGATCGGCTTTGCAAGAGGAAATATTTGCCTACACGCAGAGCCATTACAGACATGGATCATGTTCTGTTTTTGCTAAAAGTCAAGGAGGTAAGATCGACATTTTCCCTCTAATGATACGCAACGAGTTCTATTCTATTTTCATTTGTATACTTTTACAGAAAATATTACCCTGACGGCCTGCATAGAGGATCATCAATTTCAACCGAAAAATTTCTGGAATGGACGTTGGCGCTCTGTGTGGACAGTGAGTTTCAGCACAAGTTCGGGAGCTGCTGAATTAAAGGGGAGCTTGAAAGTTCAAGTTCACTATTACGAAGATGGCAATGTTCAATTAGTCAGTAGCAAGGAGGTAAAGGAAAGTTTGTCCATATCTTCGGAGAAACAAACAGCTAAGGAATTAATAAGACTTGTGCAAGATTCAGAGAACGACTACCAGACTGCAATTTCTGAAAATTATCAAACGATGTCCGATACAACTTTCAAGGCATTACGCAGACAATTACCTGTCATGCGAACAAAAATCGACTGGAATAAAATCGTATCTTACAGTATTGGCAAAGAGCTCAAAAGTCAATAGAATTAGATTTTTTACATATATTATTAAGAGAATTATTAAAGCGCATTTTGGCTGCACGAAAGTCTGGAGGTGTTATTGCATGGGAGCAAATGTAACATTACTGAATGTAATAAAATATTTGGTCCAAGCTCACTCGTGCACTATGCCTCAAATCCGGTCGTCCTAGCGATTTTTAAAATCAAACTGCATAGGATAACCACTTCTTCAAATAATAGCCAGTTTAATTGTATATTTTATATAAAAGAAATACTTTCTTGCGCCAGGCAAGAGTCTTGTTCCAACTTTCAAAGTGCACATTAAGAAATAAAACTGGATTTGTATGTTACTCAAAAACATTGTGTACATATACATTGGAGACTCAGTCTAAGAAAATATCAGTCATTAATCTACTCAATACTTTTCATTAAATTGTCAATGAAATCCATTTTCATATAGCTATTACAAACGTTTTCTAAAATTTTGCTTTTTTCACCGAATAAATTTTTTATCGATCAATTTCTATACAAGGTTGCTATTTTTGACTATAACTTTTGTAATAATTATTAATAATTCTGTGCCAACTAGTGAAGTGGCACGTGGTATCTTTTGGTGTTACTGCATACCATAGCATTGCACAGCCAGACGCAGACGTGGCAAATGGGAAAAAAATATGAAGTACATAGAGAATTGTACATTGTAGAAAATAGCCTATAACCTGCTGGAGCCTTAATCTGTTCACATTTTGTGTTGAGAGGGTATTGTGTATATATGTTAATGGAATGGATGAATGGATACGCAATAGCGTTCAACTTGACACATTATAGGACTCAATACGCGCTACATGATATTTAAACCTAGTCGTTTAACGACTTCCAACTTTCAAAGCGCTCAACTTGTTGACCTTATTATTCCAGAGTATTTCAGGATAAGACAGGACACACATGTCCATTCACAGAGACTTGGTATTACTCATGTAAATTATAATAATGAACTACAAAAATAAATGTTGCGAATCTTATCAAATGCAACACATGATAGTTGCCTACTATAAATGAAATTTTAGGATTTTACCTATAGTATATCTTGAAACAAGTAACAATTATGTCATGTAAAAATTACACAGAATATGTTTATCGTTTAAATTATGTATTATTAAATGTTATTATTGAGCGAATAAAGTGATTGACACTTTAATGTACACCTGTGTACTTATATTACATGTCTTTCTTAAAATTTTTATTTTTGCAACATAATTTCAAGTGCTAAGTTATATATATTATGTTATTTAAACAAGGGTGATTGTAATACACAATATTATTTCTGATAATATTTTAAGTAATAAAGTTCTATGAAATTCATACATGTCATCATAATTTTTTAATGCTTTTTAATATCAATTTATTAAAATTATTTTAGATTTCAGTTCATGTAATATTTAAATAATATTATCAAACTCCGTTTTTTAACTCAATTTTCTTATTAGTGATAATGCAGAAAATGCTTTAATAATTTTATTAATGAAAATCAAATTGAATATGATAAAACTATACTTGAATGGGTGAACAATAAATTTTATAGAATAAACTTTTAATAACAAATGACCAATTTATTTAATATAAAACAAGTAAATGAACGATGTTATTTATATACATTCTTTCTTTTATTTTCGTTTATTTTATTGATAAAAACGAGCAGGTGATTTTTATTATACATGTCGAAAAGAATTACGAAAATTGTATCTATAAAATGTTTCTCACCTCATGTAAAACACAAGTTAGCAGTATCTCAACAATAGAATTGCGATGAAAAAGAAGTGCATCTTGAAACCCATTTTTTTTTATTGAAAATAAATAATAATGCGGTACCCGCTTGAATTTTGATATTTGTAGCCATATTTGTTTACAACTTGATCGGTTACTATAGCAACGGCAGTAGTCAATGTATCAACACTGGTTACGAATAAGGCCAATCGACATGCGTGAACTTTATTTATATGTATAGTTATCGTATGCCTCGCGAAATAGTGAGAACCTACATACATGGTGAGTAATTACTCGTCAACAACCACTAGCAATGAACACGAAAACCAAAATATAGAATACATTTTTATTTAAAAAAATTATACATGCATAATTTCCTTTGAATTTTGATATTTACAAAAAATATAAAGTTTAATAAATATAGTCAATAAAAAATTTTAAAATAAAATTAAAGAGCTATTATATTTATTATAATAGTTAATAATACATATTTATACTTTTTTAAAGTCTGAAATTTTGAACTGGTATAATATCGCACCTCCAAAAAATCAATATGATAATACAAAATTCAATGTTTTTATAAAACTAAGCGGGTATGTAAATATTTCATGAAATAAAATTTGTTGACTGCAATTTTATTCTTGTATTACAGTATCTCAACCCTTTTAAATTAATTTTCGAAATGTTTAAACAGCTTTTATTTTCCAATGAACTATTTTTGCGTACAAAAATCAAGTTTAAAAAATTTAGATTTGTCAATTTTATCATATAGTCTTGTTTTGGGAGTGTGATATATCATTAGGTGAACTTGAAATGGAGCTACGACTGAAATTAGATCTGGACCCGATGCCTGAAATCATTATAATAAGTACTATATAATGTAATCAGACCCATTTATAGCATATTATGAGGTACATATCGGATTCATCCCGTGGAATATGCCTGAAGTCAGGTAAACTTTAAAGATTTATTTATCATGTACTGAATTTGTGATGATATATACTAAGTCTGTTCTAGTAAAAAATCGTATAAATTGGAAACTATCTTTTTTATAAATTTTTATATAGTAAAACCGAATTTAGATTAAAATTTCGGAGATCTAATCTAGAACGCCGTATTCCAATTATTTGAAAGTTTAAAATACCGTGTGTTAATTAAATTTTTTAATAAAGAATAAAGGTTTGAAAACAAATTAAATAGGTATACACATACTCGACGACTAAGAATATCCCGGAAAATAGTTTTTGATATTATACTTAAAGGATTATACGTTATAAAATTCAATAAAAGCAGTGTTCAATTTCGTCCTGGTCTCCACTTACTATTAGTTTTTAAAAATTCCCAATATGTGCCCTATATATTCGAAGCAATGTAGTCCTATCCTCATTCCATCAGCTTCTCCTTACTCTTATGAAATTAAGACTGGATTTATCATTTACATTTTTATCTTACAGGTGCTGTTCACAATCCAATTATTGATGTATAGTAAAGTTTGTATATATTAATCTTTATGTTTTGTGTAGATTTGGTGTGACTCAATATACTATTTCCAGGTATTTTAAAAGATGCTTGCATGCATTATATAGCATTTTTAAACCTCTTATTTTTTGGCCAGATATAGAGAAGCTTTGCATTTAACTATGCCTCAATGCTTTAAAGAAGGTTTTGGTAGCAATGTTTCAGTAATTATAGACTGTTTCGAAGTTTGAATTGAAAGTCGATCCATCCAATTTATGTTCAAGTGCTGAATGCTGGTCCAACTATAAACACCACAAAACGGCTAAGAATCTGATCGCCATCTCCCCTCAAGGATCTATAGTATAATGTATATTCCTGAGAGTTGGAGTGAACGTACAAGCGATAAATATAATTACAGAGAATTCCCACTTTTTGGATTACATTATTCAACCAGATGATGTTATTCTTGCAGATAGAGTTTTTTTAATTGAAGAGTCCGTTCACTTACTGGGAGCAAATTTAAATAAAAATACCTGCTTTTACTAAAGGTCTAATTCATATATTAATAATAATCAAATAATTATAGTGCTGATAAACAATTAACGTAAAATATTAAAAATAATTTATATTTTGTCGCAGGCAGGAAACAATTGCTTCCTATTTAGAAATAGAGGATACTCGACATATTGCGAATGTAAGAATTCATCTAGAACGAGTCATAATTGGCTCACTGAGACAAAAGTTCTCAATTTTATCACGAACCATACCAACCCAATTAGCTTGCCGTGGCAAAATCGCGGCAATAGTTGCTGTGCAATGTTTGTTAGCAATTTGCTTCCAAACAACCAACTTGCGCTCAAGAAATGACGAATATCAAGGATTGATGTCAGTGTGCCGTAAAATTGACTGCAAATTATGCTTGCCACCAAATCGGTGCCATACACGGACGTAGATTTACTTACATTTGATGTATAACTGTTGCTGAAAGTTTTGTACATCAATTTGCTTTCAACTTGTATTCAATATTATTAATATATTATATTATTTTATTTTCAATATTATTCACATAATATTCAATAAAATTACTCATATATGCGACAGTGCAACAGGGAGAGGGAGGAAATTAATAACAACATATTAATGGAAATTTGTGTAACATAAAAATCGAGAAATGTGACGACAATATGATGGCAATTTATGCCTATGATGCGCCTGCACATCATGAGTATTATAGTTGCTGTGATTTTGCTTTCACTTGTTCTCGTAATTTACTTCAATACTTGATACAACATTTCCAGCATATACGGACGCAGTTTTACGACAAACTGAAGGAAATCGATAGCAAAACATGTATGTCAAATTGCTAACAATTTGCAATACATCTGGGTAATGCGGAATCAGCATGCTTTGTATCGGTAACACTATTGTTGTCTGTGTGCAGTACGATTAAACTCTTACAGTCTGTTGTGCTTTAAATAATTTATGCCCTTCAATGGTATCGATAGATTAGTAACTTGTTTGTTTTATTATTTATTATTAACATACGGTACGTAGTCTTATTTCAGTTTTGAATAATTTGTTGCTAATAAAAAATAGCAACTTTTTAATAATAAATTTATTAATATTTATAACAAGTTATTCAGAACTATAGCACTTAATTTAAGAGTATTAAAAATATATATAAATATCTTTTTGGTATGATGATCTAAATAAGTTTTTGTAAATTTCATTTAATTTGTATTGTAATTTATTACAATATAACAAGTGTAGGAGCAGTTAAAATAACATCTAAATAATTTTGTAGTATAATATTTTTGGTACAAAATAAATTATTTATTATAACAAAATATCTTTTTATATATCTTGTTATTTACACTTATTAAAATAATTCAATATTTTAGCATAAGAGATTTAAACATATCTTTGCTGCAAGTTTTACAGAACCAATATGTATTTTGTGGAACGTCTTCAAGTTGTGTACATTGTAATTGAAACCACTGTATTAAACATGTTATGGATTCAAAGATGACGTGGAAGCCACATGTGGATGCAGTTAACCGCAAGGTTAATAGAGCCCTGTATGGACTCAATTCTTTTCGATCCTGCACCACTGAGGCGTTACGTAAGCAGCTGGCAGCTGCTCTCATTATTTCTCACCTCGACTATTGCTCTCTTGTGTACCTTGACGTGTCTAGGTGAACTTCAAACCCCACTTCAGAGATTGCAAAATTCTTGTGTGAGATATATATATGTGGTGTAAGGAAGGATGCATCATGCTCGTGAACACATCTCTTCAGGAGGAAACTGGGCTGGTTGAGTGTTGAAGCAAGGAGGGCGTACTTTGCGGCGGTATTGTTATACAAAGCAGTCGTCATGGGACAGCCGTCGTACCTTGCGGCCCTTTTTAAAAAAGAATCAGTCCAGAGCCTCTGGTAGGAACTCAAGGGAAATTGAGATTCCAGAGTCGCGCACCGACACCGGCCTGAATTCGTTCAGTGACCAAGGTGCGCGCCTTTGGCACTCGCTTCCCCGTATCATTAGGTATCTCCCATCACTAAGTAAATTTAAGGCAGCGCTACGTAGGCACATGACTGATACTATAATAGACGAAAGTGAGACCTGCGGCAATGATTTATGATGCTATCCGCCAAGCTAAATTTATAAATAGTTAAGAGAAGAATACAATTTGTGAAATATGACGAAATCATATGATGTATAATGTGATATAATAATGATATAATGACGATTATTGTTATCTAAATATGTGAATATGAAATTTGTATTTTTTGACTTGTGCAGAAATAAAACCTTAATCTATCTATCTATCTATCTAAACAATCTGGATTGGCACATCTAATCAGTTCTTGTCCATCATCAAGTTGTCTACATTCGCACCACAATTCCAACTGTACAGAGCCTTTTGATAGCATATACCACCCTATTGGAAACAAATTTGTGTGCCAAACTATGCTAAAGTTTGTCTTGGTGCGTCATAATATGTCAAAGTTTGTCAGAGTTTGCCAGAGTACGTCATATGTCGACAAACCGTGTCCAATTGGCCGTTTTGGCACACATACGTCAATTTTTGGCACACTTTTGGCAAAGTTTCGCAAAGTTTGGCGAACTTTGGCAAACTTTGGCACGGCCGATTTTCACATTTAAGTGTATTTTTTTCGATAAACTAAGGCATAATTTAGCATACCTCTGGCAAACTTTGGCATGCTCTGGCAAACTTGGCATACTCTGGCAAACTTTGACAAACTTTGGCATAATATGGCAAATTTTCACATAATATGGCAAACTTTTGACATAGTATAGCAATTTGGCATAATATGGCAAACATTGGCATATTCCGGCAAACTTTAGCATGCTCTGGCAATCTTTGACATAATGTTTCTACTATGCCGTACTGTGCCGGAATAAAACTGCACTAGAATATATTTTGATGTGAAAATCGGATATGTCAAAGCTTGCTGAAATTTGTTAAAGTTTGGCAAAAGTGTTGCTTAATTTGCTATATGTGTTCCAAAACGGCCAATTGGACACGGTTTGACGAGTTTGGGCGTACTCTGGCAAACTCTGGCAAGCTCTGGCAAACTTTGACCTAAAAACCATTTCCACTAGGGCACCTTGCCAGAATCTCAGGAATTATTATATTGGATAAAATATTTTTGCTTTAGCAATATTAGTTTACAAAAAGTCCTGATCAAAATGTATTCTTTCTACATAAGTTTCTTTTTTTGACCACACCATAAAAACACAATAATTTGTATTTGTAACATGTATTTGCAATTGGATTTGGTAAGCATGTTCTATGTCTAAAGAGCACTTTTCATCCTTATCTAAAATTAAACAGCTTCCATCAATCATAGCAAACTATTTAATCTTAAGACGCTTCTGAAACATTCAACATGGACATTTCATATTACACAACAATCATCAGGTGTTGCAGTCATCGCAGAGTCCTTTGTTGAAATAATTAAAATGGTTAATGAAATGATTGCATTTGTATTTATAGTCGTTGTGTAGATTGTGTAATCTTGTCTGGCTGTATTTTCGTGGTCAAGTCCATAAGAAACTTTGCTTTGTTATTGTTTTGAAGCTCATTTTTTGTGGATAGCATATTTTTTTTATAAAGGACAGAGAGGGCTTTTTCGTTGAAGTGTGGCATACTGACTTGCAATTTAAAGCAGTAATTCTTCTTGACCTGTACTTAAACCAATCGGTGCTTTTACTCTGCTTAACAGATTTTTCTACAGCATCTTGTTCATCTTTAGTAATTATTGGAATCGTTATGCTCTTTAATTTGTCTAAAGAGTATAACTGATATAATACTGGATCATGTAAGTCAAGAGTTGTTCTCTATACAAATAAAAAATGTGCTCTTGTCGAGCTCGCGTACAGAACTGAACTGGTTCCGTTCTTTAAGGGTGCCTTATATATTATTCGCATATCAGTAATGAGTAATAGGTATGTGCTATAAACAGTGGGTTAAGGAAGGGGCGAATCCAAGTGCCGACTGTCGACAAGATATAAAGGTGCCGCAGCGGATCACTTTTACATATATCGCCAAAATCAAATAGAAAACAATCATATGTCAATAATTCGAAGAATTAAACCCGCCATGCAAGTTCCTAAAACTTACGTTTTATCAACCGCATTATGAATAATAAGTCAACGAACTTCTTAAGCTAAATTATAAATAAGATTTGATATATTTACAGATCGAAATATCCAATGTTTCAAGGAAATAATATCAGCTTATGTGATATTAGAATATATGCGCGCGTACACCCCCAATTTATGTCTTTAATTTTTTTATAGCACACTAACCTCAAAATGCCAACTTTATTGTCGATTTTGAGGTTGTTGTGCTATAAAATATCGTATGAGACTGTTGTGGGAGGTGTTTTTCTACCTTGCTCGATTTTCTCACTCGCTTCGCTCGTGCGAAAACCCTCGAGCAAGGTAGAAAACCATCTCCCACAACAGTGTCATAATATACTATTTAATTATTGCTTTTGATGGCATCGGTACAGGCCGGACAAATAATTTATCTGTACAAGATATTGCATCCATTGATGGATTATTGAAGTTCAGAGCAAAAGTAACTGCAGCAGTATGACTGCAAACTTCTCCAAGTTCTGCCATATAATTACAATGCGCACTTGCAATTGTTCAATCAGGTACAAAAATTATCGACGGTTGCAGAGGTTTCTCATTCATTCTTGAGAATGTTTAACCTGTAAAAGTTTATCAATAATAAATATATTTTTGTATAATTCTAGCAACTTTTTATTTGATTTTAATGCAATTTTGATAGCAATTTCATTCAAATCTACATTTTCTTAGAATTTAAACTAAGAAAATTAATTCTATTTAATAATTACTAACCTCAGAAACAACAATGAAATTTTCGTCTATTTGAGCACATCGAATTTTCAAAAGAAAGCCAGCTACGTAGAACTTGTAAGCTTCCAAGCGTTTAAAAGCTTTGAGTGGCTTCCCAGTGTAAAAGCTATGTGTTAGTGCGAAATAACTGATAATATCAATTAATTTAATTACTGGCAGATCTGTGGTATTTATAGAGAAGTCAATGTCTTTTAAAGCGTATTGATCGCAAAAATCGATAATCTGGATTTTGTAATCTCATCTAAGCTTTCGAAATATTCACTTTTCTCAGTTACGTTTGAATTTCCCGGTTCTTTTCCTCCAGCGTTCGCCATCTTTTTCGAAGTGAAATAACCTAATTTAGGTTATTTCACTTAGAGCAAAAGATGACGAACGCTGGGTGAATAGTACCGGGAAATATAAATAAATTGCTAATGTTGTGGAAATTTAATGTTGTTGAGATCCACATGTATAAAGTAGATCTGCACGGTTCAGAAAATCAATAATCCTAATTTACTTTATTCATTTGATCCTCACACCATCATTTAAACTTTCAAAACATTTGTTTCCAATCCATTTTCTCCCAGCGTTCGCCATCTTTCGTTCCAAGTGAAATAACCTAATAACCTATTTATCAGTCTCGCGTTGCGCAATGCACAGAATTGGGTATAGGTACACTATACCTCACGGTGTATTGCGGTGTATCATTCTGCACTGGCCTTACAGACCTCTGGCGCCACTAACCACAAATAGATAGATAGATAGATAGATCATACTGCACGCTGCACCTGAAAGCGACACACGTGTATACCTGTATGTATACACGTAATGTATAGGTATAGTTAATCGCACAAAAACTCCTAACATCAAACGTGTTCATGACAAGTGCAACTTTTGTCACGCATTTCGACAAAATTCATGACTACGAAACGATGTCGGATCTTTTTTTTAAAATTAAGCAAATAATATTTTGCAGCAGTGAAAGTATTGGATGAGTATGTGATCGAATTTGTATAATATACAAGGAAGAATCTACCTGTGAAAATAGAGATTTAGGTTATCCAACATGAAATGAAGAAAGTAAGTAACAATTTTCTTTTAAATTAGTCATTTTAATTGAAAATTTTTCAATAGCATATCCTTCAATGAAAGTACACATTTTTACAGAAGGCTGTTTATTATATTCATTTAAATGTTGCACCCTTCTTAATTAACTGTAACAACTTGAAAATCATCATGTTTTCAATGAAATTAAAAAAAATTATAATTATTAGTAAACGATATTTCATCAACTCTTCAATTAAATTATGTGCATAATTATAGCATGCATGTCTTCTTACCTACAATCTTTCAAATGTTTAATTTTAATACTGTTCACAATAAATATATACATGTATGTATGTTTACACATTTCATGTCTATTAAAGATTTATTTTTATATCTTGCTAATATTGTTTCTCTTCTCTATTACAGGTTCAATGCATAGTATGAAGCCAAGGATTTGTTGGATTTGCATGGTCCTGTTATTATTACATATTGGAATAAGTAACTCTATACTAGAACAACCAATTCTGAATGAAACTATTTACTGTTCAGAAACAAGTTCTCAATCATACTTAACAAGTAACATCAATTGTTGTAACTCATCTGAAGAAGCTGAAAGATTAAAAGTAGAATTTACTTCAAGAGTTGTAGATAATGAGTATATTGTGGTATTCAAAGGGTATTATAAAAAAGAAACTCGTGAAAATTATATAAGAACTGCGCTTGTTTCTTCTGGAATAGAAAATTGGAAAATTGTATCTCGTAATAATCTTGCTGCAAAATATCCCAGTGATTTTGATATAGTATATATTAAAGAAGTTAATAAGCAAAATGGTTTAGAAGCTTTAAAAAATCATCCCCTAGTTAGAAGAGTAACAACTCAAAAAGTTGTTCATAGAACATTAAAATATATTAAAGATGACAGTGATGACATTCTTCCAGAATATAAAAGTTTTAAGAGAAAAATTAGTAATAATGTAAGGAAATATTTATAATTTTATAAATATAATGTTAAATAACATTTAATTTTTAAAACATTCGAAAATAAATTATAGAAAAAGCAATTTTGGGGCTCACCTAAACGACATGTATCCAGGAAATTATTACGTGCAATTCCTCGACAAATCACTAGTATATTGCAAGCTGAGGCACTTTGGAAACTGGGAGTTACCGGTCAAGGAGTTAAGGTAAACAAACATGAACTTGGCTTGAGTAAAAGATACTAATGCATATTATTAACATTTGCAATATAAGGTAGCAATATTTGATACTGGATTGGCTGCAAGTCATCCTCATTTCAAAAAAATAAAAGAGCGCACTAATTGGACCAATGAAAAAACTCTTGAAGATGGTCTTGGTCATGGAACTTTTGTAGCAGGTGTTATTGCATCTTCTTCAAGAGAATGTTTAGGTTTTGCACCTGATGCTGAACTTTATGTATTTCGAGTGTTTACAAATGCTCAGGTATGTAAAACTTATTTTTCTTATGTTTTATTATAGTAATAAACAATTTATTTATGTAATCTATAGGTCTCATATACTTCATGGTTTCTTGATGCATTTAATTATGCAATACTTACAAAAATAACAGTTTTGAATCTCAGTATTGGAGGACCTGATTTTATGGATCATCCTTTTGTTGATAAAGTTTGGGAACTTACAGCTAATGGAGTCATTATGGTTTCAGCCATTGGCAATGATGGACCTCTTTACGGGTAAATATAATAGATACACAGCAATTACTACTGATAAACATTTTACTAATTGTGATTGTTTACAGCACTCTAAATAATCCTGCTGATCAAATGGATGTTATTGGTGTTGGTGGAATAAATTGGGAAAATCAAATAGCAAAGTTCTCATCTCGTGGGATGACTACATGGGAACTGCCTGGAGGCTATGGAAGGGTAAAGCCTGATCTTGTTACTTATGGATCTGGAGTTCGTGGTTCTGCTCTAAAAAGTGGATGTAGAACATTATCCGGAACTTCAGTAGCAAGTCCAGTTGTAGCTGGAGCAGTGGCTTTATTGGCTAGTGGATTTGTTGATGTTAATCATTCTCCAAATCTCGATCAGAAGGTACAGTGCTATAAGCTTAAATTTTATTTAATAATAAAGTAAAAAAATCATTTCAAATAACTATGATATATTTTCTTTATTTAAGATTAATCCAGCTAGTATGAAACAAGCATTATTAAGTACAGCTCGACGATTACCGGGTATTGGAATGTTTGAACAAGGAGCAGGTCGTTTAGACCTAGTTGGTGCGTTTCGTTATTTACAATCGTATACTCCAATGGCAACACTAAGTCCCAGGTAATACCATAAAGTTTATAAATGTTATAATTTATAATTTTTTTGCAAATAAAAGTTTTTGAAAAAAAAAATATGTTTACAGTTACATAGACTTAACAGAATGTCAATATATGTGGCCGTATTGTACACAAGCAATATACTATACAGGAATGCCAACAATAGTGAATGTGACTATTATAAATGGATTAGGGGTTTCTGGTCGAGTTACTGAACTAACATGGCATCCATACACTCATAATGGTAATGGTGAACGTATTGATGTTTCTCTGTCACACTGTGATATTCTTTGGCCTTGGTCTGGGTGGCTGGCAGTAGCAATTACTGTCCCAGAATCTGCCAAGGATTGGCAGGGCATTGCTCAAGGTAGTTTTAAAAAAAATTTATTTCATTTTTTGTTTATTTGATTTTATCTGCATTATTCTAATCGTTTTTCGTAAACCTGTGCGATTCTATATATCGATTTTAATCTCGATTTAATATCGATATTAATTTTAAGGTCACATTAGTTTAACTATACAGTCACCCCCTGGTAATGGTGAGCAAGAATTTCAAAGTTCAACAGTTAAGTTACCATTAAAAGCCAAAATTATACCCACGCCTCCACGTCAGTAAGTTAATAGTTATGACTATAATACCTCGTTATTTCTTTTAGTATACTCATAATAATCAATATTGTAAAATGTTTCAGTAAAAGAATTTTATGGGACCAATACCACAACTTAAGATACCCTCCTGGATATTTTCCACGTGATAATTTGAAAGCTAAAAATGATCCTCTTGATTGGAATGGAGATCATATTCACACAAATTTTAAAGATATGTATCAACATTTACGTAATGTAGGTTATTATCTTGAAGTATTAGGAACACCTTTTACATGTTTCAATGCTCAAAATTATGGAACATTATTAATTGTTGATGCTGAAGAAGAGTTCTTCCCTGACGAGGTACATTTTTAGAAAATATATGTTTTTTAATTCATTACATACACATTTAATTGTATCTATAACCATAGTGTAATTTAACTTGTAGATTCTCAAACTAAAAAAAGATGTAGAGGAAGATGGATTAGCTTTGGTAGTATTCGCTGACTGGTATAATGTAACAGTGATGCGACAAGTTAAATTTTATGACGAAAATACTCGACAATGGTGGGTACCAGATACAGGAGGAGCAAATGTGCCTGCATTAAATGACTTGTTATATGAAAATTGGGGTATTGCTTTTGGTGATAGTGTTCGTGATGGTCAATTTATTTTAGGGCAACATCCTCCAGTAACTTTTGCTTCTGGTACTGTTATTACTCGGTAAGACAGGTTACTTTATCGTGAAGGATAAAAAATGATTTCAACATTACTCTAAATAACTTATTTCACCAGGTTTCCTGATGAAGGTTTTATTATGCATGCAGAATTGCGTGATCAAGGCCAAGAATTGCTTTCCGAGTCTGAAGTAGGAAATCTACAACTTGTACCAATTCTGGGACTTATACAAATTAGTGATCTTGAAATTAATGAAATAAAAGAATCAAATGAAAAAGAACAAAAACCAAGTACAGGAAGAATTGTAGTATATGGAGATTCAAACTGTATTGATGATAGTCATTCTCATAAACGTAATTACAATATAATCCTTAATCTAGTTCATTAACAACTTTTTAATCTAACTTGTTTTTAAATATTACAGCCTGCTTCTGGATGTTAGATGCAATTTTGGAATATGCCACAACAGGACGAATACCAACAGTTTTTACAGAAGAAGAAAATCGAATTAAAGGAAAAAAGAATATAATGGAACTGGGTATAGCAGATCTTCCTAAGCGCATGGAAGACAGTCATTTGAATCGACATAGTAAAGTGTTGGAACCTCCTGGTTCTGACAATCATTACCGTCTTTTTCCTCCATGTCCAGTTTCAAATTTAGCTACACCAGAACCTCTCAATGAAACAGCACCAGTGTAATTAACATATTTTGAATCTATTAAATTTTAGCTCTTTTTATAATAATGTTATTTAAAGTAATATTTAAACATTTTCAGGATTTTATATAAATCTCAAAAACTGCTTTCAATCGGAAATTCTATTTTATCTGCAGTTTCAGTATCACAAGATATAGATCCTGTATGGAACCATAGACGTGGCGGTGGGATTAAAATTGACCTAGATCCTCGTGACAATATCATTCATGAAGAAGAAATAAATGGCCAAATGAATAACAAACACTGGGTAAAGATTGGACATTTGGGATACATACTGGGATTAGTGATTTTGAGTGGACTAATTATTCTAGCTTTTAACCGATGGTGTTGTTGTGCAACAAAGCGATCTCGTAGAAATAGAGCAGTTGGTAAACTACAAAGAGTGATACAGGCAATTGCTATACGCAGAGTGCCTAATATTTGATGCTTCGATTAAGGAATTTAATCAAATAAGTGTTGATTTTAAAGAGATTATCGGGTATCCAATAATATTATAAGGAATGTTTTTTATGTACAAAACCTTTAGTGCCTTTCTTTACTGAATATAGAAAGAAATTGTTTACTTGATATATATACATATTTTTTTTTATAAAACATGACTGCCGTTAAAGAAAACTTTTTTTTTTTTTGTGTTACAACATAAAAAAAATTCTAATAACTTTTGTTTATATCGTTTAATTTAATCAAAGTGAAATAAAGTATTGATTGCGAAATATACGATTTAAAAGAATTACATTTTAAATATATTGTTTATATGATGCATCTAAGTATAAAATAGAACATTTTGCACAATGATGTACATAATTATTACGTAATGAATTATGTGTAGAGAAGAATCTGATAATAATGCACAGAATTTTTAAAGTACATGTTTGTCACAAAGACTTTTGTCACTTTTGATAATACTATAATTAATAAGAGGACGAATTGGTATGATTTTATATTAAAATTGTAAATTATTGGTATAATAATTTATCTAAAGACGAAAATAAATGGAATATTTTTATATAATTTTTTAATCTTATTCTTATTACTAATTATAGAAAGGATTATATGTAACCCAATGTGCTCTAGTTTGTTCTGAAGCAGTTTTATGTGTTGTAAATATACTTTTTAGAACTTCGGAGGCTTGTGGATCTTGAGCAACACTATACTCTTCTTTAGCCTTTTCATAAGCTGGATCTTGTGGATCTTTCTGTGACTTACTATTACTCGTTTGTCCATTATCTTGTTTTTCTTTTTTAATTTTTTTGTTTGAAAGTTCTTCTTTACCTTTCTCAGTAGAACTGGACTGTTCTGTATTTGTCCTTTTCTTAGATTTCCGTTCTGCTTTACGAATAATAATGTTTTCTTCCATGCTATTTAAATCTTCCTCTTGAGCATTCATTATGACAATATCTGTGTCGGTAAAAGGCTGCTGACATTTGTGACAAGTCTGAAAATTATTTACACGGAAATATTAGAAATAAATTAAAAAATATTTTATTGAGAATTCTCTGCAAAGACAAAAGGCTCAACTCACATATGTTTTAATTTCTTTGAGTGCACGCTCACTCATTACACAGCCACAACCCCAGATGAAACAAAACTTGTATTTTCCATTCATTTCCAAACCAATCACTGGGCAAATAAACGGGCTCTTTCCATCATCTATGTAGCCTCCATTTTTAGCTGTATCACCATCAAAAGCCGGATTCGGAGTAAGATTAAGATTTTTGACATCTTTAAGGTTCTTGATGTGGACTGCAGTCTCTGGGAGTACGGAACGATCGAGTAGTCCTTCGAGCACAGCTTCTTTACTGTACAAACGTCCTAAACCACATGCCACTATAGGTGATTGTAGTGGAAGTTGTCGAATAGAACAATGTCTCCACCGATAAGCTAGCTCTGCTTCTTTATCTTTCTATTAAATAAACCATATCGTTTTATTATTATTGTTTCATTAGAAAAACAAAACAAGGACTATCGTAACAAATTTAATGAAGTTCATACTTTTTCTGGCTTCTTTTTGACTCTGACGAGTTCGTCTCGGCGAGGAATGGTTCCACCATCACAACCCATGATTTCTGAGCGTTGTTTATATACACAAGAAGAATAACAAATTTCCGGAGTAAACGTTAAACAACAATGTCGTCGTCAGTCGTTCTGACAAATCTAACCTAAAACAAGATACATCTGACTACTCGTAAGTGTATATGTGTGTAAAAGCTACGCACTTAGCGCACGTTTGACGTCCTGCGAACAGTGCGAACTGTCAGATGGCGATACATTCATACATGTGTAGGAGAAAATAACTTCCGCCAACTTGACAGCCAAATAAAGCCACACTCGATCTTTTCAAAGAGCACTCGGCAGATTGCAACAGCTGACTAAACCTCGAGCGAAACGCATCCAAAGTCAATGAAACAAATCCAAGCAGCTTGTAAACACACGTAATCCTCCAGAGTACCGAAAATCAGCATCGCTAATGCCGGATGTAAAGTTGGCGAGGTTGGCCAGCCGCGACGTGTGGCAGTCAGCTGTTTTCCCAGTGGCGAGTGGCATTAGTTGTCGGGCGGGTCGCAAGACTGCAGCACTCTTATCACGTGAGAGAGAGCGAGCGCTGGGCTCCGCGAGGCAGTGTGGCGAGTCGTCTGTGCAGGGCGAGCGAGAAGGGACCCCGTTGTTTTGTGCGAGAGCTCCCCGGGTGCAAAGTCGTAAGTGAAACCGAAAGGAGAGCGAGAGGAACAATGCCTTCGGCTAAAAGAGACTGAGTTTTCTCCCCCTCGTTTGTACAAGCGATAGGACGGATTCGCGCGGACGGAGGGTCGTCCCGGTGGTCGTGCAGCAGCGAGGGTGTCCGCCACACGTACACATACACACAGAGAGAGAGAGGAGCTTGGAACGGACACGCATCGATATCGTGCAGGTATGCAGGCAGGGTAAGAGCTGTGCGAGGGTGGTTCCTCGGGCCGGTGTCGAGGGGGGCAGCTCGAGCAGTTTCAGCTAGAAACTTGGACGCCCCTCCCCCGACACGGCCATGGCACGCGTGCACATCCGTGGCACGTCTCGCTGCGTATCATAGAGCAGATATAGGAGTAAAATGGAGTCGCGCTCCCGTTCGGGATATTGATTTTCGGCAAAGTCGGCCGCCGCCGCCGCGGTGGCGTCGGGGGCGGCTCGGCCAGGCGGCGGCGGCGCCGCCAGACGCACCAGACGCACGGGCGGCCGTGCGGCTCAAGGACGCGACGCGCCAGCTTCTTCCTCGAGGGGGAGAGAGTATCATTATATACTGGCTTTCCGCTGGCCGAGTGCAGCCGTGCCGCCGCCAGCAGAGACGCATCGATATCACAAGTCGACGCGCGCGCGCTCTTCTGCTCGAGACTCTTCCTTTCGCGTTTTCTCCCACACGTCCCTCCCGACACCTACGGCAGTCACGTGGAAAGCGTATACGCGCTTACGTAATGCTTCACGAGGATTTACGGACTGGGCTGCTGCCGCTGCTGCCACACCCCCCCGTCCGCGCACTCGCTCCGCGCCTGCTCCTCTTAAACTAATAATCGGCGTAGAAAGCTCTTTCTTCTATAATAGACACGACGTTTCGTTGGGTTAATGGCTGGGAATGGCACTGTGTACTCGGCGACGAATTAGTCGTGAGGAGGACTAGGATGTTAGCTTGCTCGTACGCCAGAGAGCTGTAGCTTTGCTGCTCAAGCTCTGCAAGCAGGTGGTTGTTTACTAATAGTAATAGTTGTCCACCGATAACAATATTCAGAGTATTGTTGGCCTATTGGAGCTGTCAATGATTCCATCTGCAGATTACTTTGTACTTTTTCACTTTGTATCTTATGATTCTTTTATAGTTTTTACTTGTCATTCATAACATTTAACACAGAGCTGAGCACAATCCATAATAGGATCATCATTCATTGCGCACAGGAAAAAAATGATTTAATCAAAATGTTGTCCGATGCTGTCGTTTAATTCTTGTGTGCTATGAGCAAAATGCTTTGTTTTGAAATTTCTGCAAAACAAGCTACCTGTAATGTTAGACTACTTTGTTACATTGTAAATTTCACTCTTACAAATTAAAGTGTCAATATTGACAATTTAGATCTATCTCAGTTTAAAATCTAACTTAAAAATTTTTGCTAGTTTTCTTTGTTCGCCGTAACTATTTATTCAAAAGAAACATATTATTAATTTATCTGTTTTTTTTTTTTACACCATTAAAATATTTTATTATTTCAGAGACGAAAACAAAAAGGCATAATACATACGAATCAAGATGACGGAATATTGGCTGATTTCTGCACCAGGCGACAAAACCTGCCAACAAACATGGGAAACAATGAACAACCTGACGTCCAAACAAAACTCCTTGTCGTTAAACTACAAATTTCACATCCCAGACCTGAAGGTTGGAACCTTAGATCAGCTAGTAGGTCTCTCGGATGACCTTGGTAAGCTCGACACGTACGTTGAGCAGGTGACTCGTAAGGTGGCAACATATTTGGGGGAGGTCTTGGAAGACCAAAGAGATAAGCTGCATGAAAATCTGATGGCCAATAACAGTGAGTACACCCTTTGTTACCATGCTGCTTTTTTCAATTGACCTACTTTTTTCTCTGTCCGTATGTTTGAATCTTTGACAAATACAAAATTATTTGAGAGAGTTAAAATGAAATAAAATATTCAAGCCAAATTTATCAATTTAAATTCTATTGAAATTTGATATAAGAGATAAAAATATAAAAATGTAAACATCATTTATACTTTGGGTAGACACTGAGTACACTAAATATATATAACTATGTATAAGATGTACTCTGTGGGTACTTATCATTGAATGAAATTAGGCTCTTTAACACTTTGATTTTTTAACTCTCTTGTATGAAAGTATCAATTAACTCTTAGTGTATGGTGTCCCAGCAATATAACTCTATCGATCGACAAAAGAGATCGACACCAGAGAATACTATACACAACACAAAACAAATACACTAATTGGAGTTATTTTCCTTTATAAATTTTTCATTAATTTATTGGAGGTAATTAATTCAATAGTTAGGCTACTTATTTCATGTACTTTCATTTTCCTCTCTTAACACCCAAAATTCTAACCTACTTAAAAAGAGAAAACTAATCTACCCCTGACAATTTTGCCTGCAATGCTAATAATCACTTTTATATTATAAATAATAATTGATTAAATAAGGTCAGCTTACTGGCTTTGCGCACATTTCATATATGAAAGTTACAATTCGTATAGTAAACAATTTTACAATTTTCTTCGTATTTATTGTCATTTAACAACCCTCCTGTCCAAAAGAGCCCGAATAGCCATAGGCTTATAGTGGCTGAAGAAATGTAAAATACATGTTAGCGTACCGCGACGTAAGCGGTTCATAAAATGAAAAATTTTATTTTTATTAATTGATTGATAAAATTAAAGTGACCTTGTCGAATTATATTTTTTGACATTCATTTAAAAATTAATCTTTGCCATAGAAGTTGTAAAATTTTATAATGTACTTCTTATTATTTTAACGTCACCTTGTTAGTAGTTTGAGAAGTTAATATACTCGAAATTAGAGCTATATAAGGAAACTTTATAAATTATAATTATAAAACATTATTTTTAAAGTTAGCTATATCATACTATGAGGGAAACCACGTCAATAATTTTAGTATAAGCTTGTGTATTAAGCAGTGCAGTGGCTGCTCTATATTGTTATATTAACAAAGTTAGCATATGGCAGGGTTAAAATAAAGGTGATGCATATGAATATGTCATTAAAAAATTAAAACCCCATTTGATATACGTTATTCATTGAAATAATTTATTTCTGCCAACGTTAATTCGTCATATCGATTCGCCATACAAATTAGTTGTAGACTTTAGTCTTTATAGAGACGCTATAGATGAATAATACCTTTTCAGGTCTATTCGCGAGTATTCCAATTCCGAATTTTTCTTTCTTTTAAATATTCTATCGTTACTTTGTTACGCAATAAATACAATAAATAAAAACATCTAGACATGGCTGCGCGGTAAAAATCAAAGCGAATTTCTTATATACTTGCCATCGGGCGCTACCGCGCCGCTTGATATAGCTCGTATCGTATTATATTTTTATACTTTCATAAAATAATAATACCTTTCGAATGCATAATATAATAACAATTCAAATAACTAACCACGTGACTTAGCTAACAATATATGTAAATGATAGGATAAAAACGTATGATTTTTTTATCAGTAGCATAAACGTTATGATTTTGTATCCAAGTGTATTACGCACTTGCAGGCCAAATTTTCATGGCTGTAGAGAAATCAATAATTTAGTTAACTGGCACGACGCGGCGTATTTCCGATCAGTATATATATATATATAGCCCCAAATAGTTACTTGAAAGAACTGAAATTACTTGAATTAAAGAGTCGGGTACGCCGTGTATAGTAGAGAATTGATGTAAAAGTAGTTGGCTTATTGTTTTTAGTTAATTAATTTCCTTATTTTCTCCCTAAACGTATTTGTGATGTTGCTTTGCTTGCTTTACTTTTATTTTGACCACATTAACCCTTTCTCCCTGTACCTTACTCATTGTTTTAACTAACAAATGCTCATACACGTGCACTGCCTATAAATACAAATTCTGTACAAAAGACTTTTCAAGGAATTTTCAAGGCATATGTGCAATGTGCTACTTGACGAAATGCCGAATGAGGTGAATATGGTACTTACGGGTGCGCGTTACTATAAAATCAGACGCGCGATCTCGAACTTGAACTTGTACTTAAACACGAAGACAAATGTGAAACTATGAGTATGATGAGTGGACAACGCAAGGAGTTGCTTGGGTTACTGTGGTCACCAAGCTCCGATTAGTCACTGCATAGGTTTCGTTTACTTTATTTTTTCTTTCCTTTCATTTCATTTCTTATCATTTCTTATCATTTCTTTTCATTTCTTTTCATTTCTTTTCATTTCTTATATCTATATCCCAAGAATCCCAGTTATCCGCGGCGGTATTACACATTATTATTTGGTTGATTTGTTTTGTTATACTTTTCTGCTGATTATTTTGATTGCATATCGTACGTATTCCTTTGTTTTTTTTGCAGCCTGTGTGCCCATATCGAGTCTTCCTCTCCCTATTACTTTGAGTTTTGTTACACACATCTTTTGTTGTTCAGTTGATATATATTCCTTGCGCTTGTTTTGGACTTTGTTGAAATCCTTGAGACATCAGAGTATTTAACGTTTAGCAAGACGAGTAGTGACGAGTTGAAGTCAGCTCGGCAAGTTGTTAAATACTCTGAGAGAATCCCGTTGAGTTACTTTGTTTTCGTTGAGTTTCGTCGGCGTTGTCGTTAGGCTTTTGGCGTAGGACGCAATAAATAGATTGAGCGAGAGAGAGACAGTCGTAAGAATGAAAAGAAGTGGCTTTGGAGAATTGGGACTGGGCTGTAATGGATAGGTCAGACGTCAATGGACGGTGAGGCCGAGAGTACCGAGGGGGGTCCGGACACCCCGCCCAACACGCCCGTCACACCGTCCTACAAGCCAACGGGGAAGGACCAGCAGAGGCATTGGAGGGAGGCCTCGGACCGCTCGGACACGCCCGAGCCAGCCACCTGCTTAGGTCAGCAACGCCAGCATCATCACCACCACCACCACCACCACCACCAGCACCACCATCATCAGCACTCCTCTCATTCGCATCTGTCGGACGAGCATCAGCATCATCATCATCAGCATCCCCATCATCATCATCATCATCATCGGCAAACGAGCCCAAGCCAAAGCCAAAGCCATCAGCGGCATCAGCATCACGAAAAGAAATCATCCTCGAGCTCGCAGGGCGCCTGCGAGGGCCGAGCCTCGAGCGACTCCTCCTCGATGTACTCGTGCTACCAGGCGCACTGGTGCGGCGCTTCCACCCCCTCGACGCCCTCCCCGCGCCACAGCCCGAGTCCCCGCAGTCCCTCGCTCTCCTGTTCCACCTCGTCGAGCTGCTGCAGCAGCTTGGAGGAGCTCGCGGGCCCAGCCGAGCAGGAGTCCCGGCCCAGGGCCAGGCGACGCAGGCGCCGGCAGAGGCGCGCGCGCCCGCCCCGACCCAGGACCGCCAGCCCGCCCGAGGACGAGCTCGACCAAGACGAGCACCCCGACCAAGACCAAGACCAAGCCGCCGGCATAGTGCCCAATCCAGGTACCCGTCCCGAGTCACAGCCACCCCCTCCCCCCGCCCCCTCATCCGCTCTCTCCTCAGTTATAACTCATCATCCGCCTCTCTCTCTCTCTCTCTTTTACTCTTACTTTCATTCTCTCTCTATCTGTCTGTCTGTCTCTGTCTGTCTCTGTCTGTCTCTGTCTTTCTCTTACTCTTATTATTCCGAGAGGTGCTTCTCGTATCTCCTATATCCCAACGATCAACCCGAAGCAGAGAGTTTCTATAGTTTGACTGCAGTGCTCGTTCACAACTGCGTTTGCAGTCTGCGTTAGCGCGAGACTGGAAACACAAGAGAAACAAACAGTACATGATGACTGTTCGATGCACCTTAAGTATCTATTAAGAAAATCGTGTGAGTGGCACAGTGCACGGTCCCACCCACTCGTCAGCCACAATCCCGTGCTTTCGCTTCCTCCGTTATTCTTTTTTTTTTCTTTTATGATTTCCTCTTCTCTCATCAGTCTCCATTTTTTTTTCTTCCACTTATTATATGTATACGTTCTCTCTGTCTCTTATTCTCATATACCTTGGCCTCCACAATATTAGAGACACAAGCAATTTTCGGCGCCACTGCTTATTCTGCCGCAGTCCGCCTCCAACTATGTACAAATTGTCGGCCGAAAAGTCCGTTTGCCAAAGGTACTTTGGCAAGCTGCTTTTTCGGAACGTGTGTATATATCAGGAAGCATATATTCGATCCCGCCATTAACTGATATTATGATGGTACTCCTTTTTCTCTACTGTATTTTTTTTTCAACTTTTTTTTTCTCATTTAAAGCTTTTTATGATCTGTAGAGTGTATGATTTTCACAGAATGACTTGATACTGAACATACGCAACACGACACAAACTCGAACATGTTATTTACAGACAGCAACAGAACAACAAAACATCGAAATTCAACGGAGTCGAATAAAAATGAAAAATCGATCGGTACATGGGACACTGCACATACGAAAAATAAATTACTCGCATGCACCTCGTTAAAAAAAATACAAATGCGTTGTGTTATATCTCGATCGTTCAAGAGATAACCTATAGCGAAATGAAAATTTTTGAAATTTCTAAGTTTAACAGTTATCCCTTCTCCTGAGACCTTCAGCTAGCATGAATGAAAGCTTTGAGATGTCGCCTGCTTGCGGCTTTGAAACTTCATGGCACTGCACTGATCTGAAATCATTTCTTCTTTTTAGCTAAATAAACTTCACGCACAACCTGCACAGCCGCGATTTAAATTTGATATTTTTTTTACTTCCATCACAGCAATTATGTTTTGCTTGAACATGCAAAGTCAGAATTATGCATGAATAAACACATTTAAAAAATCATGGCACTATTAACATCCACGTTACTCACCTATCATATCAAAGACTACAGACGCTTCCTGGTTTAGCAATAATAATAATATGCACAGCAAAACTATGATAATAATAACACCAATAATAATAATAAAAATAACAATAATAATAATGATAATAATAATACTAATAAAATAATATTAAAAGATACTTTGACCAGGAAGATCGATCAAAAGTCATACGGGCGCATGTTGCACTGTGTTACTAAATTTCCCTCTTGTCACATAATCAAGATGACGGAAGTTAGTCGCGTCTAGTATTGATTTTTTGTTGTATTTGTTACTTTTGTCACACCATGCAACAATAATACTTTTTAAATGTCTTACAATGTTACAATCTCAATAAAGCATCTAGTGAGCGACGAACTATTCGTTGATACTGATCCACATACAAGGGGAACATTTCTTATGCAGATAGTGTACTAAATACCTCGATGTATACTGCTACGTAAATTTAACAATTATGCAATCACGATAAATATAATTGTGATAACATATAAATGTTGTATAATGCATCGTGGATAAGAAGCCAAGCTTTGCACTTGGTAAATGTACGTTATCAGTGTTATAACCATTATTTTTTGTAATAAAAATGTTCTCCATGTGTGTACATATACACTAGAAGCATTTGTAGATCAAAATTTAAAATTGTCTTTTTATCACACAAATATATTATAGAATAGTTCATATAGGATTGTTCTTGATACCACTTTCAAATGAACCAGCATGATTTCAATTTTTTTCTATGCTCGAACGATTCTTGAATCCCTTAAACTCGGAATGAAGTTCGGCAAAATCAGTTGTAGATGTCATCCCGTTAAACTGACACTCTATTGAAATATTATGTCATATCAGGTGACCTGCCAACCTACATTACTCGATTCCAATGGGACATGGCCAAGTATCCCATCAAGCAATCTTTGAGAAACATTGCCGACATCATAAGTAAGCAAGTGGGTCAAATTGATGCCGACCTGAAGACGAAATCGACCACTTACAACAATCTCAAGGGGAGCTTGCAAAATCTCGAGAAAAAGCAAACGTAAATGTTCTTCTGACCCTTTCGTTCTGCCCTATTCGGCGCGCTTATAATATCTGTTCTCTAACTTTTTCGTTTGACGCAGAGGGAGTTTGTTGACCCGGAATTTGGCGGATCTCGTGAGGAAGGAGCACTTCATCCTAGATAGCGAATACTTGACCACGCTACTCGTCATCGTGCCGAGGTACTGTGTAACTCTCCAAAGTATGAATAATCCCTTTCTCCCGAGCGATTTGACTATTCGCGTTGTTTAAATTGTAGAGCAAGCTTTCAAGAATGGAACGTAATATACGAAAAGCTGACGGACATGATCGTACCTCGCAGCTCGCAACTCATAAATCAAGACCAGGAGTACGGACTGTTCACGGTGACTCTCTTCAAGAAGGTCATCGAGGAGTTCAAGCTCCATGCTCGCGAGAAGAAGTTCATCGTGCGCGACTTTACCTACAACGAGGAGGAACTTGCTGCCGGTGAGTCTTTCTGCTTCGAAGTATAATGGTTTGGAATGTGCTTGAGCACAGCTAAGCCGGTTGAGGAAGTGACCCGGATCTTGTGCTTTGTTCAGGTAAAAATGAAATGACCAAGCTCGTGACGGACAAGAAGAAGCAGTTCGGACCCCTCGTACGGTGGTTGAAGGTCAATTTTAGCGAATGTTTCTGTGCCTGGATTCACGTCAAGGCCCTGCGCGTCTTCGTCGAGTCGGTTCTTAGGTACGGACTACCCGTCAATTTCCAAGCAATTCTGCTGCGCCCGCACAAGAAGAGCACCAAACGGTTACGGGACGTTTTGAATCAGCTCTACGCCCATCTGGATTCGTCGGCAACCGCTGGCGGTTCACAGTCCGGCAATCAGGATGTAAGTCTTTTATTCGACAAAAACTCAATCGGTACGTTAGAGGTACTGGTTATTATAACGTTTCCATGCGTTTCATTTCCAGAGCGTGGATATACCCGGCCTGGGCTTTGGTCAAAGTGACTACTTTCCTTATGTCTACTACAAAATCAACGTGGACATGGTCGACAATAAAGTTTAATTCGGTTTGCGGAATTTATTTTACATCTAGCGCACATTCGACATCTTGGCTCATCCGATTGCATATTTGTTACTTGCTCTAGATGCCTAATCAGATGCATATACCAACATACGAGAAAATGATTCAAGAACTTCCTCCGTTGTTCTTCATACCGATAAATTTCTGATTGGTACTCTTCCAAATACACTGGCGTCTCAGGTTCAAAAGCTGCTCCGCCAAACTTTTATGTGCGAGTCTTTGTTAGATATTGAGAACAATATTTTTATAGCGATTTCAAAGGGAACTCTTTAACAAAAATATGCTGAATTCTCACGTGATGCATGATGAATTTTGAGTGATAGATCAGCCTGGTGAAAAAATCTCTGAAAAAAATTCAAAATGTTTTCCTTTCTCAATAATTGCATCAGTATTTTATCGGTATTTTTTAAGGAGTCATATTTTTCTATAACAATATTGATTTTTTAGGTTTTACCAATCCTCTTTCACATATATATTATATATATATATATATATATATAATATATTTTTAGCGCATATTTTGAGATATTTTTTCACCAGCAAACATACACTTCTTGTACATAATTTTAGTACAAGTTTTGCCAAAAAGGACTTGTACACCTTACCCTTGTTTGATTGCTGTGTGCACATGTTTCATCAAAGGCTCCGCATATTTATTTGATGATAAAAGAAATTATTAAAATGTACAATTTGTAACTAATCATAAAACTGTTCAATGATACTTTAAGTGTGCAAAGAAAGATGTTGTTAAAATCCGCTTGAAATTGTAATTTAGAAGCTTTCAAAACACAAACTATAGAAAACTGTTTTTTTCTTTCGGGAATCGTTGCAACGTCTGTTTTTATGATATTTTATTGCAACGGATAACTCGATCTCTTTCATTGCTGTGTACAAAACGAAAGAGATATGAGGATGGAGTTTTGAAGCCTTTTAAGATATTTCATAAAGTATTCAAAGAAGTAGATTAGTTTTCGTTAATTTAGGCAATGTCCTGTATTGCCCTGATACATGAATACTGGACATGGGACTATACAAATTGAAGTAAATAGAATTTCGTAAACGATATTCATTCAAAATTATACATTCATCTAAATATAAAATAATAACAAAAAGTATTATGTAAAGTAACAACGAAGGCGGAAGTCAGCGTTGTGCTTTGCGGGTTAATTGTTAATTCAAATTAATATGAAATATTTTTAATTCATTTATTACAATTGTTTTAATATCTTTTACGGTTTTAAATTTTGTAAAAGAATTTTAAAATAAACTAACAATCATTTAGAAGTTAAGAATCTGATAAATGATGTGCTTCTTAATTTTTGTGAATATCGTTATAATTTATGTAAAAAATGAACAGAAGAGAGAGAGAGAGAGCTACAAAGGCAAGCTGTTGTAATTTGTAGATATATTCAAGAAACGACAATGCTGTCGTCTGCCCTCGATAATTATATTATACATTGTATAATTATAAATAAATATCATGTTCCGTTACTATCACTGTTAATCGCGTACAAAATCTTTTTTAATTTGAGCCTATTTTATACTTCCTTTTCCTTAATGAAAATGAATGAGAAGTACAGAACAATATTAACAGCGGTAATTCTAAAGTAGTAAATATTATTTTAAAGAATACAAATAGATAATTCTGGGTTATAAAGAAATCTATCAGAAGATAAAGATAAAAACTTCTTTATTAATAGTACATTTTTCGGAGGCAGAATTGGAAATAGGGTTGTAAAAATGGTTAATTAACCAAAGTTTAATAAAGGCATAATTCAATTTTTAATTATAAATTGTAGCTTAAAGTAATTTATAATTAAAAATCAATTATCAATTATAGCACCAAATAATTAATTATCAATTTTAAGATCAAATAATTAATAATTACATTTTCAATTATTAATTATAGCTTTAAGTAATTGATAATTAAACATTTCATTATCCATTACTACTTTAATTAATTTAAAAATTATTTATTTGCAACCCTGCTGCAAACCCTGGAAGCTATGTTTAGAATTAGCTGCAATATATTAATATTTTTTAATATCACATTCTCTATTTGTTAATGAGAAGAAACATTGTTGCTCTGAAGAACATTCTGCAATATAAATAAAATATATATTACTATACATACTTAATTTATAAAGTAAATAATATTTTTAACACAAAACATACCTTTAAATTATCAATGTGCTGGTCCCAGTTTTCTTGGCCAAGCAATTCAACAGCTTGTACAAGTAATTCTGTTACTTTACTAACATTCTTCTTAAATACTTCTAAAACATCAGCAGCACATACAGTATCATTGGAATCTCTCCAACAGTCATAATCAGTGGCAATTGCAACTGCAGCATAAAGTAATCCAGCTTCTTTGGCCAAGCAAACCTAAACTCGATTATATTGTTAATTAACGATAAAGGTGTATTTTAATTGACCATGTACCTACACTATGAAGGTTAAAGAGTTTGATACATTTTTACGACCCAACAAATAACTAATACGTCAACGTAAAAATCTCACAAATAAATTCTATGGCTTATAAAAATTGAATTTACGTTATTCAACACTAAATTCAATGCATGAGTTTTTACATGCGTAACTCGGCATCAGCGCTAAAATTTTAAACTAGACTACTGTACGAAATAAACTTACATAAGTGAATAACGAGTTCGGCCGGTTATCTATGGAACGCAATTACGCAGTTTTTAATCTGTCCGACATAGTTTAATATGACGGGGACAAAATACGTTTATGAATAGCTTGGCATTGGGGCCTACGGTGGCTCAGGCGGTAGAGCGTCGAATTCTCACCTCTGGAAAAATTACATGTACTTTGTTTACAAACACACCGCAGACCCCCGTCGTCGATTAGCATCACATGGGAGCACAAAAATATGGCGACGTTCAAAAAGAAAGCTTGGCATTGATATTGAGTTACGTGCAGAAAAGCGATTTCGTTAAAAATTTTAATAGTCAAAGTTCAACAAACTTCTGGACACGTAGTCATATTAATTAGATGTCCACCCCATTGACGAAACATATTACTTTCTGCTTTGGAGGAAAAACGTGGTCCTTCTATTGTTACTATGGTCCCTCCCCTTTGAACGGATAATCCTAATTTTTTTGCTGCACTATCCAATACTTTAGAGGTATGCGGATCAAAGGCTGGCTCCATGGGGATATGACAAACACCTAAAATGTTTATTAACTTTATATAGGTATGTTATGTAATTTGTATTTATATAGGAACTGGAATATAAATAATATACCTGAATAGTTTTTAGAAGTGCCATCGTAAAATGTTCCCTTTCTATGAACAGTTCTATCTATAAAACTATCTGGAATCACTAACTGTCCTCTGGGTATTGATTCGGATAATGAACCACAAGCTGTAGAAGCTAAAATATGTGTGCAGCCAGCGAGTCGAAGAGCTTCTATGTTTGCTCGATAGTTGACACCAGTTGGAGTTATTTTATGACCAGATCCATGTCTTATAATATAATTATATAAATAATTAAGTAAAACTTCACTTTATTTTAGCTAGACAATTACACTAGTTAGTGCATTGTCTTGAATATTTAATTAAATAGCTTATATTACATACCTGGAGAGTAATACAACATCAACACCAGAAATAGTTCCTTCATGAAGACTACTTGTGGGTAAACCAAATTCATTCTTTGCAGCCTCTTGCTTAATTTCCGTTTTAGATTTGAAAATAAGATTGGCAGGATCACTTAATCCAGAACCTCCAATAATTCCAACCTGTGGGTAATTTTTGAAACAATTTTAAAATAGCTGCAAGTACATACCTAAATCAGGTAATTTTCCAGTATAATTTTATCTTTTCAAGTGCTGTGACGTACGGAAGATCAACAGGTGTCTTCTGTCGATGCATACACGCATCATCAGTTGCAGAAGAAAATAGCAAATAAGTAACAAGTCAGTCTTTGCACTAGCCTACGTACCTTAATCTTGCGCTTGACCATGTTGTCGCCGTAGTCGGTCAAACTGGAACGTCAAATTAATGAATAATGATTTGTCTTTATCCAATTGAGCCCAGTTGGCCGTCCCTACGATATGCTTTTTTTAACTTTGCGCTGCTATGTGTACTGCCTATAGTCCCGCCGCTATCGCTACTGACGTCTCCTGGCCGGCGCGTGTCGGCGTGTCTCTCGTTTGCCTCGTGCTTTCTGCTGCCACCACCACTGCCGGTCTTTACTATATATAACTTTAGATATAGATATACTCGAAGTGTTACTTTCCAAAAGCTTCGGGCTTTAGCCGCTAGGATTGCTTCGGTATTGCTCTGCTACCAATTCAGAGCCACTTCCAGCACTGCCGAGAACGCTTATAAATAATTAGTATGAACAATTTTAAACAATGTTGCTTTTTTCTTACTTTCACAATATGCTCTACATATGTATGTAAATTAAACTAAACAAAAATAACTGATCTGCAATTTTAGGGGAAGAAGATACAGCAAGCACTAAAATCCTTTAATTTAAGAAGAAAAATATTTTTTCTACAAAACATGTTATAATATAGAAAAAGATGACATTTTAGACTGGTTTTGTTCAAATTCACCACCCTTTGAAGTACAATGAATTGGTATACATTTTTTTATGAACATTTCATGCTAAAATTAAGACATTTAAAGAGCAATATATCAAATAATCTTTTTTAACTATTCTGAGTTTATATTCTATATGAACAATTTATTGTTTGCGATATAAGCAGTATTTTAATATTAATTTATATTTTTAAAAATGATACTTTAGGTAATAATAAACAAAAACTCTCTTTAAATTTGTTCAAAATATGTTAAAAAGAAAGTACAAAAATTTTCAGCGTGATTCACGAAGAACTGTTGCGCAGGCTTACAAAGTAAGTTATGAAAATTAAGTTTTGAGAGAAATGAGTTTAAACATAAATATCAATAAAAATAGCCTGATCAACAATTTATCTACAGCTTCAAATAGTCGAGAAAAAATTAGTTTCCGGGTAAAACCTTTAACTTTTGAAAGAAAAACGGTTAAATAAGTGTTTTACCACTTAAGAAAAATCGATTTTTTTACCAAAAATTGGTAGCTTCTTCCCTTGACAATAAGTATTCTATAATAGAAAAGTGAACATTTTTAATTTATATGAAACTTAACTATTAGCGAATATTTTGCCAATGTTACGATATTTATTAAAATGGCTAGTTTCTGGTTTAAAAAGGGTTTTCTAAATTATTTGATTATGATAAGGGTATTCTTTTATGGTTTTCATTAACATTTCTATAGCATTTTAAATTAATAAAGTAAATACTTACAATATTGAGTGAATTTATATAACCTTTCTTCTGCCCCGAATGCCAAGGCAGATAAAGTGATTAGAGGTCGTATTTATTTTATCTTTTCTGTACATATTGAAGAGATTTTAATCGGTTTTACACCGACACAACTATGATAAGAGTTAGAGCCGGTATCCCGTTTTGCCCTGCACCTCGTTCCAACTTCCCCTAATCATTCCAATGAACTTTACTGTACGTTGCGTTAGAAATGCATAAATTCATTTAATCATTATTTCTTTCAGTCACCATATCGACGCCCATTACTATCATATTTCAGATTTCTTGAAAAATACTATAGTTCTTATCAAGAGTCTCCTACGAAAATTAACAATTTTCAAATCCTCCGAGCAAAACTATAATTTTCTCAGAGGTTCTAAGAAAGTGTTTATTTTAATTTAAGTTAAATAGTGCTAATTTTTTAAAAGAGGCCTCTGACAAGAACTAGGTGTTTTTGGGAAATCTGAAATGTGCTAGTCTTCGTATTAAGGGGCATCGATATATAGCTATACATTATTTAATAACAATTATTTTTAATTTTTCATTCTATCAATTTCTATTGTTTTCAATTTGAAAACTAGCATGGCCAGGACAATTTTCAGGCGCATTAAATTTGATCTGACAATTTTTATCTTTAAAAATGACCTTCAAATAATAAGTTTTTATTTGAAAAATCAATTTTCGTTCTAATGAAAAGTTACAGCAAAAATAGGATGTTCATACTGTAAGATCTTCCCCTAGAACTACCATAAAGTAGGTTCTTATAAGGGAGGATTTTTCGAAATTCTTCCCCTAAAGGGATGTAAAGGAACACATATCGGTATGCATTTCTTAATATATCTTTTACACCCGATAAGATACTGATCTTCCTTGTGCTTTAGAGGATCACCTAATCAAAAAATCAATTTCGGAGGATAAAATATGTTTTTATATTTTACGCAACACGATGTGCCCTTTTTTATTGATAAGATCACCTCTGGGGGCGCAATGGGTTAAAATAAATTTGTGTAGATCTCTTAAACTGTTGATCAACGGTTGATCGGAAGAAGAGGCTACCTCAGAAAATATTTTAAGACGAGGCTAATTCATTTTACGCTTGAACAACGGGCTAACTCACTTTATGTTTAAAGAATGGGCTAGCTCAGAAATCGCGTTAAGAATTTTCACTTTTAATTTGATACTCAACTGACAAGAATAATAATGGGAAATTGCATGGTTTGTGAAAAACTTAATATTCTTAATTTTTATTATAGCTAGTCGAATCCTATATAAACATCAAGGACAAAGCTGCGACAGGAGATGTTAATAATTAAAATAAATTAAATAAAATTAATAGTAATTTCTTGTAAATCTGTCACAACTAAAACCCAATTTTAGAAGTAAATAATTATCTTGCATGATATTCTGTTCATGACATAATCTGAAATTTATCAGTCATAACTATTGAATATATATTATATCAAGAATATATATTATTATTTTATAGTATTTGCTTGATTTTCACTTTTATAGAAGAACTATATTTGAAAGTGGCTAAATTCTAAAACTCAAATTCCAAACTACTCGTGCAGGAAAATATTACATTTTTAATACACATTTTTCTTGTTTCTCAAAATGCAGCACTTGAAGCATCTAATGTCGTAAATTTGTTTTATTAAGGTCATAAGTGTTGCCGAGTGGCGCGCAATTAATTAAGACCGCGTTCACATCTTTTTCTCTTTCCCTCCTTCTCTGCCTGCCTGTACGCCCACAAAGTTTCAACGACGCTTGCGAAATTACTGGGAATTTGAGCTTTTCTTTGATGGCCGAAGCAATACTGCGTGCTCTTGATAACACCAGCAGCAGCACGACGTAATTTCATAAATATAAGGCTCGCAGTAGAGTGAAAAAATGATTCTACAAAGAGTACAAAAATATTGGTATTTAACACATTAAATAATGAACGCGTAATTGCGGTGTGACACCGCGAAAGAGATTTGGAGCGTGCAAGGGCTAGGCTCATTGTTGTATCGGCACACCCATGTGTCGCTTCATAAAGATTCACATATCGATGCACATCTTCATTTGCCCGCATATATTCAAGCCGTTTCGAAATTTCGCTGCGATGCAACGAACCATAAGCGATAATCGCTTTAAACTTTTAAGGTTTTCTTTATACACGAGAATGGATGGAAAAATACATTATTCTATCATTTAACTAACAAAAATATATTCTATTTTCCTGCAATATGTGTATCTAATTGATGTATTAATGGCGAGTCTAAAAATAGAGCTCATTTACTTTAAAAAATGACAACAATATAATTACCAAGGATACAATGTAAGTAATATTAGTACAGTATGCTATATTTCCTCGAATAAGTAATAGTTGTTGAAATATTATCAAATTAGAACAAGCGATAGGAAAATGCACAAATGTTATATATAGTTATCGTATATGACTAGCGGAAAATGTAGATTTCTGTTGAGAATGAATAGTTGCAGCTTATTTAAAAAATGTTCACACTGTACAATTTAATAAATGGTGCGATTAACAGCAAAATAAAAATAATCAGGAGTAGGTATGTTACAATACGGATGTTCAATACGTTTATCAGAAAATTCATTGGTAAGATTCGTGAAAAGTATATCGCTTTACGATGAGTGTGAGAGAAAGAGAGAGCGGGGGGAGACAGAGATATAAAACCCGTGAGAAAAAGGTGATATTCTCCTGAATGTACTAGCAGCACAGAAGCATCAGCCACTGGACAAAGAAAAGAATATTCGTCGGTAATAGGTACAGGCCAGTTTTGACGCAAGGAGCAATCCCGCGAAGGACTACCCAGCACTATACACACACTATAGGCCTATACGGTATAAAACAAGGAGCTTCGCCCGCAAGATCAATAGGCGAGGACGAGGACGACGACGAAGGAGCAGTAACCAGAGAGTGCGGCCCATTCAGCGCGACGCGTCTCCGAATATACCTATATGTCTCTCTTATTCTCAGTGTCTGCCATGCGCGCGAGTCCTGCGCTGCTGCCCTACTCGTGCACGACTACTGTATACATATATATACACATAAAAGTATATATGCTCTCCTCTCCTTTATGTTCGAATCAAAGGTCTCGCGCGCATTTGTTCGCTGCGGCCTTCCTCCTCGCAGCCCCTGCACCGATCCAACCTATAGGTATACGTATCTATGTAGGAGAGCACATGCGTGCGAGAAGCGGTTTAGCCCCGGTCGCGTCGTCCTATATAGGCCAGCTGCGCCGAAAGCCTCGCACGTGCACGCGCGTAAAAAAGAACGTTTACCTGCGCGCGTGCATGCACCATAAGAGAAACAAAAACCGCGGGAAGGCCACGCGCGATTTCAACTCGCTTCTTGTGCTCCTCCGTTTCCTATACACCTACGCGGCCGTATCGATCTCGATTCCAAAATATACGGCGAAACAAATTTACCGGCAATCTGCGCGCGAGGACGCGAGCCATTTTACCTACTCGAGCGCGCGACGCCTATCTAAGGTCGTTTCTTGTAATACACAGATCCAGCAAATATTATTACACGCGCATTGTGGGCTCTATTAGACCCGCGGCTTTGTCGTAATGCAGCGATCGATCCGCGCGCCGCAATAAATGCATGCGTGTGTGCAGGCAGTATGCAGCTGGCACATCGCGATTGTGTTCTCGCGCGTAGCCTTGCGTGCGCGGTGCCCGCGATTGTTTATACAAGCAAGAAGCACGAGCTGTAATAAAGTTGTTTGGGCGCTGCCAGCGCCCGATGAAAGAGAGCTCGGAGCTTTGAGACACCGCGGCACGATCACGCCAGTTATCGCAGAGATTTCGAGGTCTAGGAGATTCAAAATCGACGCGCGCGGAGCAGGAAGACGAAGAATAACGCTATCTCATATGCGAGTGAGATAGTGGAACCAGTCCTCGATCAGTAACCAATTGTCGATCATTTTGACGAAATAGACAGTTTTTCTACTAATATTTTTATTTAGAAAAACGCTTTTTGTATGAAAAATATTGATGAACCAATAATCGACCATTAAAAATTTAGTCGGTTTTAGACAAACTTCATATAAAAAAGATTTAGATTAGTCGAACAGACTTTGAGTGCACCTCTGCTCCGTTCTTACGCGGATAGGTAATGAGAGGCAACTTTTAATCTGACATTTTCCACAATTTTACCTTGTTTCTTTTATTGGAATAAGTTTAATACTATACTTCTTTGACAACATAAGTGAAATAAAATAGTTGAAACACGATTTAATTAATTTTAGTGTTATTATTTAAGCGATCGAAAATTGGTTCTCATTTCAGCGTCATAATATATTGTCGGTCATAAATAAATTCATAGCAATAACTACATTTTTTAATTATATATTATACATTTTCTATCATTATAATAACTAAATTAATAACAACATTTATTTTTAGTAAAAACAAGTTGTAAGAAAACTATTCGCAACAGTAGATATTATGAAAATAATATTTTAAGTATGTTAGGTAAGTAAGTCTAGTGCTTAATAACTGCGAAAAACTCTTTGAACGAACCTTATACGACATTACTAATTCATGTTATGAAATAATTTTATAATTTCTTGCAAATTTAATACTTTTTAGTGAGGTTTTTATTAAAATACATATTCCTACCCTTACGTTTCATGCGTTAAGATTCATCGACAATAGGTTACTTTACGCATATCGACAACTGGTCTCCAGTGTCAAATAGCGATCGAGAATTGGTTCTATGGAGTTTTTATAATCTAAGTAAAATTTGAAATAAATACATAAAAAAAGATGTTCAAACCCATCGTTATTATTATAACTAAATAGTAAATTAACTGACAAAACCACATTGAAACAAATTTTTTCTTTATAAACATGTTTCTTCGAGAAAGGAATCTCGGTCTTACGTTGATTGATCGACAATTGGGTTCACTAGCTTATATCCGCGGCCGGCAGCGGAGGTTGCGCATAAAGCGCCGGTGTGTCCGCACACTGTGCAGACGCGCGTACACGTTATATATAGGTATATATCGATCGAGGGTCGCCACAACAACGGGAGGACGGTGGCGGGTCGGTCGCGCGCGCGCGCGCCGCAGTTTAGTCGACGTCGGAGCGCGCACTGCGACAGCCGCGAGAGAGCGCGAGTCTTGTAAAACGCACTGCGGCACCGCGCGCGGACCTCGACATATATACATAAGGTGTACATAGGAGCGCGCACGCGACTCGAATTCCCCGCTGCCATGACGTCCGCCGAATTTTGCGATCGATCGGAGTGTGCAGGAAGCCCTCGGTGCAGCGAGCAGCTGTAATCTCGGGCTTTGCGTATCTTCTCGCGCCCTCGCTCGCGCACATGGAGGTAAGCTCGGCCGTGCTCTGGCGTTTGAAAATCTCGCGTATGGGCACGCACGCGCGCGCAAGAGAGAGATAATGATCCTCGAGAAACTGGTGTACAAGGGTTACGAGTCGGAGGTCGGAGTGCGCGGTACGGTCGGGGGGCCTATTTACATTCAAATGCGATAACGCGGGAGTGTCGGAGATGCGATAAGCCGCGGGAGTATCGAAGAGCGCTCTCGCGTAAGCAGAGGTTGCGGTTCAGAGGTTACGAGCGATGCAGATAACGTTTTCTCTCGCTTGCTTTGAGCAATCTTGGAGTGTACGCGAGCCGAGCGGACAAACGATAATTTTCGGGCTTTTTCACGCTCGCGATGCGTACGCGTGTTGTGAGTGCAGTGCAAAGTGGATAAAGGCCCTTCCCTCTGTCCTTCTCGCGCGCTGCCCCTCCGCCTCTCCCTCGGAGATTAGTGTAAATTCAATTTGCCGCACGCTTCTATTGTGAAAGACGAGTGGCCGATGATATACGCGCACTCCGATTATAAGTAACTGCCATTGTTTTACTCGAGACGAGATACGTAGTTCAAATATTTGAAAGAGAAAAGGTCGCGTCGAGTAGTTGTAACGCTTGGAAAGAGGAAGCAGTTGCGAGCTGCAGTCTTGGCTTTTCGTGGCGTGGAGTCATCAATTGAGCTTAATTACCGATCGCCTTGATCATTAGGGCCGTGACTCATCGCGATGACTTAAATTTCTCACATGAATTCCAGGATCTCAGCGATGCGCTTGATGGTGCCTATGTCGTAAGGCTCGAAATCTCGACTTAGCGCGCGATATCGGGGAAATATGCCGGGCCCGCAGCTTTCTATACCCCATTGTGTCATCCTTAAGTAGCACATTCATACGGCACTGCTCCCACTGGCTGAGTACAACGTTATACTCGGGCGGTCGTTTCTCGAAATTTATACGGCGGGGAATCTGTTCGAGAGAGGGGTGTCGCGTGCACACGCGAGGGTTAGAGCGTACGTACGTATGTACATCGGAGAGACGAAAGCGGGAACCGGCTCTGCGCGATCGATATCGTATAAGAAAGGTCGGTGTGCGTGCGTGCGCAAGTCGAGTTTAGGGGTTGTAGCTCGTGGCAGGAAGGAAAATGAAAACAAAAAAGAGAGAAAAACAACTTTTTTTTCCCACTTTGTCCAGCAGAGGTTCGAATCGTCGGGGAAGACGATACGGACGGAGAGCTGAAGAATGGTCGAGGAAGCTGCCAGGAAGCTTCCGGCGGAATGAGGCCAGCCAATGAGCGAACATGAGCTTCAAATCGGCGATTTCGCTGCTGCTGCCGCTGCTGCTGCTGCTGCTGCTGCTGCTTTTGCCGCAGAGGCTCAAGGCCGTGACCGTCGTCGACCATCACCCCGATGATGAGTACGTCATTGAACACCAGGTGCCTTACGAGAAGGCACTCTCCGAGGCTATCAATCTCAAGCTTTATCCAGGTGAGCGGCTTTTAGCAGTATCGTCGACTTTGGGATACACTTTTTGGAGCAAAATTTAGCATTGCAAATTGTAGATTGACCGTATCGATATTCTATAAAAATAACCATATTTAAAGTTCAAATGGTCAATTTTACTTTAGAAATCTAGCCATATTTACTGTAAATATGGTACTTTCTATTGAAAATACAATATGATATGGGCAAATCCACAAAACTTTTAACTTTGGCTATTCGTTTTTTGTCCTCTGCAAATGGCTACAATTTCGTTACCTGACGAGGCGCATAACTAAACCAGGCGTTAATTTTTTTGTTTTGATGCAAAGAAATGAATCGCTAAGTTTTAGTCAGGGTGTATTGAATGGCGCAGTTGATATATCTATAATACTACCTAAAACTGGCACTTTTTGAAAAAAAGGCTACATTTGCGAGTCTTAAAGAAATATTAACTGTGCCGTTGCATGCAGTCTTATTATAATACGAAGACATATTTCTTGACATTAAAACAACAAATTTAAGCCGTGGATCAGTCACGTGCCTCATCAGGAAACAAAATTACAGCTTTTAGAAGACGATAAAAGAACTAACATCCAAGGTTAAATTCTGTTGGATATACCCATATATTATATATTCCCGATATAAAAGAATATAGCCATTTTTGTTATACAATTTGTAATCTGTTCTGGATATAAAAAAAATTATAATATTTTTACTCTAAGGAAATCGTAAGTAATAACTCGGAATATCACTTTTTTGCTTCTTTTATCTCTCCAACGTGTTATACGGGACAGTCGGCAGAAACGAAAAAGGTAGGGAAAGGTTGTAAAACGTAGACCGTATATAACTAGCGGAACCAGCTAAATGCATATCCTGTAGTCATATCGCACGTGGTAGCTTAGCTGGCTCAACGGTAAGCCTTGTTCTCAAAGTATACACAGAGAGGAAACGTTCGAGCAGGATGAGATGTATAGCGGAGGATCGCGTATACATATATATACCTACCCGTCGCTGTCTTAATTAGCGCGAGAAATTCGAATCCACTCTTGAATTGAGCAATGCTACAATTTTCGAGAAATCCGACGACAAGAGAAACTGCAGAGCAGTTGCAGGTGCGACGAGGTTGAATTTGAATATACACAGCACAGGCGCGCACGCAAGTGGCGCGTAAAAGCGGAGCAAATTGGATAAAATCGTCATAATAAAAGAAACCGAATGTCGGCGTCGCGGGCTGCGGGAGAAGAAGCTCGTTGCGTAAACGCTCCACGGAGCGTATGCACGCTAATTGATGGGGACAGAGCGAGTCCGGCCGCGACAAGCACATATAGACGTACGAACGGACGGACGGACGCGGACGGATGGCCTCTCATGCAATTGCTGCTCCAAGACTTAATAATAATTATTGCTCCTTCAGTGGTAGATTAAGATTAGATTGATAAAAAGCGAAGCTAATGTAATCAGTCGTCGCCGCTGCCGCATCGCTAAACTCGTATATATATAGATACATGTACACCCGTACATCTGCAGTGGTAGGCTTGTAAATGATTGACGATCGTGTGTTTGTCGATTTTCAGGACCCATTCCCGGATGCAAGCCCTGCACCAGGGAGGAGATGTCCTACTGCCGCGATGGAAGCGTCCTGGAGGATCACTGCTGCTGTGATAGCGGTTTCAACGGTGCGTTATATTATATTGTACCATTGTTTACATTAGATTAGATTAGATGTTTATTCTGTGCAAGACAAAAACAATAAAACAACAATATTTATCGATGTAAGTTAATATCGACATTGCTCGGCATTAATTTACATATATTGCACAATATTATATCTGTCGTACATCAATCGCGTCATTACACTTATAACATATTCTTATCATTACGAATAATACATTTTTTTGTGACTAGCAAACTTCAATTTCTATTATAGTCAACATTCGTATGATTAGCGTCATTCCTCATTAGATATACATGGTCCATGTCCCTGGACTTACATAGTAAATAGTCGCGAATTGTCACTTTAAATCTGCGTAGTGAGGGCAAATGCTTAATACGTCGAGGGATCGTATTCCATATAGGCGCGCACCTTGAAATTGCAAAGATTTCAACCCTGTATCGGTACGCGACGATGGAATCGAGAGCTCCCTAGAATCAGTCCTACTAAAGATCCGAGCCTGTTTTTTTTTAAAAAGGGCAAGATACGTGGGTTGACCTATGTTAATAACTTTGTATAGTTGTTACGCCGCAAAATACACCCTTCTTCCCCATGTTTATACCTATGTACTTAGTATAATAAATCCATTTATTGTGCGCCTCGTGATGAAATCGATCGCGGTTTCACATCTGTCAAGTTGAATTTGTCCTTCGATTGACAATCGGATAGCGCGAAAAAACGAAAACTCCGCGATCGAGGCGGCAGTTCATGCAGAACGCGCTGAAAAAAGCGAATTAACGCGCTCGGCGTGTCCCTTGTGTACGTGTGTATCGAACGGCGCCTGCAATAGGCGAATTTCCCAACGCCTTCTCTGCTCGATTTGCCTTTTTTGCCGGCCTCTTCGCTCTTTCCACATCGCGTATTAGCACGGTACAATAGAAAGGTTGTACGTACAGTACTGGTGTAATAAGACGATTTTCATCCGATGGCGAGCTGTATAGTGATGCGAAATTCCTGACCATCCTTACGGGCGGAAGGGCAATCACCTGTTTCTGCTCAGGAAACTAAGCTGCGTTTCTATCTTGCATTTTAAAATGCGCACACGCGCGCGCAATTGTCTCTCCTCGCTCTAAGTCGTGCTTTACAGATAATTCGCAAGAGCATAGATTTTCGCTATTAATAACTTTATTTACTGACTTCGTATGAGTGTTGTTTACTAAATCTTCAAGAATGCATATTTCAAAACAGCATTACTTTTATAAAATCTGTGCGATTTTCTCTAGAAATGATGGCACGGCAGGAAGGCGCTTAAAATGCTTGTTGTGTGCAGTGTTCGAACGTGAGAGGCGTTATACGCTCTCGAATGTATTTTGTATATCCTGAAAATGCATTGTCAAGTGCGCACCCGAGCGCGTTTTTCAAGCTGCGCTTTGAATACGAGAAATACTTTTCACGATGATACTTTTCCCGCGATTCTTTGACATTTTAGAAATGTTCTACGTCTTATAGAGATATATTACATTTTAATCTACAATTTTACATCGCTCAATTTTCGATTAATAAATAATTGAGAAGGGGGTGACTAAAACCGGATAATTGCACCTTTGTGAGAATTGATTTGATATGTTTTTTCATCATAATACATTGTCTTCATATTTATGGTCTTAAGTTTTGTCTAAACTCAAAATTCAATTATTAACAAAGATCTAAACTCTACATTATTCCATTGAATCTAATAGAAAAAGAATAGTGTTTCTTAATTTGTTCACAATTGATAAAAGTGGAATTATCTGGCTTTGGTCGCCCACTCTTCAATTGTATTTGGGTGATTGTCAAAAAAATGGTGCTTTTAGTGTCTATAGACATATTGTGTCTATAGCTACAGTTCTTGACGACGCACTACAATGTCCTTTAAAACGTATAATAGAACATATTCCTTTAGTTTTGAAAGTCTGAATATTCCGTTAATTTGAACTCATCCGATTTAAGGTAGGACTATAGTGAAAAAAAAAGTTCTTCAGTTTACATTTTAATATACAGAGATTTTGATGATATATTTACTATTATTATATGATGGTATGTACACATTTTCATCAAGTTTTAACTTGTTTTACCCTTACAGTATGCCATTATAGCATTTATTTGATGCTATTTTCAAAAAGTGATTGGCGCATACAGTTTTTGTCAAATGGTCTGAAAAAATGTGTACATATTTACTTCAATATAATTAACAAAACATGAATGATTTTTAAGTTAATATTTTTTTTTAAATTATTTATAAATGTTACTTTATTTATATTGTTTAATAGTAACCCAATAAATTGTTTTAATCACTTTTCAAAGTTAGAAAAATAAGTGTTCAGAAAAACGCGTTTAAAGTTTCAATTTTCTATGCTATATAATGTGAATTATTTTACTATTGCCGCATGTATCTTTTTCAAATCATCGATTTTGTTTTACCTAAAATATTCTTACAGTTACAAAGATTAAGAAACTACAATAAGAAAATTGTCGATATTTTGGCAAAAAAATACCAGAATCCTACCTTAATAGCCATGTCTAATTTACCGATTTATCAACGTTACCAGAATATTTAGACTTTTGAAACAAAAAGAATGTTTCTTTTTCATCAATCATTAGTAATGCGCATCTAAAAATCGTCTTCCATGTTATATATATTATGTAGTTCAAATATCAAATCTGTAACATAAATGCCACGAAAATGACATTTGTTTAGATTACATGTACCTATAATACCGATTTAGCATTTTTTCTGCGGAAGTAACATCGTGCGTCCTGAGTGTCATTACTAATAATTAATGAAAGAGAAGGTGTTCCTTTTGTTTGGAAAATTTAAATATTCTTTTAGCGTTGACAAATCTGTAAATTAGACATGTCACGAAAATTACAATAAAAATACTACGAACATGTCAAATTGATCATTAAACGAGATTTATCCAGATTATCGAAATATTTAGATTTTTTAAACTGAAGGAATATCTTCTGCTTGATATATTATAACACTTTCATAACGTTTTAGCCATGTTACATATTTTGAAGTTCAGACAAAGGTGTTGTCAAAAACTCCATGCATTATTTTGATATTCACTACTCATTTAAAAAATGTGAAATTCTTTAAGCTGTGCATTTCCGATTTATTTAAATCAGTGTATCTAAACCTCGATGCATCCATTGGTATTTTTCTGGGTTAGATTCAAAATCTCGATTCAAAAATAAATCGAATAAATATTAGAATAACGATTCACTTTTGATTCTTGAAATTTTATTTAAAAAAAAGCCATGTCGAATTGAGAACCTTCTCCTTTTTCGAAGTCGGTTAAAAAGCTCCCAATTTCCTTGTTTCAAATAAATCGAAAAAATAAATTGCAACTCAACTTCCAGATTTATTCGTGAATCAAGATTCAAATATTCTTATTTAAATTCTTGGATTAAGGTGATGTTAAACCCCCTTTTTACCGGCTTATATGGGAAACCCCTTTTTGCATTTAATTTATAATTTTGAGAAAATATCTTTCTGAAACATTGTTGTTTTTCATTGGAATAATAACCTTCAAAAGAGATATTTATTCAAAATTGAAAATGAAATGAAATGATATATTATGTTAAAAATATCATAATAAATGCATTTGAATTGGAAAAACTTGATTAAGATCAGTCCAGATTTAATTTTGGATTTTGGTTGGATTAAATTTTTATTATGATAAATATAAACATACCTACCATTTTTGCTAAAAATTAAGTTAAAAAATCTTTATTTTGAATTCAAATTCAAGAAATATCGAAAGTGAATGCAATCTATTTCGCGATCGAGTTCGCACACCTCTGAAAATAAAAATGCATTTGTTTGTCGCGTTCTATAAATATTTAACAACTGCCGATTGCTTGAAAATAAAACAGATGTGCGCACCGAATTGCAGCAGCGAATCGAGAGTCGTCGATGTTTATTCGACGATGGCATAACGATTCGCCGAAGCGAGACGACGGCGACATATGCGTGTGTCACACTGCGCGGCGTGCAAAATGGATTTCGATAAAAGTTTGGTTGTCGTGGTGCCTCGCGCATGTGAGAAAGAGAGCCATTGATATCCCAAGTCCCCGAGCCACGGGCCGGAAGTTTTGATATCTCGTTACGAGGGCTCGTTGTTCGCGCGCGCGCTAAAGCCTCGTAGCATTATATATTTATTGAGCCATTGGAAAAAGGCCGAGCATTTTTGCCGATATAGGTATACTATACATACAGTCTTTTAGTTCTTTTGGGAAAAATCTTTGTGGTAGTATGAAAGAAGGCTTTTAAAGAAACATAGAAATGTATTTTGAGAGCCTAGGAAGTTAAATCCACTATTTTTAGAAAGTGTATGTATATGTTGAATGTGTATATGAATGTGCAGGATCAGCATACCTCGCGAATGGCTTATCAAGTATTGATTTATCAGAGCTCTTTTATTTCTGTTTTTTATATACTCGGCGCAAGAACGAAAACGATTGTTCTGATATGCTAGTGTATTTTCGTTTTCTTATTTGAATGCCTTTTTACGCATTGAAAACGTCATGTACACAAAATTATAACTCAGAATCTAATAATGGAAATGCAATAAAAAAATTGTGGTATCTTTTATTCTCATTACGAACTATATTCAGTAAAATGTTTGAGTCTATTTATTCATCTTAGTTTCTCAGAAAGAATCTTAAAAGAAATAATTTTTTTTCAGAGTATAACTAGAATTAAATTGAACTTCTGTATTTTTGTTGCTCGAAATATTGACTTAAATAATATTTGTACGATAAAACTTATCTATCTGATGAAGATTTACATGAAAGCACTATTTATTTTAGAAAAATTAGTCATTTATATTAGTAAGAAAAAACAACCTGAAAAATAAATATAATGTCGAAAGAAAATAATAATGGTGCAAATATATAATATTAAGAAATACAATTAGATAAGTAAATAGAAATACATATTTTTCACATTACAGAAGTACTGGGATTTGTCGAGCACACTTGTCGCCTGGGTCCGGAAGCCTGCCAAGTTCGAGCGGGCGACTGTGCCGAGTACTCGAGACTACGTGAATGCTGTTGCCATTCTTACTTAGCTTCTTTATGTGAGCGAGAGAACTATTATCTATTATTATTTTATTTGTACCTACTTACCTCTGCTAGTTGACACTAATTCAAACGACCTATCTTATTTGCAGGGAAATATTTAGCGGGAGGAGCCGAAAGCACGAGAGTCTCTTACTACTTACTTGGGCTTACACTTCTGCTTGTGCTATTCGGAGTAGTTCGATGACCAAATGCAGCCTACTTAGCAGATAAATACGAGAAATTATGTCCACCAAATATACATGTATAGTATATTGTACAGCGCGCTCGCGATTTACATTATTATTAACTTATTTTTCCAAGTAGCAATTTATTAGTAAGGCAACGCGATCATTGTATAATAGTAGAAGTGCATAGGGATAAGAAAATAGCCAGTAGATTTCTACGTTATCGATCGTGCAGCCGCGGCAAATCGAAGGCGGCGAGCTGCAGCTGCAAATCGACTCGATTTCGCGCTACCTCCGTTAGGTTACGCAAAACTCCGTGCGGGACTCGCGACACGCGAGCTATTGTTAATGCAACTTTATTACTCGCTTGCCTCGCTCTCTCTCTCTCTCTCTCTCTCTCTCTCTCTCTCTCGGCTTTGTTTTTACGTTTCATTGAAATTGTTGTTTCTGGACCTTCCTTATGCAGCGCTTCTCTGGGAACCGAAATAGCCGAGTATTTCGCTTCGAGCATTGTAAATACATTATATCATGAAATATAAATTATATACATATTTTTACCTACAATGCCTGATTCTTCATTTATTTATTTATTTATTTATTCAAATTGAAGGTGATTTACTGGAAACTGTCAGATTTCGTATCTTCACTTTTTTCTAATATTATAAAGCTATTTAAGATAAATACTATGTGTCGCTTTGAGAACTGCTTTTCTCTATGCTCTATTGTGTTACTCGAATTTGACTTATTTATAATGTAAAGAGTTGTAAAATTTTAATGTTACACATTTTTAAATTGATTTTAGAATTACTCATTTATGTGGCATTTTATTAAAACACATTATAAAAACAAAAATAAAAACAAATCATTTATGGTACGGGTAACAATAAATGTACTCTTTTTGAACAACCAAATATTGTATTTGATGTATAATTTTATTTTATAAGATAAAAAATATATTTTTACTACAACTATATTTATATGAAATAGAATGTTATTTTTCTAATTATGTGCTCTAAATAATAATGTAACTTTCCATGTCACCGAAAGTAGCTGTTCTCAAAAATCAGTACAAAAGTAACATACAGAATTATGTTATTTTATGTTTTAAACATAAAGTCAAGCTTTCGCACAGAATAGAACAGAAAATCTGTTTTCAAACCTATTTATCGTATTTTTTAAACTTAAATAGCATTAAAATATTAGCAAAATGTGAGGACACAAAATATGACAGTTTCTTGCGTATCACCCTACTAATAGCTTTTAAGCAGAATACCTATTATTGTCAAGTGAGATTCCATCAACATTTGTGCTTTACATATTGATAAACGAATATGAATATAAATCTATATTAAAAGTATTAGAGAATTATGATAATCGCTGTAAAATTGATTTAATTTTCTCAGTGCAATAAAAATACATTTAATTGATATATCATATGAAAGAAAAAACTTCAATACGTAAAGGTGGGCCACCGACATTGTTTTGAGTTTATTCTGGGATACAAAAATATTTAATATTAAAAGCTAGAAATTAAAAAATGCTTTTATGAATTCCAATAACATGAAATTCGAATGTGACGTAAGTATGTATAATATAATGTATAGTGTTATATAGTGTTCATAAAATTGTGATATTTAGAGCTTTTTGAAATTTCTTGAAATTAATTTAAGTGAATAAAAGCCTCGAAATAAGTTATTCAAATAAATATTTTGTCAAAATCTACAAATTTGTTTTCTGTGTTCAGTTAAGGTGATGTTAAAATCCACTGTTACCGACAAATACGGAGAACCAGTTTTTTCAGTTGATATTCAATTGTGAGAAAATATATCTCTGGAAAGTTGTTTTTGATTGAGAGCAGAACGTTCCATAGACGTATTTACTAAAAATTGAAAAAGAAATGAGAAAAGTAGATCCTCGTATATATATATATATATATATATATATATATATATATATATATATATATATATATATATATATATATATATATATATATATCGGTGACAGGTGTCTTTAGCATCACCGACCAAAAAATAAGAAAGTATAGGTAAACCTTCTTTATTTTCATTAGTAGCTTCATGAAAAAGGCGATAATAAGTTCAAAATGTATACTAATTGGATCCCTAAACTTCGCTGTTTTGAAAATTTTCTTATACCATAAGTATTCATGATCTGGAGATTTCCTTAAATTTTCAGGTTGTTTCATCAAAAATTACCCCTACAAATCTGTGGTAGATGAACGATTGTGATGGCATTTTTTATTTTTTTGTTTTAAAGTATAAGGGTCATTAAAATGAGATAATGAGTTCTAACACCTACTAAAATATATTAACAGAACAGATAATAAGAATAAATTGAACAGCCTAGAATTAGTTGAACTTTGAATTTGAGTTGATTTTTTAAATGTAATACTGGTTGATGATAGCTTTAATAAATAATTCACGTCTTTTATTCGGTAAGATAAGATCGAGTGTAAGTCTATTTTTATTAAAAATTATATTTTAATCTAAATGCCTAATGTCGATAATACAGGGTACTCTTATATTTTCAATAACTACACCGTGTATCACATATACATGTATGTCAGCAGTAAAGCTAGAGTGCAGGCGCAGTTCTTGTCTTTATTAGTATAGGGGAAGTGGGATTTAGCTAGGAGAATCCTCGATAGCACAAAAAGAAATGTTGAATTGTTGTATAATAATAATAATAATGGTTGTTGTTGTATAATTGTTGTTTTCAGAAATGTTTCTACTACCAATGTTTTTAATCAAAGAGACGCGGAAAATGAAGTCATGGAATTATATTTTAAAAACATTTCTCAAACAATGAAATGAGTAACCAAGGTTTCTTCTTATAACTCTCAAGGTCCTTATTTGATCAAAATAGTATTTATTTATTTATTTATTGCACAGGTACACAATATTCCAGTACATTACAGATATTTTTACATATACAATGCAATACATATAATATATATCGGATCCTGTAGTAAGCAAAAGCAACATAACACTACCTGTAGGCGCATGTCAGATATTGATATTTTTTACAGAATATCTTATGACTTGCATTCCTTATGCTCTTCTTGATAACCAAGTATTTTTGAAAATGATAAATGTATATTTTTAAACTTTAGTGAAACTAACTTAAATAATTAACTTTCTTTCATATAAAATTATAAGTTTCTACATACTTCCTTCATTAAAAAATTACCGACAAACCAAAATTATAATCATCAAACATCCATGCAAAAAATTGCATTACAAAAAGTAAACAAAAATTTTGATCATAATAATGATTGCTCTTGAAAAAGAAAACAAAAAAACTAAATCAGACAGTTTTTACAGACGCTCCAAGTGAGAGCCTTATATTTTAGTCATAGCAAAAAGTGAGAGAGTTTTAGTAATAGTTTAAAAACTAACAAATTATTGCATAAAAGAATGTTCTAACACCATAGGAACACATTTTAAGCACTCTTTTAAATGTATTTCGAATAGATTTCATGTTCTTATTAAATTTTCGACGGTAAAATTGTAGATCTCGAAGAAATACAACTTTCTTATATAACATTTCTTATATAACATTAAATTAAAGCACAAAAAAGCTATCAAAAATCGATTTTTAAGCCACAATTGAATTATAAAAAATTATACGTAAAAAATTACCACGGTAAAAGTGTACAACTAAAAAAAATACAACTTTCTTGTATTTAACATTTTTTACGAAAATGCCAATTAAATAAAATTTGTCGAAAAATACATAATATCCTAAAAATATCCACGGTAAAGTAGAAAATCTCGAAAAAATACAACTTTTTTGTACGAAACATTTTTTATGAAAACGACAATTAAACAAAGTTTGTATAGAGAAAACCGATATATATATATATATATATATATATATATATATATATATATATATATATATATATATATATATATATATATATATATATAGAATATTCTTTACAATAATTTTTTAATAATAAAAATTAAGTGCAATACCATAATAGAAAATATGGCTAATAATTGTACGTATTTTATAATAAAATGACTTATTTGGCATTGAAATAATGATTATTTACACTTTCATAATAATAATAATTTTCATTTTAATAATTATTATTTTCACAACTTTTAATGTTACGTTTAAAAGTTTGTTAAAACTACGTATTTTATACCTGTACGCAATGTTAAGAACTGAAAATAATAATCATTAAAATTAAAATTATCACTACTGATTAATGTGAAAATAATTTTTAATTTTTTTTTGTAATTTTAGATTTAATTTTTATTATTAAAGATTAGTGTAGGACAACTCACTAATTTTTCACTCAATTCACTCTAAATTTTTAATAATAAGTATAATTTATAAATAACTTGAGTTATTAAATATCTTGCATTTATACACTTTGAACTTATAATTCATTTAATTAAATTACTATCTGGAAAAATACTTATAACAAAAATTTTACATCGTAATTAAATTACTTTTTTATAACTGAACTTATAAATAATTCAAATTTATGTATTTTTATAACACTTCTGTAATAATTTTATAATACTATTTTAAAACACAGTTAATACACAGTTAATACATGGATAATTAAACACTTTTAAATAAAATCACAAAACTAAATTTTGAAGGTCTTGGCTTATGTTCGAAGTGACCACCTTCTGCTGCAATACACATTTTTGCTCTTCTATTCACATATTGCGTTGCTTTACGTATCATGTCTTTTGTGACTCTAGCAAAAGCAACTTCAAGCCTTACCAGCAACTCTTCTACCGTTGTTATTTTGGTTGTGTAGAATTTATAAATTTAGAGACATAAAGTCGTAGATGATAAGTTGCCAAAAATTCAGCCGTAGTCGGCGGGTGTATTTTCCCCAAACGTGCCACCTCAGAGGGAAAACACGCTGTACCCACCATTCGACTGCCGCATGTTTGAGGCAATTATAAGAAGTGCCGGTCACAAAATAATAAAATCAGTTTCAAAAAAAGATTACGAGTTATAAATCTTGATTTTAGGCCAGTGGTTGACCTTAGGTACATAAGCAAAAGATTCCGTTACTTATTTTTTTTTTGGGCACCTCGAGAATTTTTAACACAGGGGATTTAATTGTTGCTAGAAATAACAATTATGCATTAATAATTTTTTGAAATCCGGCATTAAGAATCGATAAACATAAATTTTGAATAAAAAAATCCGATAATTATTCAAGATTTTTAATTTAAAGTTTGCTTTATGTAACATTTATTATTATTTGTAAATTATTTAAGCTATTTAAACGTTTAAATATCTAAGAATACAGCACGTATGTTTCAATTTTATGTTCCTAAATAGCTTGGTATTTAATTAAAATTTGTACACTTTTTAAATTTAAAACGAATG
>OX424576.1:2273580-2414080 GCA_949152435.1 Gastracanthus pulcherrimus
AATTTAGAAACTATACAAGATAATTTTGAAAGAATTTAAACGAAATTGTAAAAGTTGAAGAAGTTGAAGAAATTAAAAAAAAATTTAAGTAAATTTGAAAAAATAAAAAATATTGAAAAATATAAGAAAGTTACTAATTTTTTAAAATTATTAATTGTAAATTTTTTTATAATTTTTAAAATTTATTTTAATGACTAAAAACTATACTTATAATGATTTATAAGTATAGTTTTTACTGGGGGAGTACGGAGCCCCCTCCCCTCCAGTGGTGTACTTTATGCAGTACTTTAGTGATGCATTTTACGTACTTATTGCATAATATACACTGAAAAAAAATTTGTTAAATCTAAGTAAACGTTTCCTTGAATCGTACTAAGAAAAGATTTATTTGATAATAGTAAATATTTAATTATGTCTAGACTGATATTCATCAATTCAATAAATATTTATTAAATTTAAGAAATATTTACTTTATTTAAGTAAATCTTTTCTTAGTACGATAAAAAGAAACGTTTACTTAGATTTAACAAATTTTTTTTTCAGTGTACGATTACTGTTGAGGTAGTCCCGTTTTAACTTTCCGCACAGGAATCACAAAAAATAGCTTAAATAGCGTAAGCAACACGGGCGCATAACTTCACCGCCACCGACGACTCGTGCATAAAAGCGATCCAACACGACTCCTCCATAAAATCGCTTTTACGCACATTTCGCGGTGACTCATGCGTTAAGTTAATTTTACGCCCTTGTTGCTTAATATACTATTTTGTAACGATATGGAATAACTATTTTTTTTCTAAGTAGGTGATAGTATGTTGATACAATAAACCAAATGACCGCATTTTTTGTACTTTATAGGATATTTCATAAAACTGTATCATTCTGAACATAAGGAATTTTTTGTTGAAATTCTTGGCTTTTATACGGATAATTTTATACGTAGTAGAACTATGTGTCTCTTCAAAAAGCCGAGTAACAGCCTACAGAATTTCGATTATGCCGGTTTCCGAAAAGTAAAAAGTTTGTGAGAATTGCTCATGTATAATCATTTTGACCCAGGCTGCTTTTATCTCTCTAATTTACGTATTTTTTATATGTATACAATGGGTATATGAATAGCTATAATGATCTGTATAATGATCCGTAGAAAAAAAAAGATCTGTACTTTTATACAAAAGGTCAAATTCAAGGTCAGGCACGTGTCGCACAGTGTCGCAGTGCTGCACGAGAATCGTATGCGAGTGTGGGTTTCTATGAAGCCGAGCTGCGGCTTCTGCAACGACAATACATTCTACCCTACCTAGGCACTTTCTAGAATGTCTCAGCTAGTCCAACTAATGAAAGGATCGCGCTACAAGAGAGCATCCACTTTTTCGACGCGCTCATCGTATGTAAATTACGGCACGGTCTATCTTGCAGTCTGAATGCACTTTTGTTTTCAAGTTTATTTCTACTCTGGTAAACACAACAGGGAAACTGCGTCTTACGTTTTATCATCCAACGATAGGCAATCCAAAGAAAAGGCGTATAGGACTTTATTACAACTCCACGTGGATTAAATTATTGAGTTTTCATATGTGTTTTCTCAAGGTAACAAAACAAAGCTGACTCTAGTATAAAAAAATTTAGTCGCCAACATAATTAGGTAATTCAGCCTTCCTTTACCTATATGTAGTAGATTATACTATATGCGATGAAGAAAGTTCTATGGTTATTGAGACGCACCATTAAGTGATCAAATGTTTACCTGTTTATTATCTATTAATTCAGAAATAGACATTTGATTTTTTTTAATTTGTATTTTGGTTGTGGCAACTATCGGTGTTATTATGATGATTTGTAATACAATTCAATTCCTGATAACACAGAACATTTTTCGAACGTTAGAAAGAAAAGTTCTAAATACTTCTGAAAAACGTTGGTAAAACGTCTCAATGTCCGGAGATTCGTTCCACATAAGACGCTGTAAATCTGGTTTTAAAACGTTTGAAAAACTTTCCAAGGTCTGTTGAATGGTAAAATCTAAACGGTTTAAAAACGTTTTTAAAACGTTTGGATTAAAACGTTTGAAAATGGTTTGAATAAAACTAGCATAGAATATATCGCAAAAAATTGTCAATATTACCAAATTTGGAAGTACCATCTGGGTGATACTTCCAAATTTGGTAATATTGACAATTTTTTGGTTGACATATTACCAATTGACAAATTTGTAATATTTGTAGCATCAAATTCTATTTAAACGATTTTTTTCGATGTACTCTATGCTATTTTTTTTCAAACCATTTTCAAACCTGTTTTAAACGTTTCAAAATTGGGTTTACAACGTCTTATGTTGAACAAATCTGCGGACATTGAGACGTTTTACCAACGTTTTTCAGACGTATTTAAATCTTTGCTTTTTAATGTTTAAAGGTTTGAACTCTAACGTTTTTAAATCGTTCGAAAAACGTTATGTGTTATCAGGGATAGAATCATCTGAACATGCTTTTCTAGCAAAATATTTATACAAATATACATTAAAACTATGTTACATATTAAAAAAAAGTACATTAATGTTTAAGGCCTTAAATAATTGTTGAATGCCTAGCTTTAAAGGAAAAATTGTACTGATAATTACTATTTTAGTAGCCTCAAATATCGATGTCCATTTTCAAATAGATTTTCTGTGCGGGGATTTTCTGTGCCAGAAAAGGAGAGTCCCCTCACATTGCACACCGGCTCCCCTCTTACCGCGCACCTCCTCGCGCAGTCTACAAGCTAGTGTTTTTATTTATGTTTTCGCATAGTCCTCGGAATCGGTGTTCTCATTCATTCTAAAATGTCGCGTACATGATCTTTAATACTTTCCCAATATTTTGCATAGTTTTTCATTGTATTCTTATAATTTTTAAACAATCGCACTCTAAGTTTATTGTCAGTTTACAAGCCGCTCTCATAAGAGCCCGTGTATATGAGTCAAACCTTCAAGTCAATTATCTTTAAAACGGTAACGGCTAATGCTTTCAAATTTCACATACTATCGTAAACTTCATAGAAGAATGACATATTAAATTTTCAGAAACATCTTATCAGTTAAATATATTAGAAAATTTCGATTTTGTTAAAAAATACGCATCAGAATCAACTTTTTATTTTCAGCATCGCTTTATTTAAGTAAAATGAAGAGCAGAATAGTTGAAATGTTGTCAAAATCAGAAAATTGGCATTATCACGTAATTTTCATAATTTTCGAATTGATAACAATTCAAGTGTTCCACTCTTAATTGTCTACAAATAAAGCGATTCTGTCGAGGAAATTTTATTCTGATGCGAATTTTTTCAGAAAAACGAAATTTTCTAATATATTTATCGGCGGATAAAGTAGGTCTGAGGCATCCCCTTAAATCTTATTAATACGGAAGAATACAATATATATTTTTTGATCGGCGTTCATGTAGATGGTTAAGAGCCTAAGCTGACGTTTGAACCTACTATCGTCCGGTAGATTACTGTGCTGCGCGCACGTGTCAGAATTTCGTCCACACCACACAGAAAGTCGCTCGCAGCACTATACGAGAAACTTTTTCTTTTAACGGCAACGGAACTTACCATACCTGGCACTATCAGTGGACTTTCTTACGTCATGGAAAAATTGTATGTATTTATAGTTGCACGTGTTCCCGAAGACGGCGAGGACGACTATGCTATGTACAAGACGGCCCTTTTTACGGGCAAAATAGTATATTGTGCAACTTTTAGGGGAGAAAATTAGCTATTTCTAGCGAGGGTGAGGTATTCAGCAAGAGCCGCCGTCGAGGGCGCCTGAGAAATAGACGAGTATTGAAAATACCTCACTCAAGTCTGAAATAGCTATTCTTCTCGTATTACACACCGTATCTTTTTCAATAATGGCATGATAGGGCCATTTTTTATGCATGAAAGTTGTGTAGGTGATCGTGTATTGGGAGTCGTGCACAACGCAGTTGAAAATTATTGCATTTTTGATGTTAACTTTTAATCGTACAGTTCAAATATTTGCACCTTCTTATTTCGATTTTTAATTGAAACCCGCGCATGCGTATTTACGCACTTGTGACTAGCAGCAAACTTCACACTTACGCGCATGAACAAAGGTTATACCTGAAACAATGTATCCTGAGCTTATTTCCTACATTTTGTTGCAATTTTTGAGAAGCGAGGAAAAAAGCAATTTTTCCCCACATTTGCGGGGATAAACAGCTTTTTCCCCGCTAAATGGATATTTTTACACATGTTTTACAAACACGCTCGAAATGCATGATTTTCTACGCTACTTTTAGGCATGAAGAAAAGCCGTATTTCATGCCTGAGATGACAATAGAATTTCGTCTTGCAGGCGAAAAGTAGCTACTTTTCATGCACTACTCAGAAAAGTCGATATTTTGTATATAAAAATGTACGTGCATGCGTGTGTGCGTGCATTCATGCATGAGTGCGTGTCTACAAAGATTTAAAAATTTTGAAAATTTTTGAGAATTTTTGAAAATTTTGAGAATGTTTGAAAATTTTTGTAAATTTTGAGAATTTTTGAAAATTTTGAGAATTTGTGAAAATTATGAGAATTTTTGAAAATATGAGAAACTTTGAAAATGTGAGAATTTTTGAAAATTTTTGTATATTTTGAGAAATTTTTAATATTTTGCATGAGTGCGTGTGTACAAAGATTTAAAAATTTTGAAAATTTTTGAGAATTTTGGAAAATTTTGAGAATAATTGTAAATTTTGAGATTTTTTGAAAATTTTGAAAATTTTTGTAAATTTTGAGAATTTTTGAAAATTTTGAGAATTTGTGAAAATTATAAGAATTTTTGAAAATATGAGAAACTTTGAAAATGTGAGAATTTTTGAAAATTTTTGAATATTTTGAGAAATTTTGAATATTTTAAGAAATTTTCAAAATTTTGTGAATTTTTCAAAAAAATTTTAAAAAATTTGAAAGTTTTTTTTTAAAAGCGATTTTTTTGCACGCGTGTACGTACAGTAATGTAAACAGTGTTTGTAAAATGAAAAAGTGTGTGTAAAGTGATAACTTCGCATAGTAGCGGAAATTGGTGCTCAGCACGATATACCGCTCGTAACGTGAGAGTGAAAGAGACAGATAGATTTTGACCGCCGCATCGCGATCTCAAAATTTTTCCTACTCTTTCCATCCATCTTACTCACTTTCACAGTATATTGGACCTGCACCAATTGCGGGAGACACAAGGATAGGGTGATTTCATTTCAAAATTTTATTTGGTATATCTAATAAGTGTTTTTAAATTTTATGAATTAATAAAAAAAGGGGGATTTTCATTGACATCCCACTCTAAGCCTCTTCTCCCTAACTTTCTGTTTCGCTATTATTACGAAATTCAACGAAACGTGCAGATACGGTTATCTATTCTAGCTATCGCTTAACGGATTGTACGCGCATCTGGGCAAAAAATATTGTATGCAACTCGGGCTTAACTTTTCGAGTGGTATGTTTTCAGCACTCGTGCGAAAAAGTTCACTTTATGCCCTAGTTGCATAAATCACTATTTTTTGTGTTTTTTTTTCATCCCTATAAAGTGGGACCAAATTGATCATTTTCCGACTTTTATTATGCATATGATGCGAGTGATAGGGACCAGGCAGAAAAAACCACCCGGACTTTTGGCTCACTCTTTAAGCCGCGAAGTATATGTATATTGTATATACTTCAGAAATGTCTTTATGCTTCAAAAATGCATAGAAAAAGAAATCAAATGATTTTTCAGTTATTAAAAATACTGAAAACAATATTTTAAAAGTGCGTAAAATACTGATAGAAAAGTGCATCTCCTGGCGTGTCAAAGCAATTTCAAGTGCAGTTGTTACGATGTATAAAAGAAATAAGCCTCGCATAGATATTCTAGATATAGCCCTACTTTCGTAATCAAGCGAGATAATGTCGGGTTATCGGGTATCGCGCGCGGTCGATGCAAAGATTACAAAGCGCAGATCTCGCCGAGAGCGATAAGACAAAACGCGGCAAAGGATTTCGACAACGGCGAAACAACACCCCCGGCTTGCGCGCCGCCATACTACGTACACGTTTGACGAGGGAACAATGTTTTCGTGTTGTTTGGAAAGCCCCCGTGGCGTCGGTCGTCGCGCGAGCGGAAAGCGCAGCCGAGACTAGGCGATGTGTCATACCTTTATAGTCGCATGCAGCGCGGGGCATGAGAGAGCCGCTGGCCATTGGCAGCGTGGCGCGCCGATTAACACCGGACCCTCAAGGCCAGACGGAGCATGCACGTGTCTCTAGGCCCATTCGGGGCGACAACCCTTCCCCTCCTCGACTTTCTCCTATTCCGCCTGCCTGTCTGCCTTCCTGCCTGGCTTGGCTTGTCTGCCTGGCCTGGCTGGCCTGCTGCGTCCCTCCAATAGGAGCCTTCATTTCTAGCGACTCAACTGCAGAGCACCATTCTAACAATATATTATATCAAATCGAGAAGCGTGTATAGTTGTATAATTTTCATTCGGCTTCTTCCGAGTTATATAATGGCATCTGTGCAACTTTGGCTCAACTACTATCTCTAAATCAGAATAAGTGAAAATCATTTATACTAACTGAAAAGCACTTTAAATAAGTGACAATCAATTAAAATAAATGCCAATCGCTTAAAATAAAAGGTAATCACTTACTATAGATCAAAGTCACTTAAACTAAGTCAAAATCACTTAAAATAAGTCAAAATCACTTAAAATCAGCGAAAAATCATTTAGAATAACTGAAAATTACTTAGAATTAGTGAAACTCGCTTAGAATAAGTTAAAATCACTCAGAATAAGTCCATCTTTACTTATTATAAGTGATTATTACTTATTCAGATGTTTTTAAAGTACATGATGTTTTTCTATGAATATTGATTAATCGCTACATAATCGTATAAATGAGAAAATTATTTATATATGGGAAAATGTAATGAAGGTGCACAGGTGAAATGAGAGGCGGTGAAAGGAGGCTTTTTGACGCACATTTCGGTGAAAAACTAGTAACCTCGAGCGAACATAAACACTACTAACACGTGCCGTACTATGGGCACGTGCATCCAGTTTGACCGGTCATCGTGCCGTTCAGCTCGTTGCAGCGGCGCGTGCTGCGCGCATCGACCAAATTACTCGTCAATACCCCACCTTCTCACCAATATCTTCAAATTCGCCCGTCTGTCTTATTATTATTTACTGTTCTCCGTTCTCTCTTCGGTATTCAAAACATTCATTCAAAACTGCACATTTTACGACTCTACTTGAGTCATTTCTTGTACGATTTAAACATCACTGCTTTGCTCTTATCAGTACTTCACAATAAACTAATTAAATTGCTAGTCATTAGAGGAAGGAGGCACTGAATTATGACAAGCAATTATCTCATTGTACAGCATAGAAGCAAAATAATTAAATTCTTCTTATTGTATACGACAAACATAATGATTTTACATAATATTCAATGACATTAGCTATAGAAATCAGCACCCCTCGTACAATAAATAGATCAAGTATGCCCAAAATGTCAGCTCCATGGCATATTTTGTTTAATTTACAAAGAACTTGGAATATACCTACCTATATGTAAGATTTAAGTAATTTAAAAATTATGCTTCTCTAAATATATGTAAGTGTTCTGTGTGAACACTTTGTACCCAATCAGAATTATTAAATATTTAATATAATCTCTTAAAGAATTAGCTAAAAGTGTCCCGTGTACAAAATGTCAGCTCCGTGGCTTCAAATATCCATGTATATTGTCCATAATTTCTTTTTGTACGCGAATGTGACGTATTATACCTATATAGACCTACCCAACCTATAATACGCACCCTAAAATGGATACATTGCTCAGTAAATAACAATCTTCGGTGCCACGGAGCTGATCAAAAACTAAGTTTCGTGATAATCACCCATATATATAAGATGAATTTGTAGAAAAAAATGTTTAATGATTGTTTTGAAAAATACTATATATAGACTAATAGATTATAATAATGATAATAATAATAATAATAATAATAGTAATAATAATAATATAATCAATAATATCATGTCAATAATAATATTGCAGATCTTTCATATAATTTACATTGTTTAACTAATCTTTAAATCCGCATATCTTAGTAACTTTTTATTGATGCGAAGTATTTCCGTGTGCATCAATATTGAATTAATTTCACCGATCTTTTTTGGGATGTCATAATATCATGCAATTGTATATATACATACATTAGTCACAAAAGTATGTGCTAAAATTGAAAATCAAGATCTAATAACAAAACTATTGATGCAATGAAAAAAAATTTGTTAAATCTAAGTAAACGTTTATTTGAATTGTACTAAGAAAAGATTTATTTGTTAATAGTAAATATTTAATTATGTTTAGACTGGTATTCATCAATTCAATAAATATTTACTAAATTTAAGAAATATTTACTTTATTTAAATAAATCTTTTTTTAGTACGATTCAAAGAAACGTTTACTTAGATTTAACAATTATTTTTTTCACTGTGCGGTTATAGTTTTTGGTAGTATATGAATAATCCCACAAATCTCAAGATTCTACAAAAAAATTAAACGCGCGAGATTTATTTGGCTGACGGGTTTATATAGGTTGAAAACCTTAACGATGTATTCCTTCTAACTTATATATATATATAGTTATTTAGATCGCAAAAAACACGTATTAAGAAAATGATTCCCTAAACCTAAGGGAAAGGGCACAAAAATTACCTTAAAGATATTCGTTTTAGGTAATTCTCTATTGAAGTTTGTCATATGCTTAGTACGACATTTTTATACTTAAGGTGTACAATTTTTCATAAAATTCATGTTTTTTGTGAACTAAACAACTGTATAAGTTAGAGAGGTTACACAAACTATAATCGTGAACTGCCGCGATCATAGATATTGTTGAAATTTTTACACATGTCTTCTCCCTTTAAATATTAAATTCTATCTATAAGAAATTAATATTTTTTAATCAAATATTATTTAGATCTACAAAGTTATCTAGATCTAACTATTTTTCCAATAGAACCAACAAAATTATTTACTACATATGATCAAATAATTTTTTTACTACTATTAAAAAATATTTACTTAGATCTCGGAAGAATTGCTTTCAGTGTAACAATAGAATTCAGAAAATTACGTCAAATGCAAATATTACGTATATTAGAGCTCAATTTACTCTGTGGACGAAACAGAATTCCCTAACGGAGTTTGTCATTAGTGAATCTCTGTATACTGATTTGCCATTAATAAATTACGTGAGCGCGCTATATATATATGTATAAATAAATAAATATCTAAAATGTTTGTTTTGAGAAAGAAGAAAAACGGATGCATATACGTCGATAAGATATATTATTGAGAGAGAATGTGATGTCATGGCCAATTTGAGAGAACGCCGGGCGAGACACTCAGGAGAATTCGTAAATGAAGTGCTGCTCTGCGCGAAGAGGAAGCGTGCGAATAAAGTCACTGTGTGTCAGTCAGTCTCAGTGCACATGTGTGTATAAAAAAGAGATCTGTAGGAAGAAGGAAAGAATAACTCAGTCCAGAGCAGAAGAGATTGGTCTTATCTGCGAGTACACCGCTCCGCGCGACCAATGAATGATCAGTCACATTGACTGATCGAGCATTACACTTACAAATGTAATTGACTGCCTCTTGCGCCCTTGCGTCACTCATTCATATATCTACGATAATATTTGACTTTTTGTCAATTACGCGCTGGCTGTCTAGCTCTGTATGCTAATTACTCGGAAAAGTACCTACAACGCGTGCAGGTGTCGTCGGGGTGTCCTGACTATAAAAAAAAGCGCGCCGATAATTTTAGTCAATTTATTATGAATAGGCCGAGAGACGCGGACCGGGATTGATCTCATTCAGGACAATTAGTGCGTCGAATCGCGGAAATTTACTGGAAATATCGTGACGTCAAGGAGTGATGTTGGAGTCTTGGAGAAAGTCGCTGATCGATTTATTTAACTCAACGACAGATATGCTTTACGTTATGAAAAAGTATATCCTCGACTATTGTTATTATTCAGAGAGATAACAAATCATTTTACTGCATCGAACCAATCACAAAATAATACGGGCGTTTCATTCATACATAAACTTATTGATATAAAAATGTAAGCAAAAAATACAATGTGGCGGAAGTTACATTTGAATACTGCACGAATTTCTTTTTCAATATAGCATTTTTTACCATAGTATTTTTAGTATGTTTTGCGCTTTTTCTTTGAAGTAACTTAAAATCATATTTACATATATTTACAAAATCTAGTCTAGAAATAGGGGATACTGGAAGGCTTTCTAGTAAGAATCTTAAAAATAATTAAATATTATTAATAGGCTTTTCTTATATCAAAATAATGCTTTATATGTTATGCCTGTACAGAGTTAAAAAAGTATAAATCTTCACACATAATCTATAATTCCATTTACCAAATTATGTCAGTCTTTTTTTCCAACTTTAAAATTTTCGAAAAAGTGAATAATTAATCTAAATATAGTCAACTATTTAATGACATAAGTATGTATTTCATTCGCCTAAATCTGAATCTTACAAAAGCATCAAAACATGAAAATCGTATTTAGCGCTGATTTTTTTGATAATTTATTAGTTTCCCTATTTTCAATTAAACTGATAACAATCAGAAACATGTTGTATTAAATATGATTTGAAATTACTTTAAATAAGGTTTAAAATTTGATGACATTCATCAGGATTTGAACCAGCTTCTACAAAAGCACAAAGAAAATCAAAGTCATATATCCTGCTCTGTTTTTCTTTATAATTGTACAGATCAAATTGTACTAAGAAAATCAGAAACATGTAATTTTAAATAAATTTTGAGGTACGTAAAAATTTACCGGGGTCTAAATCTTAGTTTAGGAAATAATAATGCTTTCCTATTTGGATGCATGTTTTACCCTTAATTAATGGTCGACAGTCTTTTTTTTTTGTATTAAAACACTCTTTCCACGGACACAGAATTTCGTATAATATTCGAATGAAGCTTCAACCACATAAAATACAGTATAATATTATATCGAGAGAAGATAGTCTTATCCAAGTATACAACGTATTTTTAGTCGGTATTGACGTAATTCAATTGTTGACTTGTATAGTTTTGAGTTGCAGATGGGAGAGATTTTTTATATCGCAATCGTATAAAGTATATACCGATTCGTTCTAATACGCTATTCTCTGCTTTCCAAATTCGTGTATTTTGTAAGCTCTGTAAATGTTATCCGTAAAATAAAGAACAAAATTGCAAATAAATATTTAGATAAATGGACCATTTTCATTGAAACTAACAATATTTACATAATTTAATTGTAATAAAATAGATTCAAATAAGTAATTGGTCCCAATCAATATAGCTTAATTAGTTTTAAATCAATTGTCTGTATAAAGGAGTATAAAAGTATAAAAAAAAGCTTTTAACTGTGAATCGATTATACTTGGTTGAGTATATACTGTTATTAAAAGCAAAAATAAAGGTAAAAAAGCTTATAGTCACTGTTATTCCGGTAATAAAAAAAAAGGCACGTGGAGGCATCGAGCTCGTGTCGCGTCAGCCCCCTACACAAACATACTGTTATGTCACGATGTATGTCGATGTATGTCGAGTCGTAGGTGTCTTGTAGCGAGTGCGCGCGTGTAAGTAAGACTCGCTCCCGAGTCCCGAGCGATATGTGCCGTATAATACGCAAAGATGCGCGAGCGAGATGAGGTCGCGCACGTGGACGGCGCGCTCTGCGGCGCACAATATACCTCTACATTATGACAGCTCAAACGTATGGAAATACGCATGGAATACATAGACTGAGTCGAGCGGCTTTGCATAAAAATTTTGCACTCCTTATCCATCGGCACACATACCTCCGTCGCGCTAAATCACACGAGACTCCCGAGTTTTTCCACCTACATTTGCATCGCTCAAACTTGGATCTTCGGATACACGATCGCAGATTTTTTTTTACTCGTTATCTCTGTAATGACAGGTTCAACGAACCTTGTTCTAGGCGAAAATCTCCAACAAAAGGAATCGCCAACTCGGCGGCGGCCGTATCTGTACTCGGAAGTGCATTTGTAACGAGCGAAGGCAGCATGACAATGGGGGAAAAAAAGAACTCATTGTGATGAAAGAAGAGCTGACTCTCTTTCTCTCCGTGCCAATGATTATCGAACAGGAAAGTGGGTCGAAACATGTGGCGCGAGACACATAATAATCGACTTGCACAAAAAAATTCTTTGTGTATAAAGTTACATGCCATCTTCACAATGATATAACGCGACACGCATAGCTTAAACTTCAATAATAGGGAAGAAAATTTATTGAATTCGGTATTTAAATCGATAACGCGGATGCGTCATTTTTTCGATTTCTCTCAAAGGCATTATTATTACTTTTTTATATATAAATTGTACATATCAAGCTACGTATAGAGCGTTTTACGCCCGAGTCATAAAGAATGAATGATAACGGACGGACGCGCAGTCTCTAATTAATGAAAGTGCCACGGCTATATAATAAGTGCTCTATAATTAGTCATCAGTATAGAGCAGTGAGTGATGTACAACCGACGATTATCTCTCGGTCGATCTCTCGAATTCAGCTTTTACAATATCTTATCTGGCGTTTTGGAAAGCGAGACATCGCACCCACACGTACACAAATGTTTGCGCTAGGATGTGTATGTACATACACGAAAAATCAAAAGTGTGACCGCGGTGTTGTCGAGATAGGCTTTACGTACATGTCATCGGCGCCAAGGCACTCGTCAAATCCACGAAGAACGAAAATATTTGCTTCTAGTGCAGTAATCTATGAAATGCCGATGCGCTCCAGAGATATATTCATACGCGCTGTGTATATTGTAGTGCGATCGAGTGCAGAAGGATTATTGATTTTCAGTTATAGTCAAGAAACGTCTGTGCAAATAAATATTCAAGTGCAAGGGTAGGAAAAATGTCATTCTCATGGCTCGATCGTTCGAAGCGAGCGCGTAAAATTATTATATAATCGTGGCGAGATCTACATAATCGCAATCGTATACTTGGTTCCGCGGAGTGTAAAAATTCGATTTTTGCGACTATCGTTGTTGTTACAAGGAGCGCGCGTATACGGTAATCGTAATCGCGTTACGAAAGCGCCAAAGCGTATAGCTTATATTCGTGACCTCAGTCTGTATTATCTCGGTGCGCGGCCAGAAAGCATGTAGGTATAGCAGCAGAAATCTCGCGCCAAATGTTAAAATAAAAGTGAAAGCAAAAATAAACGTGGAGAGAAGGATGATAGAGGGTTGATAGCGGCGATAGCGCACGGCCAGCGATTGCCGAACAATGAGAATTTAGGGGTTGTGTAGACATTTGACTCGTCGCAGCGATGTATTTTTGTATGTACCAGACCATTATTGTGAAACTTTGTATACATAAGGGTTTTTTGAGCCTCTGATTACGAATATCAAGTCAGATTGTTAAGAAAATCATAATGACTGATCCAATAACGCATAAACAAATTTTCTTATGCCATTTTGTATTGTGTAATTTTGACATCGTAATCCGACCGTAAAAAACTCTAAGTATATACGGATTTTTAGCAAAATATTTTATATAGGTTTGGAATAATTGCAATTTTCTTTAAAAAAATGCTATTGTTTGAGTTTTAGTTATTTATGACAGTTTTGTAATTAACAACATTTACTTGTCTAACTTACGTTTATGTTCATTTATCCCTAAGCAATCTGTTTACGTTTGGGTTAAAGTGGTAAGATGTCAGTTTAAATCATGAAAATCACTTAATACTGATGGCAAGAAACTTTTATTCGCGCGTAATTACCAATAAATACATACACACACCTCACTCTCTAAATCTGAATAAGAGAAAATCACTTAGCATAAGTAAATATTCACTTTTAATAAGTTTTTGAATCTGCACGCAGAATAAGTTACTATTCACTTATTCTAAGAGACTATTCACTTATTCCAAGTGACCATTCACGTATTCCAACTGACCATTCTCTCAGATTTTTTAAAGTAAACAAAAGTTTTACAACTCAGGAAAGCACATCTGTTTTTCTATAATAATTTCTTCGCCAGGAGGTAATATACTTTCCACATAACAAGGATCAAGCACAGGATGATTTTAAGATTTTCTTCTCTTCTCTCACGGGGTTAATAAAAGCGTAGATACCAGCGATGGTTGGGATGGTTGGGAATCCTCTCTCCTCCTGTCCCTCGCCTCATTGCAAGCTTTCCTGTATACCTACTGGCTAGTATATAAGGGAGCCCGTAGGCTGCAGCGGCGAACACACGCGCGCCGAGTTTCGCCGCTAAAGCGCCTCGCTCTCGTCACTTGCGTGCGTGCCGGAGCCGCAGTAGCCGCACCGCATAGTCGCTCGGCGCAGACGAACTCGAGCAGCCGAGCGGGCCGCACGCAGCACGCGAACTCCCGCAGTTTCGCGCACCACGGGCATCTTACATCCTCGACCGTCGGAGCACTGCTGACCGCCAGCGCGCTATGCAAGCAGCATCGGCTCCTCGACAATTCGCTTACGAGGCAAGGCTCAAGTTCGAGGCGCGCGAGCAGCAATAGAAGCCGTTTCCAAATCCTTGAAAGAGAAAAGAAAAACGGGAGCAAGAAGTTAGCAAGCAGCGGATTTAGTGGTGCGAGTCAAGATGCCGGCCGACATATCACCGCCGCCGCAGTCCAGCGGTCCAGCCTCCTGGCTGACGCTGTCGCTGTCCCTGGTCATGCTCGTCCTGCTGGGGACGTTCGCGCTCAAGCGGGCCAAGTTCGTCTACTCGCTGCGCAACATACCCTCGCCGAAAGCTCTGCCGATCATCGGCAACGCGTTCCAACTCAACTGCAGTCTGGAAGGTAAGATCGGTCTCCGCTGTGCTCTTGCGTTCGAAGAGAAACGGACGCGGCGCGAGCGCTTGTGGATGGCACGCGGATACAACGCACGTGTCTCTCTGCGCCTTGGGCGCACGGATCCCGAGGCTCTATTAAGGTCGAGCGTTGCACTCTGCGGCCGTTGCACACGCGAGACTCGCTCCGACACGTGCCTCTACACCTATTCACGCTCCCTACCTCTTTCTCTACAACGCCTTTCTTCGCGGACACTTTCCTCTACGCGTTTAGGTACACTCCACGGGCACAACATACGATTCGAACGATTTCAATTTTTTTCAAATACATACTGTCTTTTCATTGGAGCGAATACACATGTTCGCCAACCTCATTGGAGGATTTACAGACAATTCAAATCGCTCGAATCAGATGTTTTGTCCGTCGAGTCTACAGATCGATAGAGAATGTGGACCGTTTCAGTCAGGCTTTTTAATCCCTTTTAAACAGCGTCGCTTGACTTTTCACCAGAGTTGAACCTCTTATTTAAAGTTTTTCTGCTTTGCATTGCCGTTGCCTATCGCATCTTATCACACTTTTTATGTACGTTACAAGAAGTATGCCGGATCACTATCGCGCGACACTCTTCACTTTTTTGCACATAAACTAATTAATTGCATAAGTGTACAGTAAAGACATCAATTTTGTCCATATTTCCTTGTCAGGACTTGTAATACCCTTTACATACTGACTCTGGCTTGTGCATATAATGCTATTTAATATGATTCGATGTGCAGCTACTCTGGCCTTTTCATTATAAAAATTAGCTGAGTCGAGAGGTGTGTAACCATGTTTGTGCTTACGCTGATTTTCGTACAATGTATTGGAATTTCGACTTCTGAATGCAATGAGGTCAACACTTTTTAAAACTATATTATAATTATAGAACAATACTATTTAATTTATTATTAAACAATTAAGGTAGTTCGTGCGTCAATATGCACCTAAAATATAATAATGTATATGATAAATTGTTTTCATATTACAATATGAGAAATGCTATAATATTTTTAGAAAAAAAATTTTTTATACTAAGTTTCCAAACTGCAAAAGTATAAATATCGTCGACAAGAGAAGGATTTGACAAAACACTGGAGACTTTTTTATTTTCTATCCGATTTTCATTCTGAAGGTCTGATTCTGTTCCTTGAAAGATTTCAGAGGGGGCTTAGCGATATAAAAATTGAAAAAACCGATGAACCTGCAAAGTTACAGCCAATTGTTTATAAGTCAATAATCGTATTTTTATAAATTCATAGGTGTACAAGTATAAAATGTAAGGGTAGCACGCAACTAGCATAGTAAACTATTGGCTGTAACTTTGTAGGTTCATCGGCTTTTTGCAATTTTCATATCGCTAAACCCCCCTGATATCTTTCAAGAAACAAAATGAGACCTTCAGAATTAAAATCGGATAGAAAGTAAAAAGTCTCCAGTGTTTTGTCGAATCTTTCTCTATTCGACGATATTTATACTTTTGCAATATGGAAATTTAGTTAAAAAAACTTTTGTCGGTGCTTAAAGTATCCTTTATTTATATCATATCGTTTCTCATATTGTAATTTGAAAACAGTTTATCATATAAATTTTTATATTTTAGGTATGTACGTATTGACGCATGAACCACCTTAAAGTTTTTTTGGACGTAAAAACTTTATTTTATGATGAAATTCATTTTGAATAATTTATTTGAGTAGGATTTAATTTTACATAAATAAACCATACTTTTATATTGTTTTTCAGTATAGAGAATCCGAATTTCTTGGTCACCTAGCCCAAAAATAGTTAGATTTTAGATTATTTACGAATTTTGGTAAATGAATCGCTATTTTCACGTTCCTCTCTATTAAATATGTATTTTATATACATAAAACATTTATATTTTCTGGTGAGAAGAATTCGAATTTATTGGTTACTAAATCATAAAAAAAGTGATTTTTAACCAACAATGATAAATAACAAAAAATTTGGCCATTTTTGGGAACGGTAAGCAAAAAATTCGGATTATCCATACCGAAAAACATAAAGATACGCCAAGTTACCTAAAATTTTATACTCTGACGCCCCCCCCCCCCCCCGCCCAGCGTTCGGGCTATAAATCAATGAGACTGACATTTTCTTATTCGGAAGTATTAAAAAATATAGTAGCATGCTACTGCCCAATACATGGCATGTATGTATGTATGTATGTATGTGATTTATTTATTTGTATTAACAAGTAGAATACAAATGGTGGTGCACAATCAAAGGCGAATGGCCATTATTACATAAAAGATGTATCAAATATAGTAGAACATGTCTCTTACAGATGAAAAAAGTAAAAATGTAATAAAAAATACATTATTTATAAATACGATATTTTTGGACATTAGGTTTTGCTCGATCACGATTAATTTAATAGTTGTTTAATCAAGGAGTCTGACTTGAAATTGAAAAGTGCACCAAAAAAAGGACGAGTCGCAACGGCTTCTTAATCGATTTGCGGATCGTTATATTTATAGTGGTAAGCACAGTGAATTCCCAGACGGTTATAACGGTCGCGGGCGAGATAACAAAGACGAAAAATTAATACCCTGCCAGCGATCATCATGCGTTCGGTGCTTCCCAATATATTTATGTCGCATATAAAAATGAGGAAACGAAGTCAACTAAACAAAAAGAGAGAAAAACTCATTAAAATACATCCTTGGCAGGCCAGGTGCTCAAAATCAGTGTATCGATGTCATAGTTGATGTGGTCAATAATCTCATCTGGTTAGCTTACAATTGGATCTTCGCATTAATCTCTGAATCATTAAAATTAAGGTTTTAATAAGGACGTTCACTTTTTATTTACAAAGTTATTTATTATTCAGACATTCTGTAACTTTCCCAAAATTTGTACTGTCTGTACCTATAACTATGAGATGATTCAAAGAGATTAAAAAGTATTAACTTTATTTTCAAATATTAGAAACTTAATATTTTAAAATTATTCTCAATCAACCCAAAGTAATACATCTAACAAATATTCTCCGAAAGTTTCAGATCAATTTGGAGACACTTGAATTGTTATCAGAATAATAAATTAGCAAAATTACGTGATTAGGCTAATATCGATTCTGATAAGAAGTGTTAATTTCGCTATTTATCTCTTCTACACCTAGACTTTAATAGAGTCTTGTTTTAACTTTTATCATTAAATAATATTGATCCTAGTTTAGTAAATAAATATTGTGCAATGTGTAATAAAAGTGAAAAATATTTTCTATCTAGTAGACTATTAATAATTTATCTGGTTGTGATTGTATAATTCTATTTGAAAATTAATGCGAGTCTCTGCAGAAGACATATTTACTTCCCGTAAATAAAGCGATTCCAAAAAGGAAATTTGATTCTAATGCCTCTGTTTTTTAGAAAATTGAAACTTTCTGATGTATATATTATTCGGTAAAGTAGATCTGATGCGGCGTCTTAAAAATTAATGATTATATTAAAATGTTAACCTAGGGTGGCTGCATTAAACTTGTTGCATTTAGGTGTTCTACTTGAGTCGCAATCTTGCGAGTTTTAAAATGCAAAAATATCTTGAAGTATAAACGCAAAGATAAACATTGCTAAAAGCGAAACGCTTTGCTTTTCGCATAAGGTCAGTCGTTTGAAGATAAATTTAATCACATATTAGCTGGGTGGGGAGAGGGAGGTTTCCTACACTACAAATCTCTATAAAGATCACTTACGAAGATTACTCTTTTTTACATTTTTTATTAGAGCCGAGAGATATGTTTTCAAAACAGTTAAATTGTTGCGAATTGATTTTAAAAATACTTTAAATAATTTAAACATTTCGTGCCCAAATAGGTATGATCCAGGTTAATTTAATCTCTGTGAAACTCACTCATCTCCCTATGCAGCGTGATGGCACATGCATAAAGTGCGAAGCCAACTTTTCTACACTTTCCTTTAATTGAAGTAGTTCATTCAAAATGAAAATTTTGGTCTTGTTAAAGAATATGCTAGGGTCATGTGGGGAAGAAACTAGTATAAAGGTTTCTTGAAAGTTTTAAATCAATTGGGTGCAAATTGCCCTAGAAAAAACAGTTCATGGATATGCCATGTTCCTGTATGTGAAGATAAATGAGCTTAGCATAGTTAAATTAACCTACAACATATTTATTTATTTTTTAGTTAAAAAAAGTTTTAATTATCTTAAGTATCTTTAAATTCAGTTAGGAATAATTTTATGGTTACTCTATTCTTCCAATGATTAACTGTGACGAGTGTTGCCCCACTCCCCCTTTTGTATTATGATAAATGTACCCAGATTTTTTGAACATATTTCATAGTCATGCACCTGCTAGGGGTCATGACAGAAGTAACAAGTTATACATACTTTTTTCAAATAAACCTTTAAAAATTCAACGTCGTAGAAAAATTTTCGTACGTGGGCAATAATTATTGAAAAATTTCAATTACTGTTGAATTGACACAGGTTTATTTTATCTTTATTGGGATCCGTCCTTGTTAAAGCGAGGGTTACCTATATGGATCTAATTCAATTGGTTTGGAAAAAACTCTCGAAAGGGCCCGGAGAATATTATGGAAATGATGTATACATTTTTTATACATACTTGAAGTGACCCTACTAGGCTGAAGAATCAGAATTCTTTTAGATTTTCAGTTTAATTTATAGCTACGGTGCGACACGGACAGACTTTTAAAGCAGAGGTCTGTATGAGTCTCGAAACGGTGTGGAAATTTATTTTTAGCGATGTAGAATAACATATGAAATTTCACGGAAAAAGAATTTTTCACTTATTTATTTTTCATATATATATATATTTGATGCAGAGGCTTTGTCCGGCTATAGGGCGACCGTGTAGAAATTGAAGGTGCAGCGGTCGTCCTTAAGCGCCAAGGACAGCGAATAGTCGTGTACGTTGCCCTGCGCTATTTTTCTGGTTGCGCCTTGTGGTGTGTGCAGCAGCGGCAGACATGCCTATATATACTAGCCATGCTAGCGCCGGTGTCAACGTACGCGCTTGCAGCAGCGCGTGCAGCCTCGCGAGACAATCTCTTGGACTGTATAATCCATTCAATTATATTGCTGCGGCACGTGGCGACCGCTGCCACTGCCACTGCCGCTGCTGCGCTGCTGCTCTTATAGCCGAGGCGCACTCATAACATACTAACTCGCGTGAATGCGAATAGTTGCAAGCGGAAGGGAAAGAGAGAGAGAGAGAGAGAGAGAGAGAGAGAATATGAGAGATTTATAAAAGCCGGTCAACGACCGACAGCGACACTAAACACTGACAAAAATTGTGTCGATTACACCGATTATGCATGCACGTCTATACAATGTATTATAATCCACACATTTTCAATGCTATGTTTCAGACTTTTTCAGCAAGCTGGTGCAATGGAGCAAGGAATTTGGCGATATTTATTTACTCTGGGTTGGCAGTCGGCCTTTTGTTTTCCTGTACAGAGTCGAGGCTGTTCAGCCCCTGCTCAGCAGCAGCCAGCACATCGACAAAAGCTTAGAGTACCAGTATCTCAAGCCTTGGCTGGGCACTGGCCTTATCATCAGCGCAGGTAAGCTTTTCCCTCTTTCCCACGTTTTACCACAAACCTTCTTATCTATACAAAAATAATGAGTAATTCTTCTTGTCTCTTCAAACGTTTCATCGCCTGCATATCTTTGCAGGTAAATTAAAAGAGAAAGTTAACTTTAAAAACTATAACTTGTACACTGTTTACACTGACAATTCTTTCTATTATTAGAAATTTTGACGTAAATTATTATAGACAGCAGGTGAATTCGTTCGGAAATATACATATATGAAATTTGAAGCGACGACGCAGATGGGCGTCTGAGGTGTGCAAAACGAAAAAGAACGTGTCTAGACGTAGACGGAACTTACTACCTGGAACCTGCTTTGCTCTTCTAAAACTTAAATTAAATTTTCATTATTTTGCTTAAGAATACAACCAATATTTTATTATGTAAATGTGTCCACTATATTTCGGCGAATTGTTATATAATCGGGGTAAAAACTTAAGGGGACCTAACTACCTTAAATTTTAAAATAAATTGCTTATTGGTTTTTAGGCGAGAATTAATTATTCATCGTATATTACCTTTTATTTTTGTTCCAAATATATATAATTAGGTAATGAATGTGGGAATTTGAAAAACAAAATTATTAACCAAAGTTATAGCCTATTTAAACCATATTTTATGATCATTTTTTTTTAAATTAAGAATTTAGGCTTAAATAGGCATTAACTTTGGTCTACAATTTTGTTTTTCAAATACCCATATTCATTAACCTAATTATATGCAGTATTTATAACACAATAAAACCTCAAATACCCGGATTCGATCAGTTTGGCTCTAAAAACCTTGCGGTAGCTAAAGAAATATACAAGTATGTATTATTGCCTATCAAGGGGACCTAACGCCAAAGAAAAAAAAAATATTTTCCGTTATATTTTGATTCAAATTTACTGCAAAAAATAGCTAATATACGGTGAATAATTCATCCTTGCCTAACAATAAATAAACAATTATTTAAAATTTTAAGGTGGTTCGGTTCTCTTAAATCAAACATTTTAAGATTGACATTTTAATGTCAATAATGATCTCTGATTTCCCCCCTTTTCTACCAAATTATCGTCATGATATAATGAAGGTATAAAGAAAAATTTTGTTTGGTACATTTTCAGGAGAAAAATGGCATTCCAGAAGGAAATTGCTGACTCCAACTTTTCACAGTGAACTCTTGAGAGACTATTTTCATGTGGCATCAAGAGAAGCTCAGGTTTTCGTAACGTGCTTGAGCTCAAAAATAGGAAATTCGGAATTCGACATTGTTCCATACGCCAAACGAGCTGCTCTCGATGTTATATCTGGTTTGTTTTTTCGTTTATTTTACTTAGCTATTTATTTACTTTAAAGAAAAATGTTAATGCGAAAGGTGGATAAAACTCGTAAGTTGGACTTTTTTTAACTGACGTCCTTGAAAGACCTCGGGGTCCTTGTATTTGCCGTATCGTTGGTATACACGTGCTGCTATAATGAGATCATAAGAATTACGCGCGGCACGTGTATTACCGGTTTAACTGTACGAAAATTGAGGTGAAAGTAAAGGTCCACCTTGTATGTATACATATATACGGTAAAAAATATATGTTTATTATCTTATACGTAAACACGAATCCGTGTCAGACGGTTTACATCTACATGATCCCTTTTCTCATTACTTCGCGTTCACCTCGATACGTATTTTTTGTGAACTTGATTAATCAGAGCATTTTTTACGTATGATGCTGTTATTCTTTCGTATTTAAAACAATCAATAACCGTTATACCAAACAATGAGTTATTTTGATTTATTTGCCTTTGTATCTACTTCGGATATAATTTATATGTCTGATATTTAATATTTTATCTTTTTCTATTACAGTGTGTGCAATGGGATATCAAATAAATGCTCAGACGAATTATAGAAATGAGTACGTACTGGCAGTACACAGGTATGAATATCAGATACATCATCATTTTAATTACTTGTTTCGTTAAAGTATGCGTTTTACATTATATTTTTCTTAATAACAGTATAACTGCAATCTCACAATTGAGATTTACAAACATATGGATTTCGTACGACCCCATCTTCAAGCGAACCGCCCTGGGCAAAAAGCACGATAACGCCCTTAAAGTAATTCACGGCTTCGTAGATAAGGTAATGATCTCTTTCCTCAAAGATGAAAATATTATCAGCGCTCTTCTATTCAGTAAATAATTGTAAATTTGCAGGTAATCGCCGAGAGGAAAGTCGAGTGGGCCGCGAAGCAAGCCGCGGATTCCGAGAGTTTGACGAAAAAACCGGAAACACTGCTCGACCTGCTCTTGGAGATGGCGCACAACGGCGAAAAGCTCACCGACGCCGATATGAGGGAGGAAGTGAACACTTTCATGTTCGCCGGCCACGATACCGTGGGTTCAAGCATCTCGTGGATTCTCTACGCGCTCGGAAGGAATCCTCATTATCAGGTAAAATTTGTAAAACTCGTATACTACCGGGGAAAATGACATATAAAATATTAACCTTTTTAGAAAGTACCATCCAGATGATAATAGACAAACTAAGGGACCAATCTATGATACTATGATCTTAAAAATATTCTTTAAAAGTCATATTAGTTAAAAAGAATCAACCACAAAACTTGGCTAACAAGCAGAGTCCACGACCTGAGGGAAACGACTTTCGCAGAAACTTCAGGAAGTGGCTTTTGGTATCTAAAAATGATGCCCAGCATCTGCAGTTTCGTCTCATAGGCCATTGAGGTCGAGATATAACCTGTTTATTAAAAATACGCGTTATTTCAATAAAAAATGGTACCTATACTTCGAATCATAACTCTGCAAGTTTTTTTGCTAGAGAAATGATGCAATAAGAGAAAATAGTATTTTGTTGCAAAACTATGAACAATCAAATATGATGACGAAAAATTTAAATTCAGTACTTTTTCATGCATTTTTCGTCATCATATTTGTTTGTTCATAACTTTGCAACACAACAATATTTTTATATAAAGCAAAGCTTAAAATACAGCTCTTGTAGTCAACTTTTTTATCTTATTGCATCATTTCTCTATCAAAAAAACTTGCAGAGTTATGATTCGAAGTATTGGTACCATTTTTTACTGAAATAACGCGTATTTTGAATACAAAAGGTCATATATTGACCCCACGGGCCTATGAGATGGAACTACGGGTGCTAGGCATCATTTTTAGGTACCAGAAACCACTTCCCAAAACCTTATCGAAAGCCGTTTCCCGCAGGTCGAGGACTCTCCTTGTAAGCTAAGGTCATATCTGACCATATAAGGGACCTCTAGAACAATTGTAGAACAACTCAAAATATTTTTAACTTGATATTTGTTCATAGAACAGTTTATACGCAAATAAAGGTCCCTCGTACTCTTGAAAGATTGGTCCAAAAAGGTTGAGAACACAATATTAAACTTATTTCGTACGAGCTTTGCTAAATACTTGATTGATTTCAGGACAAAATACTGCAAGAGTACGAAGAAGTGCTCGGAAAGGAGGAAGTCAGTTACGAGACATTCCAAAAATTAATCTGGCTGAACGCGTGTGTGAAGGAAACCTGGAGGCTATACCCAGTGGCTCCTCTGATAGCCAGACAAATCTACAGTCCAATAACACTGCGTAAGTTTTGAGCATTAACCATCCACATTAATCCGAGTGAAAATCAAACAATAATGACTGAGAAAAAACCTGTCTGTATTCGCAGAGGGAAACGAGATCCCGAGCGGCTCGACCGTGCTGATCAACTCCTACCTCCTGCATCGTGATCCCCGCTACTTCCCCGATCCAGAGGTCTACAAGCCCGAGCGCTTCCTGCCCGGCGCCCCGAAGTACCCAAGCTTCGCCTACATCCCCTTCAGCGCGGGCTCGCGCAACTGCATCGGCTCCAAGTTCGCCACGATGGAGATCAAGATCACCCTGCTAGCGCTGCTGCGCGCCTACAAGTTCCACGCCTGCCACGTGGAGGACCAGCTGCGCTTCGTCTCGCAGCTCGTCCTCGAGAACGTCGGGGGCATTCGGCTCAGTATTACGCCTCGGGAATGCGCGAGGTCGTCCTTAATATAATACAAACTCCACAGTATTCCTTCATGCTCATTGGACACTCGTTTCACCTCGCCTAGCCTCGCCTTCATATTTATATATGGACTGAACAAAAACATCGCATTCTCATTCATTGTCGTCCGCTCCTTTTTATAGACTGCAAAGCTCGAATTCGCGGTGATTGGCTACCTGGCGCATGCACGTTCGAGCGTGTATTTATGTTAAGCGAAAATTTAGGCAAATGCGAACCTGGATATATGAATAAGAATTGACTATGAGAATTTGAAAAAATGATCGCCCGATCGATATTTACATATCTCGTATGAGAACCAATTGCTATAGAAATCTTAAGGTAGATAAGTAGATAAGACAAATGTATATCTATACTTTGGCGAAAATACTTTTGGTGAACAACATGTTTTTTTTAGATGCAAGGGTTTATCAAAATATTTTTATCAGAGTGTGCGATAGTAGTTAAGTTTTGTACCCTCGTTTTTACCAAAAAAAAGTATACCTATACACTTTCTATACTTTTATATATAAGTGCTATTACGTATTAGGATATTTTTTTATAACGAAGCTCGATTCAATGTTATCGAGTGAACTGCAACTTTAGTAATATGTTTTCAATAAAATTTGTAATGTTACGTGCGTTTTTCTTTCTTTTCCAACACAAAAATTTACGAGGAGGTAGAAGGGTATTACATATATTTCTTTAAAGGGTATATGACTTATAGATCGATAACATTTAAAAGGGTACTTTTCCAAACCGTTTTCAGTTTGCAAATAATAACAGAATCTCTTTAATTAGTTAATTTTTATACAAATTCGAAGGTCATAGTTAGCCATTTTATTCAAAAACCGAAAAAAAATTTAAATGGAAATATGTAGGAAAATCTTCAGAAAGTTTAATTTGGTGAAAAGAATAATTTCTTTTTAAAGAAGGGCCCCCCTTTTACATGACTTTTAATGTTAGTATAGTCTTAAATAATAATAATATGCTCGAGTGTCTCATTTTTTGACATGTTGAAAAAGTTATGTTAAAATTTCATTTACGTACATTTAGATACCTAGATAGTATGACAATTGTAGGAACTTTGTCACACGTTGCTCTAGCAGTCAAGAAATGTTGCTCTCGAACGTTGCAACGTGTTAATTGTTATAACGTTGAAATGTCTACTTATAGGTTGCAAGACATACGCGCCTACAACGTTCTGACACATTCCTAAAAAGTTACCTTAGAAACGTGCTTGCAACGTTTCTAAAATGTTTGTAGAAACTGCTAAGTTTATTGAAGTGTCATATTTTAAGTTGTAGATATATTTCCTCTGTGCTGTTTTAGCAACGTTTCTATAATGTGCGCTGTTATCTGAGTATAATTATAGATGTTACTTTAATTATCAAATATTTGTTTTTACCATATTATAAAATATAACATGACATGTTATCAAAAAATTTATTGAATAGTGTAAATTTAAGAAATAAAAAAATAAATAAATAAAATGAAACCTAGCAATGAAACCTTATTTAACCCATTGGGTCACCGTGTTCTTCTTAAAAGACACTAACTTTTTTATCTACAAAACCTATTTTAAATTTGATTTTTTAGCTTCAAGTTATGCTATTTGTCTAATCTATAATGTAAAGAATAAGTTAATCAAACTAAACTTTGGTTTTGCTAAAGAAAATTAATATAAAAAGTTTAAAATGAGTCTATGGTTCAAAAAAGTTACTGTCAGTTATTAATTTATAAATAGCCAAATTATCTTTTTTCTAAGTACAGAGAACTCGCGTCTATTAACCCATTTCTTCCCAGGCGGCCATTTTATCGTCGATTGGTTTTTTGCCTAAAAAATTGTCGAAAAAAAAATAATAATAATCAACAGCACTTTTCTGAAGTAAAATTGTTCACTCTTTCCGATTCTGAAGTCAGAATTTTGAAAATTCCGTTGGAAAATTTCAAAATGGCGGTTTTAGGCAAAAAACCAATCGACTATAAAATGGCCACTTGGGAAGAAATGGGTTAAGGGGGCAGGCCTGGGTTAATCCCCAAAAAAGAATCGTTTTTAATAGTCCAGGGAACTTTTTATGTTTAAAAGCAATCATTCTGAAAATATGTGTGCTATATATACTTAATAATATCTTAAATTTTACCGTTGTAAAGCCTCAAAATCTTGATCCTACACGTCACAATAAATCACTATTTTCAATACCGTATTTATTAAAGTTACTGTGTTTCTCACCCGTTTGCAGGTAACATGATAAACGGAATTTTTTTTTCGCCGGTTATTCCACTCTTTTTAATATGTAGTACAAAAGGAGCGGAGCAACTTTTCGTTAAAATTTTTTTTATTATTTTTTTTTGAGATTAACCAATTTTATGAAAAATTATTATTATTTTTTCTATAAATCGTTTGGATCTCCGAAAAAAAATAATGAAAAATATTTTAACAAAAAAGTGCTTCAATCTTTTTGTAAAACATGACAAAAGGAGTCGAATAACCGTCGAACAAAATTTTTTTGTTTAACATAACGTCACCTGCAATCGTGTGAGAAACACAGCAACTTTAATAAATATGGTATTTAAAATAGTGATTTATTCTGACGTGTAAGATAAAGGTTTTGAGGTTTTACAACGGTAAAATTTAAGATATTATTGTGTTTTGTTAGCATATAAATTTTCAGAATGATTGCTTTAAAACATAAAAAGTTTTCTGGACTCGTAAAAAAGTCTCTTTTTAGGTTTAACGCAGGCCTGCCCCCTGAATAATTGTAATTTGGTTAGGTTCTTAAACAAAATATTTAATAATTTTTGAAGATAGATACTTCTTTGAATATCATGTATTTTGGTATTTTGACAACAATGAGTAAGGTTGTCCGTGGCGGTGCATATAGATGTCACTACCTATTCATATGGATATCTACTGTCCCGACTCCACTAGTATAACTAATTTTTCCGTTTGCCAGTTGTACGTATGTACGTTTACCATCAAATAAGATTACTGTTCTTTATTTAATAAGTAGAATTTAAGGGAAGCATCGATTTATTAGACTTCATGTAGTTTATAAATTCGAAACATTTATAAATAGCGCAATACTATATGACTAAAAGTAACATTGGAAATGGAGCATAAATGCCCGCAGACGATATACCGTATACGTACACATCTTTGATCTGTCGTCTGCAAAGATAATGATGATTTTGTATTTTATCTCTTACTTAACCTTGAATAGTATTAATTGAAATATAGTGGAATGACAAAGCTGTCTTTATTCTATCGAGTCATAAAATTATTTCAAAATCCATGCAATGCGTGGTTTAAGACAGAAAGCTTTTATAACTGACTAGACGCAAATCCGTTTCATGTAAAATTTTGTATATAAAATCGTAGGTTAGATCTGTGAAAATTAAAAATTTATAGCAAAAATGAATGCTTCTTTAGCAATATGTTTGGTTTTTGTGGGATGCTGTTCAAATTTGGTCTTCCTCGAATTATTAATGAAGTAAGTACAATCAAATTTTATTTTCATAAATAAGTACGTATTGCAAGACAAACGTTAATAATATATTTTCTCTTTATTTTAGGGAAGACCCAGGTGGTGGTAACTTAGTGACATTTTTGCAATTTATATTTATTGCTATTGATGGATTTCTTTTTACCTCAAAATGTGGAACAGCAGAAACCAAAATAGGAATAAAGAATTATATGATTTTAGTAGTCATGTTCTTTGTTTCTAGCGTGTTTAATAATTACGCTTTTAATTTTAACATACCAATGCCTTTACATATGATATTCAGAGCTGTAAGTGAATAAAAAAAGTATGCTTTATTTTCATTAACACAATATATCAAACTATATATTTTTAGGGTTCTCTAATAGCTAATATGATTATGGGTATTATTATTTTGAAAAAGAAGTATACTTTAGATAAATATTTATCTGTAATGATGATAACAATAGGTATTGTTATTTGTACCATAGTGAGTGGCAAAGAAGTTAAATCCACAGTGCCCATAACAGAAAATTCTGTGCCAACAACGCCTTTGAATGATTTCTTTTGGTGGACCGTTGGCATCATACTATTAACAGTGGCCTTATTTATTTCAGCAAGAATGGGTATTTATCAAGAATATCTATTTTCACGCTATGGAAAAAACCCAAGAGAAGCACTATATTACACAGTATGTATTGCATTCTTTTAGAATTAAAAATGTTCTCTGTTAATTTTTCATACAAATATTTTTTCAGCATTTGTTACCCTTACCATTTTTTATTTTCTTAACATCAAATTTGTGGGAACATGCAGTAGTAGCAATAAATTCACCGCAAATAACTGTGCCTGTGATTGGCATCGCAATGCCCAGGATGATAGCTTATTTGATTGGAAACGTACTCACACAGTATCCTTTTTAAGTTTTCAAAGTAAAAATATTTTTACTTTAAATAATTAAATAATGTAAAACAAAGATATAAAAAAAATTCAACTGATTGACCTTAACTAATTTACTTAGGTACGTATGTATTAGTTCAGTATTCGTATTAACAACGGAATGTGCTTCATTAACAGTGACCTTAATTTTAACACTTAGAAAATTTTTGTCTCTTATTTTCTCAATTTTATACTTTAAAAATCCGTTTACAATGATGCATTGGATTGGCACCATATCAGTATTTATTGGTACTATAATATTTACTGAAGTATTACCTAAAGTAAAAAAGAGTTTTCAATCGATCTTTGGTAGCAAGCAGAAAGTTAATTAGAAGAGAAATGTAATACATATATAATAACTGTGCATTTTGGTTGATCTTCCAAAATAGATATTTTAAATAGTCATGCATTGTAATTTACATTCCAATGAATCCAATATACTAGAATATCTATTTGGGAGACTCATACGGATAGTGTAAGGAATTTTGGTACTGGAATCCCTTGAAACTTTAAAATCTTTTACTATCACGAAATATGAAACACAGTTTATCCTAGCATGTTCTTAAATAAAGAATAAACAGTCTTGTTATTAAGATAGCTGTTATACTCCAAGTGTACACCGTATTCACTGAATTTATCTTCAATGATTCATAACTTTCGAGCAAATTATGAAGCAAATCTCAAATTTAACTCATTCTTAACAAGAGCCTGTTAAAAAAATGTTCAGATGTGTGTCTCATATTTTGTGATAATCAAACGTATTCTAAAGTTTAAGGAAATTCCAGGATCTACCTTTACTCTGTCCTTGTAAGTTAAAGACCAAATTTTAAAATCATTTTTATACATTTTGAGTCTATGTGATATGGGCAAAACTTCAAAACTTTTAATTTTTAAGAAAAAAAAATATTTTTTTAGAAAATAAGCACTTGAAAATTCACGTTCTTTTAATATGTACTCATTAGAAATGATAATTCTTCAGAATAATGCTCTTTCTGCACTACATTTCCAGAGAAATATTTTTCAAAATTGAAAATTGAATGAAAATAGTGGTTTTCAGTATTTTTGGGTAACAAGGGGTTTACATCACTTTAATGGATGTATAATGTGTTCGGGAAACTAAATGATTTATATTATCTGCCAAAGTTTTAAACTATAATTTTAGACATTAAGGAAGTAATGATATAAAATTCGTGTTTATATATTAGTTAGGGCACACAAAACGATCGTATTTACCCGTTTGTAATATAATAAAAGCAAAAATAATGTACAAATTTACAGTTTTCGTATTCAATATATTTTAAGAAGTTTTTAAATTATGTACGAGTGTCAATTTTTATATTAAGAAACAGAAAGTTCTAGAGTTCTGCCCATATATTGTAAATTAAGTGTATAGCATGCTGGCAAGGGAAAACCACGGAGTCCTGATCACGGATTTCGATGAAACTTTAGAGATCATTTTCTGGTACCGAAAACTAAAGCTTTATACGTGTAGTTTGATTCCGTGGGTCCTAAATCCTAAGATAGAGCTAAAATATCAGTATTGTTAATATGTGCAATATTAAAAATATTATATATCTATAGATTAGTCTGAATATTAATAAAATACGCTGCATCTATACTATTGGGAGTTTAAACATTCCATGTTGTGGTGGCTTATATGTTCTTGACGTCCATTTTTCATACATATAGATACGTCGATTACACGCTAAAGGAATAAAGAACAATATATTAAGCTCGATATTAAGAGTAACATTGGTTAGTACATCTATATATATGAGGAACAAGAGGAATAAGCTGCTTTTTCCTCTTATTCCTCATACACATATATACACATACGTATCGAATTAAGTGTGCTTAACCTTAATTACGTAGCTTACCAAAAGAGGTATTTTTGGCATATTTCTTAATACTCAGAAATAATTGCGCTGATTTTATATTAATAAAAATCAATCAACACAATTTTGAATCTTGTTACTCCCAACGTTCGGTCACGTGGGGTCATGACGTCAAGCGTGAAAAAGCCTAATACGGACATAAAACTTCATTTTTAGGTAACAGAAATCGATCTCCAAAATTTCATTAAAATTCGTATTCCAGTGCACGATTATGAAATTAGAATTTCGGATGTGCTGCATATCTTTAATAAAATATTTGTAAATTACTTAAAAAAATAATTGTAAAATAATTGCAAATTGTAAAGATTTTCATTTTTAACTAAAACTAGAAAGATGTAAGAATCTATTGAGAGGATGTTTTGTTAATCGAAAATAAAATTTATTACAAAAAGAATACTTGTGTTTGTGTCATCATTCTCATTATACTTAGTATAATAATGTTATTATAGTCCAGTAATAATACGGAAAAAGGGCTTATGCCGTTACAAATTGCAACAAAGCCAATTTTTTTTTTCAACATTATTTATTATTGCAAAATAGGTTAGAAATTATAAACGTAAATTGAAGTTTTTTTAAAAACGTATTTGGGGTCGCTGATTTCAAGAATGCAGTCGGAGTGTCCAAATTCAAAATGGCGGATCGAAAATGTCAGTTAATAACTAGAAGAATAGTTTAAATTGGCACAAATACGTCTATATACAAAGGTTTTTAGGATCGCTGATTTTAAATTTAAAGATGAAAAGTCGAAATTTCAAATGTCGTATTCAAAATGGCTAATAGATACTGGAAAAACCGTTTTATATTTAGACACTCAGAAAAATAAGCTCTTACTTCATGGCAGGATTTTTCTCAATATGCCCCAAGATAATATGCAACTTGATTATAAATGATTCCCTTGTAATAAAAAACAATTCATTCGGTTCAAAATTTATTCTGTTAATCCGAAAAAAGAATTAAATTTTTTCTTTGCGTTGATTCGTTTTGAATTAAATGGTTTCTTTTTAAATAAACAGAAATTACGTAGCATCAAGTGGATTTTAATCTTATTAAATATTAAGTAGTTCTTCTTAATTCAACAATTACATACAAACGGCAAAAACGGAAAAACACGGGAATCTATCTCAGTATTTCGACTAAAGCTTGACTCTGCTTTTCGCTTGCAAATAGTGCGGATCGCTTTCTAACAGGCTCGACTATTATTCTTATTAGTACACACCTTAGTTGAAATAAATACTTTTGGTTACACTATTATACTCCAAATCCTGCTGTTGTTCAATTGCCCTCGGCAAACCCCAGTTTCTGCGCCCAAGTTCCTCGATAATATATAATGCTAAAGTTTTAAGCTTTAATAATCTTGAAGTATATTTAAGAAGAATTCCGCTTGAACTACTGACTTCCACAATAAGGTTTCTTCATGTTTTTTTTTTAATTTGACATGCAAACTTAGAATATAAAATGACGAATGTTAAGCGACCATATGGAGGGTCTCTCAATAGTTCCAATTTTTCCGACTTTATCTATTTTTACATGGATTTTGTAACGCCACTTGTACTATTTAAATTGGGGGGTACTCCAGTACTGCTCAGTAGTTGTTATTCTCACCACTTCATTTACTTTTACATAGATTTTGTAGCACTTCGGTCGCTTAACGTAGCGAATATTTAGTCTGCTCTGTGTAAAATTTTATATTTCCAGATGAAATAGCCGATCCGAAACAGCGGTGTTAAAAAGGAAATAGAGTTTAGATATGTATGAAAGTTTATTTTTCTAATGTTGTAGATTCTCTTATTAAAATCTTATGGAATTAGCCTTGCCATCATTGTAAAAATAAAATAAAAAATTCTTCAACAGCTAATTAAAAACCAAGTTTAAAGATAATGATACAATTACTCATGGATTATTTTATTAAATGAATTGTCCAATCACATTATTATATGCACCGAGCAGTCTTGCATCTTGACTTGCAGTTACAGCGTATCATTTTAAAAATTCATCTGGAGCATGCTTAAGATCAGTCATAATGAGAGTGTACTTTAATTGCATCATAACTCCCCACCCTCCCGAATTTTCTTTCTTCATTCCAATATCGTAACCTTGCCATTTTATGTCAAATTATTAAACTTTAAGTAAGAATTAATCTGAATACCTTTATAGATATAAAAACTTTCAAAAATAAGCTTTTTTCTAACTTAGAGGTACCATTTTTTATCCGTCATTTTATATTTTAATTTTTTATATTAAAATTTTAAAAAATCGACCTGAATGATATTAATATGTAAGTTTTTAAGCAAATTAAATCAGCTTTTTTAGTTTCTATCCGCCATTTTGAATTTCAATATTTCATTTTCAAATTTGAAATCAGTGATCCCAAAAACGTTTTTACAGAAGTATTTGTGCCAATCTAAACTATTTCGCTAGTTATTAACCGACATTTTGGATCCGCCATTTTGAATTTGGTTAAAAATCCTTTAGCCTATATTGTCTTTTAAAAATAATCAGCCGTTTTTAAAAAAAAACTTCAATTTGTTTATAATTTGTAACCTATTTTCCAATAATAAATAATGTTGCCGGACCTGAATTTTAAGTATGTTATTGAGACGATTTTTCAACAATTTAAAAGAAAAATTGGATTTGTTACAATTTGTAGCGGTTTAAATCCTATTTTTACTGAACTATATATATATATCAAATATTACCATGCTCCTGTTTTGAAAAATAAATTAAAAAAAAAAATAAAAACAGAAGAAAACTAAATTATTTTAGAGGGGTTATGATTTAATGGAATTAGAGAAACTGCAAACTAGAATAGATATCTTTTTAATGTAATAATATATACTTTGTACAATAAATACATTTTTAATTAATTATAACTCCAATAGCTATAAAAGTTTTTACATTTTACTATCTATCACTCAGAAACAATAACTATACACATTATCATTTTCCTATTTAACAATCAAACGCAGTATACAGCAATAGTATAAACGTACAAAAGGTAACAAAATAAAGATAAAATACAAGTACAATGTATTACTAGATTAATAATTACCACGTTAAATGAAGCCTTTCTTTTGCTTCATGCATTACTTTAATGCCTGATTCACATAGCCTTATCAGTCCTTAGTATTTTTATGTATCTTCACAAATCTACTTAGTTACATATGGTATTTACTGAAAATATTACTAAAAGCTGAAATTTATTTGGTCAACATTAGCAAAATTTCTTTTCATTGTAGAATTATATTTTGTCAATCTTTTTGATTTCTGAAATGTAAAATTATTTTAAGATAATAAAATATTAAAAAGTTCAACTTTAATTATCATCATTTCAAAATCTTTAGTTTTTCTTTGGAGTATTATTAATTTAAAAAGTCTTAATCTAAAGATAGATTTGCCATTGTTATGGTACATATTTGTATCAGCGAAGAAATTATGAAATTTTGTAATTTATTTTTTGTATTTTTTTTTGTTTTTGTTGAATGAATTATTTTAGTGTTAATATTTCGAAAATGTTCGATGTATATTGTGACTTTCTGTAATGAACTAAAAAAGGTATATATGCAGTCGATTTATATTGTCATTCCTTTATCGAATCTTCTGTATCATATTATATGATTGAGCGACATTGTTTATAAATTTTATGTAATATTTTTGTATTAAATCGCGATATCATCGATATTGATTGATGAAATTGGATTTATCTGTATTAGCTAGAAAACATCAGGTTTCTCAACGACTTTGAAAATATTGGAAAGTTCGTCAACTAAGGTCTCATAACGATAGGCCACTCGAATATCTGGTACGTTTGTTCGTGTTATATCGTTTCCAGCAACTCCTTCTTTTGTATAATTCGGCCCAAGCCAGTACTGCTTGCTCTGAAATGAAATTTATTATATGATTCTATGATACTTGGAACCAAAACACCTGTTCATTAAAAAGAAAAAAGTACAAACCTTATGAGGAAATCCGCTCATAATAACAGAATTTCTTGCTAATTCACACATATCGCATGAGCTGAGTTTCCAAACTTGAGCAGCAATGCTGTATTCTTCCATTAAAGGTTCTTTAGTGAAGTGGAATTGCAGAGGGTCATCTGTTGATAAACTTACGCACAGTCCTCTTGCAAGATATTCAGGTAGAGGATTGCGATGATAGTTCAAAAATAGGGAATTATTACTCAAAGGGGACATAGCAATGCCAATTTGTGCAAGATAATACAAATATTGTAATACTGGCACTTTTCGTAATAATAAACCGTGAGAAATATTTTCGGCCATCATGAAGCCACAAACTAAATGCTGGATTGGTCCTGCTTCACCACAATGTGGTCGAAGAACAAAAGTATTCAGACCTTGCTCTCTAAACGTGTAAAAAAAGTATATATGAATTAATAAATTGAAAAAATAGGTCTTATTCGTATTAAATATTTATAATACTCACTCTCTAAAATGATTGAGTACTGTCATATTTGCATATGTGTAGTATTGATAATAACCATATGGAGGATTTTCTGTATCATTCCATTCTCCTGGAGGACAAACATCTTTATCAAACAGAGGATTTTCAGGCTTACTTTCATCATCTACAGAATCAAAACCTATCACCTGTTTAATTTTAAAAATAATGTTATATTTTTATTAAAGTATAATTTTAGATAACTGAATCTCAAATAAATAAATAAACACAAAAATACATACATATTGAAGGAATTTATGTAAGTCAGGATGTGTCTCGGGATTATTAGTAACTTCAAAAAGTGGCAGGAAAATATTATTTAATATTTCTTGGAAATTCTTCATCAGTTTATTCAGCTTGAAGATATCACTATGAGAAATAAGAAAATAAATAAATGGAGTTATACTTATTGCTAATAAGGAGGGGTTCCGAATTCCGGATTGTGAATTTTAATGAAATACAGGAATACAAGATACAACCTATTGTGTCTTAAATGTCTGTTATTTTAGTAAAGAAATGGTACCTCTACTTCTAATCATAACTCTACATGTACTCAAACTTTTAAAAAATGACAATCCAGGATATTAAAATACACTGAATGAGCTTTAATTTAAGATCAACTGTAACTTTTAAAAATGTTCATTTTTTTAAAAAATATTGATTGCTGTTTTAATTTTTGGAATCCTATGCATATTCATCTAATTTTTGTACTTGTTTATAATTATTAATAACCTTTGGACAATTTAGTTTTTCTTTAAATGTCCCCGAAAAATTCGGAATTACGGGGATTCGAACTTACGCCTCTTAAGCGGCCTTTGTCACTTTGTCTTAACCTATTTCTTCCCAAGCGGCCATTTTATAGTCGATTGGTTTCTTGCCTAAAAAATTGTCGAAAAAAAAATAATAATAACCAATAGCACTTTCTGAAGTAAATATGTCCGCTCTTTCTGATTCTAAAGTCAGAATTTTGAAATTTTCGTTGGAAAATTTCAAAATGACGGTTTTAGGTAAAAAACCAATCGACTATAAAATGGCCGCTTGGGAAGAAATGGGTTAAGAGGTACGCGTTTACCACTTGAGCCATAATCAACCACCTCATGGAATTTTTTGTCATTTTGAAAGTTTAAGTACGTGCAGTGATATAATCAAAAGTACATGGTACCATTAGGGTGGTCCAAAATTTTCAAAGTTTTGATTTTCCTTTTTGTAACTCTTTTAAAAGTTGACAAATATGAAAAGAATAACGTCAACTACATGGGCGCCATAAAAAAATTTCTAAGTGAAGAGCCGTATGTGTCAAATTTTAACAAAAAATTTTTCAAAACTCTAATTTTCAATGAATTTTAAAAACCCAAAATTTTATTGAATCTTTGTTCCTAATCTGCATAAAAATTGGCAAATCTCCATAACGTAAACTACCGGAAGTAAATTACATCAAACTATGACATAAACCATTTAATCTAGAACCATTGCACAATATTGAGACTGGAACAATTTCTATATTTAGATACATTTCCGTTTGTCAATTTTTATGTAGATTCTATTCGGAACAAAGATTCAAACAAAATTTGAGATTATAAAATTCATCGAAAATTAGACTCTTGAAAAATGTTCAAAGATAGCCTGTTTTTCATTAAAATTTGACGCATATAGCTCTTCACTTAAAAAAAATAAATTTTAATGGCACGTATGTGGTTGACTTTCTATTCTAGTGATATGGTAAGTTACTAAAAGCATTTTTGCCTCGATTAATACAGTTTTAATCATTTATTTACCAAATTTATAAAAAGTGTATAAATGGACTTAAAAAAACTTCGAACTCGAGGTAGGAATCTTTACACGTCCAGCTCTTGCCTTGCAGGAGAGTTATTTTTTCAACACTTTTCAACTTTTGAAATAGTTACAAGAAGGAAATTCGAAACTTTGAAAATTTTGGACCACTCTAATATACCATGCTTCTGTACTAAAGTAACATGTATTATTTGAGATACAATATGTTATATTTCGAGAAGAGAAGCGTATCAGATGGAACTATGGATATTGGGGATCATTTTTAGATATTAAAAAATATTTCCTGAAGCCGCATCGAAATTCACGAGCCGGAGTGTCGAACCTCTCCTTGTAATAATATCAATCAACAATCCATTTTTAAATATTAATTATTTTTTAAAACTAACTACTATGTACTTACTATAATCTAGGGATTTGAATAAGCCAGCGCACATTGTCAGAATAGACGTCGCCTTGAATTGCCCACTTTGCGAGTTTATCCCATTCCTCCGGACTTTTACCGTATATTGAAAGACGCAGCTCTGAATTTTGATACTTTGATTCTTCTAGGTCGCTTGAAACTTCTTTAATGATTCGCGCAAAAAACCTTCCATTAATGTAATTATCAGTTTTTAAGAAAACTTCTCTCAATCTGCTTTCACCAATTGGATTGTACTTGGCGTTAAATTTGTCAAACCTATGGAACGTGTTTCTATCCTATGAAGAATAAGATTTTCAATGTGTTCATGAGTATTTCGACTTGCCGTACGTCCGCGCATTGCGAATGTCAATAATAATGCGAAACTTACCGCGTGCACATCTAGCATGTCAACACTGAGATCGTACGTGGTTAAGTTCATCGATTGGAACACCTCTCGCAGAGTCATTTTTTCCCCGCTCTTCGAGCACGTCACCTCTTCGTCCGCGTGATTCTTCAGAGTCTTCTTGATGAATCGGAGCAGGTGCTTTTGATTCATGCACGAAGCAGCATGGATATGAGTATCAACCTGCGCGAATGGATAATTCAGTTAAAGAGCGTTGCAATTCTTCGAGCGTGCGCACACTCATCGACGCGTCTGCACAACGTACCTTTCTTATATTATAAAAGTCTCTGTGTGGCACAGCCTTTTGACTAGCGAGCTCGCGCAGCTCGTTCAAGAGCACGTGCAACTGAAACTTGGAGGAGAGATAGCTCAGCCGTCTGTAGCAGAAGGACTTGAGCGGTCCGTCCGCGATCATGGCGCACAGGAGATTCATGTCCCGGACGAAGGTGCCGAGATCCGGATAGGCGAAGGGCACGGCCTTGCCGTTTGCGTGGTCCTCCTCGCTGGCGAACAGATTGAAGACCCCGTTGACCGGCGCGATTTTGTAGTTCTTGCTGGGCGGAAACTCGCACTCCCAGGGATCGCCGCGCGAGGCAGGCGCGTGCACCGGGTGGTCTGTATCGAGAGGAAGCGCATTTTTCATTTACCTTCTCAACGAACGCTGAGAGAAGGTTTATTCGTGTGCATTGAATTTAGTAACAGTTTCGACACATATGGCTCATTTACTTAAAAATGGCATTTTACAATGTAATTGTTGTCGATATTTAAATAGCTGAAAACAGGTAGCGGTTGATTACAAACTTAAAAATAGTTATTAACAATAGTTATTTCCTCTACGTTTAACGAAAAGACTGGCATTAAAAGTCATTACCGTACCTGTCACCAATTTGGTTACGGTACTGACCATTTCAGCTACAATTATTACCCGTATTTAGTATTTATTTAACCAGAAATACATCCCGTGATCTCGCAAAATACAAAAACTTTTTTGCGAGACAGACACCCAATAGAGGCAAACATAGTTGCTTGTACATAGGTCCGGTTTATAGAAACTTATATGCTAACTTATATGCTAACTTATACAAAGAAAATAACTTGAAATTAATTAACCTAAAACTTATCCCAATACTTAAAACCGAAAACAAAAGATATATTTTCGTTCAATACATTTTAATATTTAAATTTTAAGTAACTTGTACATAATTTCTCATTTAATAACAATTAAGTCTATGTATATTTATATTTATTTTTTATTCAGTCTTTTATTTTGTTTTTGTTGTTGTCTTTTGTACTATTTAAAGTTTTTAGTTCTTTAGACAGACTATTGTATAAATTTATTGCATTTATATAGCTATTCTTTATGCTGACTATTTTCTTTCTTTGAGGAATTTGTATACTTTTATTTCTTGTTATACTATTGACTTACAAGAAGGGACCACGGAGTCCGGGTCACCGATTTTGATGAAACGTTCGGGATCGTTTTCTGGTACCTAAATACGAAGCCCAATACTCGTGGTTTTATCCCATGGGCCTTTGTACGGCAGATACGGCGTATTTCATTAACATTGATAGTATATCTATATATATTGGTATCTTAGCATTGACTATATGAGCAATGCTAATGTTTCTTGGCACTATCTCAGATTTATCAGGGGTTAGTTATCATGGGATAAAACTACAGATACTGGGCTCCATTATTAGGTTCCAAAAGTCGATCCCCAAAGTTTCATAAAAATTCAAGACCCGGAGCCCATGGTCTCCCCTTATTAATGTATATTTCTTTTAGCGCATTGTAGTGGTAGTTCAATGATCATATACTTGTAACTTGTAAGTATTAACTTTCTTATGCAAGTTTTTATGTAACACAGAGAATAAATCTGTTTCTGATAGTTTAAGAAATTGGTAAGCAGTAGCAACCTGTTTCTAACTTGTCTTAATAAATATCGTGAATCATGTATGCCTTCCATTTTTAGGTAACTAACCCATACACAATTGATTGCAAAAATATTTGTTATCTGTTACCAAATTTTATAAATACAAATAAATTCTTCTCTCAGAGAAGCTAGGTCAATGGGAAGTGGAGATAGAAGCAGGGATAAACACCTGAGCAGGAAGTTTCTTTGATAAGGGCATCAATATCGGAATCTGACTGTCGGTGCCAGATTCGCAGGCTCTGGAAGGACGGGCTGTTGGATGGAGTGGGGCTGTAGGATGGAGTTTCATGGACGCGATTCCCTTTGGAGAACATCGCAAGGTATAAAGGTAACGGCGAGGGATCGGATCGCGCTTGCCATTTACGCACCTTCGATGGCTTTGCGATCGTCGTGCTGCACCTCATCGTCGAGATTGATGGGCCGCTTGTCGACGCTGCGCAAGAATCTCGAGGTAATGCTCGGATAGGACTGCTTCGAGTTGTACATGTACCTCTCGCGGATGTCCAGTGCCTGCACGAGCATCTGCGAGGCCTGCTGCAGATCCTCCAACGGCACCTGCGAAACTCATCGACATTCTGAAACTCTGATCGCGCGCCACGAGTCCAAATAGTCCGCGGGACAGCCGCGGCGAGCCAGCGAATCGTGTAAAGCGCCTGACCCTATTCGCGGCTAGCCATGACCTTTACGCGCGCGACTCGCGGCTTATCGAGCCATTTGATATGGTTATATATATATGTGGGTAGTCGGCGCTCAGCAGCCGCAGCGGAGCAAAAACCCGTGGAGAGTTCCCGAAGCTTCGACCAAATTTTCTCGGATAGTATATAGAAACGCTGTAGCTTTGCAAGCTTAGCAGCTTCGAGGCGATAAGGATTTACTTTGTTTTCAAGGTTCTACGATAATATAGATACAGCTCTTACGTACTAACGGCTTACATCGCGTACGAGACTTATCTGGCTTTATTTGGCTTCCGTCCTCGCGAAGGCTTTCAAAGGCAAAGCTAGGCAAAATGAACTTCCGAAAATAATTTTAAAAGATATTAGCGTGCGAAGGTTAACAGCGTGCAGGGTTGCGAGAGAAAAATCTGAAGATTCTTACCCCGGACGTGTCTTCGCCCGATATTGAGACCCTTTGAAAGTGAGGAACAAAGTCATTCTCCTCGAGCGGAAAGTGATGATCGCTTTCGTCGGGGAGTGGACCGAGTGACGGCTCATAATGACTGCGGCGTTCCTCTAGATCCTTAGCCGCTCTGTAAACATCATAATTATAAAATAACAATTTTATAAAAGCAAGCACGTTTGTCTAATGGAAGATAGTTTCGACGTTATTGTGAATCCTAAATCCTGCGACTCGATGTACGATCCGAATCAGTATGGAGATAAGCTCGTAGAGCAGTCTGTTAAGCGAATGTTGCAGTAAGAGCGCGCGAGGAATGAGATAACAAGAATATCCCGAAAAAATACTACTGCACTGTGCTTGTCGCGTGACCTCGAATCTCTTGAACAAAGAAAGACGCACAGCGTCGCCACGCGCTGGCATCTCGCTTTCTTAGTCGAGCTCTTTCTTTTCTTCTTTCTTTACTTGCTCTCCTTCTTCTACTTTTTGTTCGCACTTATTTTTGCTCATGCATAATGCGCACATCGAACGTTCTTTCTTGCGCGAACAATATTTTTCTTTTTAAGACTCGGCGTTCTTCTTTTTTTTTTAATTTTGCTCAGCTGGCTCTATTCATTTGTGAAACTTGAAGAGTTCGCTTAAAGGGGAGAGACCAGTGAAAGACCTTAAAGAGCTCGCGCATCTCAGCTGTTCGCTCTACTCAATGTCAACATTCGCGCAATGTAGGAATGAATGCGACAAAATTGACGCTTGATAAGAAAGTGTCGTGTCATTTGACACCAGAATGAAAGTAATTAGCAGTCTAAGAAAAAGTTGAGCCATCTATCCGGTATCTACATATAGCACTGAGTACTTATCACTTGAAAAAAGTATTTGTCGTTCAACTATTTCGGCCTGGAACGAGCTGGTGCTTGCAATTCGGAGACTCATGGTTGTGAAAAACATCGATGGACGAAATACCACTGGAATCGTAATTTTAAGATACATCGTGAAACATAAAGATGACATTACCTTACTAGTATTTTACAGTCTCTCGACCATCTCTTCGATTCGATCGCACCAGCGAACATAATTCCTATAAGTATATCGACGTCACTTCCTTATACGCGTACTTTCGTTAATAACTAGACTACTGGTCCACTCTGCAAGGCACATATTTCCCTCCTCGACTGGTTATGCGTATAAACGCTTCAACGCATCAACTGCAGCTTCTAGTTTACATTTTCGTAAAAAAAAAAACAAAAGTTTTCACGAGCTCTACCAACTAGCAGCGATTGTAAGACCCGAACTCGCAGCGATCATTGCTATCGTATCACGAGCGACGGTCGCATTATCATAGCGAAATGCTACACTTATATGCGTACACGCGAATAAACAACATTCAAAGCCGGAAGTGGAATCGCGAAATAACTGCGGAGCTGTATACGAGGAAATAGTGCCCGAGATAGACGGAGAAAGAAAGTGAGAAAGAGAGGGAAGGAGAGGTGTGCGCGCGCGCGCGCGTTGCTGACAGTTGCGCGGACACCGAGCCACTGAGCCAGGCCGCTCGCGTGTAACCCCCTAACCCCTAGTGTAGTAGCCTCTCTCTCTCTCTCTCTCTCTCTCTCTCACACACACCGACACACACTCTCTCTCGCACTCGCACTCTGCTTCTCTAACGCGCGTGACTGACTATTTATTGGACCTTCCCTCCCCCCTCCGGGGCGAGGGGGTGCCTCACAGGACGAAAATGCCCGCAAACGATGCTTTATATCAAGCCTTAGCACGTCGACTGTATACAGGTATACCTCGTTATCATGTCGAGGTTGAATTTTCCAAATTTTCACTGACTTATTCCGGGGATGTTGAATAGGCCGGAATCGATCGACGGCCGATTCTTGGAGTTCTTCGATTAATGAAGAAAGAGAGAGAGAAAGTGAGCGAGAGGGAGCTTGCACGAGCTCAGATGTAACGTGTATGCATCAAGTTTCTATTAGATAATTACCGTTGCCATTGCGAGTGATTACGCGATACTGAGTAAATGCTTGTAGCGTAGCCGTGAGTTGGAAAGTCGTGTATATAATAAATTAATGGTCAGCTGGTCTCTAAGAGTGGGCGGTGGATATTAGATTAAAATTTATTCAATTAAATATATAATATAGTTAAGGAGGTTGTATGCGTAGATATAGGTATGTCATATAAACAAACATTTTTTACTACAATTTAATCTCACATAATGATACGAAAGTCAATATATTATGAAATAACGAGTTTTTGTCAAATTAAAAAAAATTTCTTTTTTCACTCAAAGTGGCCTACTTTTATATTATATTGTTCCTCATATTATAATATAAGAACAAATCATTACATAAATTTTATCATTTTAAGGTCTATATCTACGCACACAAGCTCCTTATGTCTCGGCTATACGCGTCGTATCTTTTAACATCTATTATATACGCGATCAGCTGCACAGTTAGAGGCCGGTACTGCTGGCCGGATTCCGGATTATCGATCCTGTAACTTGTCTCAAAAGCGCTTGGCTCGCTGCGACTTGGCGCTCGCGTGTGCAGAAAAACTTTATGTCGCTCGGCGAAAATCCCGCGTCTGGTGCAAGCGCGAAACCGAGTCCAAGACGCAGCGGCTCGAGCGAGCAAACGATTCTTAAAGCGTATAGGAAAGTTTTGAAAAGTTGTTTTAACAGTCTGTCGGGGCGTCTGGAAGCTTTGCCTTTTTTCCACTGATGATTATTCGGTTATAGTTGCGCGATTGTCGCGCCGCGCTGGATGATGGAGAAGAGAATGGAATGGGATACTGTGCTTTATCGCAAGCAGTGGCTTTCCATTGCGTATTTACTGTGTTACCACGGGGCCGAGCAGCGGTCTAATCTAATCCATAATGCAAGTTGACGCGCAGTGCCGAGCCCGGGCTACTTTCCAGAGGATCTCACGCGTATACATGTATATGCCTGTACGAATCGAGTGACTAACGAATCTTACAAAAACATTAGTCACCGGAATATCTTGCGACGAGACTCAAGGCTGCATGGATGCTTGGGGCCAAAGTGTTTTTACGGAAAGATTTTTAGATTGCAGTATTATTTGTATCCTTACTCAACTTTCAGTCAATTCTAAAGCTACGGGGTAAAGGCCCCAGTTGTCGACCATTCGACTTGGATATTTTTCAATTTTAAATTGATAACAATATAGTAAATTAGTCTTACTATACATCTCTATTTTTATATTATAGATTATTTTATTTTCCGTTAAATGTTATAAGCAAAATGGTCGACCACTAGAGACTGGTCGACTACCGGTGCCACTACCCCATCACGTTGAAAGCATATAAACGCTATTATTATTTTACAATGATTTTCATATGTTCTATTTTTATTGCTTAATTTCTTTTGATAAACCGAATGCACCGACAATTTTGTATTTTACAATAAATTGTAGTCATTATATTCCAATTTCGGTCCGGTATCCTGTTATAATAATATAATCAAGTAACTTTTATTTATACAACGTCAGATTTACTTCGATTCACAAAGTATAAACGCGTTATCGAAGAATCGATGTTATCTCGGAAGTTGCGGTAAAAATGCGGCAGTTATTATTAGCGCGGTTTTTATGTCTAGGACACAAGTGTCCAACGCAAAGCACTTACATAATAATACATTGTAATGCACTTACTTGACGGTGAGCTGACGCTGGATGAGCAGCTTTTTCTCGATTTGCTCGATAGGGAACTGCGGCACCTCGTAGGGGGCCGAAATCTCATTGGGCAATTCGTGCGGTACAAGTCTCGAATTAGCCGTAGCACCTTCCAGACCGAAAACTGGACTTTCGCTTCCTAAAAAATGAACGGTTGACGCAATTAGTACAGTTATTGCAACTGTCATCTACAATTTCCTATCGAAAGTAACTGCAGATTCGCGCGGTATGCAGATTTTTATAAATGCATTCATCGTAAAGTCATCGTATGAGTACACGAGTAGTATTTTGATATTAATGCGCGATGCCGGTATTGTTTGTTCGTCGCTTGCGCTCTGCGCGCGCTGCAGGACAATTTACCATGCGGGTCCACTTGGCCAGTCTTCTGGAGCCACTCGACTACGGAGATACCGGTCGAACTGCTCGAGGAATGCGATAAGTTCGTCTCGTTACCCAGCACCATTGCGCTACCGGGGCGCTAAACGTTGTCCTGGAGGAATAATTCTCGTCTCTTTATACTATTTTTATATCTTATTAATAATCACTTTGATACCGTTCAACTATTTCTTTCCCTTCCAATCTTCTTTTTTTCTCACAACGAATGTCTCATTTATTATTAGAAACGTATTTTTATACGTTTTATTACAAAGCTGAGTAATTTTTATTACACCAAGCGGAACGTGAGAAACACGCGAATGCGTTAAAGATGAGCGACTGCTACACGCGAACTTGGCGCCAAGGCGAGCAGCTTTGGCAAACGTCATCGCGTCGGCACGCGAGTAAACACACTGCAGTTGCAATTTCTTTTTTGCTTTTTCCAAACGAGAACTCGCGTTCACTCAATTACACCCAACGCCGAATTTCCGTCTAAGCAACACGCACGACTACTCCAAGCCAACAATATAGCCCTCTACTACTTTACCATTTCGCTGGCGTGCAACAGCAACGTAAGAAAAAAGAAGATTGTCAGATCGAGAAAAGCCGGCACCGACAGCCTGCACTAACTTGATTCCCGTCCAGGTAACGTTGCGAAATTCGTATACGACGCTTAGCGATGGAGATCGAAGCTACCAATGGAATCGTACTGCAGCAAATGGAGACGAGTACAGAGATGCGAATCACACGGAGATTCTTCCAAGACAAAGGTCGTGTCACGAAATAGAGAGAGAGGGAGAGTGCAGCTGCAGTTTGGTTGGCTTATCACAGGGCAGTGACCATCTCAACTGGTCGCATGTTCCGAGTACACTGACTGTAGAGCGTGGACCTACATCATGCGCTAAGTGCTAGGTCCACCGCGCACGCACACATGTACGCACGTTCATACGCTCATATATGTGTATGCCCGCGATCCCTCCTTAGCAGCCAACAGCAGCAGCTTGCTTAGTCTGCGAGACGCGTTGCACGGCATGTGTGCGTGCTCGGATGCAGTAGAGGGGACTTGCCCACTACCGCCTCCCCGTACCTATTTTCACTGTAACGTTTTAATATGTAGCGGAAAATTAAAATTAAAATACCGAATGCGATGATTTTATTCACCTTCGATGATTTGAATGAATTATTAATAGAAATAGAAAAATCATATTTTACGGATTTGAAGAAAGTTTTGACCAGTACCGCCTACTATCAGTTTTTAGGGAAATCTCTTGTCTAAATGATTAATAATTATACTAGAATTTTTATTAACAATATATACTTTGGTACATGTTAGAAACAAAAGAATCACTATTATTACCCCCTTTGTGGCATTTCATTTATCAGTCGTTATTTTATGGCGTGTTTTTTACATTCTAACCTGTTTATTTTCCCTTGTATTCATTTGTAGACATTTTTCTGTTCAAACATAAAAAGGATAACTAAAGAGTACCTTACAATATAATTTATGTTGCTAATAGGTTAAGGTGATGCTAAAGCCACCGGTCACCGACAAATAGGAGGATCCATTTTTCTCATTTCATTTTCAATTTTGAGTAAATATCTCTATGGAAAGTTGTTGTCCAATCAATGAAAACAACTTTCCAGAGAGATATTTTCTTAAAATTGAAAAATGAATGAAAAAAGTGTAATGATATACGGCCGGTCTGGGCATAAGTTTTGCGGGCGGTACTGGACAAGAAATACTTTTTTCCAATTTAGATAATATTGCGCGAGAGCAAGAAATCATCGGGGCACCGAGATCTTTTTTAAGAAATAAAAATTTAAATATCATGTATAAATTGCTTATACAAATACACAAACTTATAACTTACTGAAAATTAACTTTTGACGCTGGCTAAATTAGCCTAACGGATATTTGTCCAAACAACTTTTGCAACTTTGAATTTAAAGCAATGATCTCGGAGTATGTTAAATCGCACTATATAATATGCAACAAATCATCGTACCTAAGGGTTTCCATCTAGCAGTGGAAGAGAGAAGCGACTGGCGGGCGATACTGCTCAAGTCTCCTCTACGTGCTATGCGCTGCAGCTTATGTCCATCGTATCGTTTTCATTCGAATCTCCCTGGTACATTTATACTCTGACTCTGTTTTTTCAGTGTTATTCGTATTATATGGATGTAGGGGAGCCGCATGCATCGGGCGCATTACTCATGTACGCGCTCTCTTGCGCCATTTTACCACATCGCGTTCATCTCTGCTTTTTCTCCAACTGCGTCTTTAATTTTCAGACGCTTAGGGTTGGACCTGATGTGTCTCCGTCTGTTGTTTACAGCTGCGTCGATTGTGCAAAACCTATACCCATCGCACCTGGCGCAGCGTGTATTCATATAGATATGCAAATGCTATGCGTATAATACAGAAGCAGGAACTCGGTAGTTTTCCAAGTTTCGACTAATTTTACGTTAGCACTTTGCTCGCGCGCTCGCGGTATACAGTTGTCTATTTTTGTAGCGCGTCAACATCGCTTTGTCTCCGCGAGCCGAGCAAAAAAATTCACTGCGTATAACGCTTATAGTTTAGGTGTAAGTTTGAGTATATGCATATCTGTAAGGCAGTTTAGCGCGACCTCGATATATATACACTCCGATATATTATCTAGGCGCACACGTGGCTATTTATATCCAGATCGGCGTGACGCGGCGGGCTAAGTTAGACGCGCTTACTTGCAATTGCGCGCGGTGCTCGTTTATTGCATCGCGCGGCGCTCGGTGTTTACACAAAGAAACTTTCTGATCTCGGCTCTTCCGAGACGGAGCGCCGATATATAGAGCGACGGCAGACGTAAACAAACCGATTTGCGCATGCAGACTGCACGCAGAGGCGCTTTTAATTCGATTTCAGAGCTTCTTACTTATGAATTGTCTATAACTGGCTCGTTCGCAAGCATAGTTCGTCGGTATGTATACGTATGAGTTCCATTAAACATTGTCCTTGCCCAGTGCACGAAACTTGCAAACTCGCGTGCAGCGGAGCGCGTTAACCCACGATAAAAGTTACGATCCACAGTGGTTGGCACCGGACCAAGCTCTCAGTACTCTCAACGAGGAAGAATCCCGCAAAACGTCAATAGCACTTGGCGCCAGAAGATGTCCTACCATCATTCACGCTTATTTTTAAATCGCTACACGATGTCGAATTTATCTTTTTTACGGGCGACATTGATGCTTGGAATGTTATTTTACGAGAAAATTAAAAAATTGTCATAAAGGAGGATGCCCATAGCGACCCCCTCGAGGGAACGTATAAGGCCAACACCATCGTTTTATAAAAAATTTAATACCTTTAAGTGCTATAGATTTGTCCCATTTAAAGTAATGTAAACATATTCTAACCATACTCGGGAATTTCTACTTATTTTTGCGAATTTTCACCGCGTGTTCCTCTACTTTCACACCACTTAGGGGGTCAATTATTTTTCTAAAATTCATGTTTTGACGTGCTCTAAATAATGATATTATTTTTATACGTTCCCCTTCAACGGCCCAAGTATTATAAATCTTTGGGCATCCTCCTTTCCAAATTTTGTCATATACATTTTATATGAACTATTGATCAAATCACACGAATATAAGCCTTCCTTTAAAATATCAACATCAATTGAATTTTAGTCAAATTACTCAGTGGCCTCCCAGAATTAGCACTTAAATCTATTTTTTTGAACATTCATTTTAGTTTTCAATGATTTTGGTACGTGATAATGGTATTTTTACATAATATAAAAAGTCAAATTTTGCAAAAACTCATCTATTACTTTTATTATTTCATAGTTGGCAATTTAAAAATTCAAACCTTATATTTGAAAAACACGAAGATGGACTTAAGTGGTTATTCAGTGAAGCCACAAACTTACAATGTTGTATTAAAAAACGATAAAAGCATATAGGTTAGATCGGAAGATCAAAACCGAGCAAATGTGCGTGTGTAGAGATCCGAGAGTTCCGTGCCCAGAAATAGAAACTGCCAGAAGCAGCTGGTCTAATTAGCGAAGTTTATGCAACTCGCGCGAGTTACACGACAAAGTTGCGCCGCTGCCTTTTTACAGTAGGTCTGACATCCGCGCAAAAATAGATCGCATTGCCCGAAGCTAATCAGTCGACCGATTCGCACTTACGATAATCGTACTCGTCTCCATCGATGAACAGATCCGGCGTATTCAAGTACCCGAAGTAGGAATCCCGATTTCCCGTCGGCGTCACTCCTCTACTCGACATTGTCCGCTTGTTATCTCTCTTCCTCGTAGTCCTCGATCGACCACTGCTGCACCTCGTCCGCTCGAATTTTTGCAAGCTCTCAGTGTCGCATCCTCGCCAATCACAATAGCAAACAAGTCCCAGGAGACCTCCAGATCCAGACTAACTTGCCATCCGGCATGAAGCTTGGGCAATAGAGGGCTGCTGGGGGTGGGTATCGATCCCGCGGAGCTTTGTTATTCGGTCGAATCGATCCGTCGGTCGCGCAAAGGAGTCTCGTAAAACACCGCGTACAAGAGGGAAAAAAGAAAAGAAGAAAGAGAAGAGAAAGACGAGAAAATGAGCTAGAGAGCCGCGTGCGCTAGAGCCTGTGGCGCTGAACTCCGCGCTACTGACTCGCCAAACTAAAGCACGTCAGTTTGTCTTGTTTCTATTGAGGTGGTAGCAGCAGCGGCAGCGGTAGGTATATAGCCCCCCCAGCGTTATTGCAAGGCGGAATTTTCGCTCTCTGTTTTTCGTCCGTCTGTCTCCGCTGCTCCGCACTCGCGCGCCGACCTGGTCGCTGACGTTTGGCCAGCATGACAAGGGGATCTGCGTTGTACGAACAGTGTGTACGCGCGAGCGAGACGGACGCAGCTTAGGCAGTCGGGCAGGCCTCGTGCCAACGAGAGTCTCTTTGCTCGGTTGCTCGTATATACCTGCGCTCGATTCCCATTCATTTGTCGGGAATTTGCGAGATGTGACCGATGCCGATATGTCGCGTTAGGTCTTCATCTGGTCGCCAAAGATGTCGTTCGCCGCGGTCTCTAATCGACGGATGTATACCTAATGTAGGAATTTAGTAGTAATACTAACCGGTCGGCGAGGCGTAAAGTTTCCAAGGAGATCCTTCGTCGTCCGAGTCAGTCTTGAAAAAGCTGCTCATCCTGTCGCGAAATTGAATGTGCACACCGTATAGCGAGCAGTGTATAAAATCTATTTTCAGCAAGATTGTATCAACTGTGCCTGGTACGAAGCGTCGCAGTCGAGACTTCGAGAGCGAACGTTAAACGGTAGACGAGGAAGCAGGAATTTGTATTATATACCACAAGTAGATAGACGCGCGCGCGCGCGCCTGTGTGTCTCTTTACATACACATCGACGAAGTAATTGTTAGCAGACATGTTGTAACGCGGGCAATTTCGAACTTCTATAGACTCGCCGGGACATGCGTGTGCACTCGGATGCTTGTCGACACAACATCATTAATCGTCGAGTCGCGTGAGACGAGTGCAATCAACGAGTTTCCAGGAGTATCGCGTATACATATACATGTGTCAATGCATCGTCGGTGCATTGCATTTCGTGGCCAACTTCGTTGAAACTCTGTACGAGCGCGCCGAGCCGCACGTGCCAAATTACTCAGCGCGCGTTTTATTTTATATATCCGCGCTTGAAGCGAGAGAGATACTTTATGTATAAATAAGATGAGGATGGGTGGCGTTTAATTAAAATAGCCGGCGCGTTAAACTCTCGGTTAAAATAGGAGGCTGAGTCAGTGTGTTGGTGTCGCTCGAAATATTTTGTTTATCAGTGCGAGAGAAACAGAGAAAGAGAACTTACGATCGCGAGGATCTGGTGGATGACACGGCGCGTTTGAACTATCGCCGTCGCCCTCGAGATCGTAGAACACGTTGCCGTTCGGTGCATCCGTCACTAGGTTCATGGCAACTGTTGATTCACCCATGATTCTGAAATGTTATGATGAATTTAATTTTCATTCAATCGGCACGTCAACAGCAATATTTCACTTGATTTTATACTTAAAAATACTCTTACGGAATAAACGCTCAAGTTGAGCGTGAATTCGGTTACACTCAACTAATATTGACGGTTCTTAGTAACGTGTACGATACTGGAAAACCGAAATGACACTCAACTTGCGTTTTCCCTAATTCCTCAAAGTCTTTCACTGAAAAAAAATTTGGTATGTTCAAATAAATATTTTTTTTGATAATCCCTTAACATTATTTATTTGAAACAAATAACATCTATTTGAATGAAAGGAATCATTGTTCAATACTAATGAATATTTATTAGTTTTAATTAAATGTTATTTGACTCGTCATGTAGGCGCATTTTCCTGCATTATTTTACGCTCTTTTGAAACATTCTTTTCAGTATTTTTAAATAACTGAAATATAATTTTGTAGTATTTTTGAGTATCTAAAAACCATTTTTTAATTTTTAAAATTTTTTTCTTTGTTTTTTCAAAGTTTTAAGACATTTTGAGGTATGAATATATAAAAATTTGAGGACAAAAAAAATTTATTCTCACCAAGCAAAAGTCGCTTGAAAAGGGGTTGGGCGCCTCAGAGGCGCCCACGTGCACATTCGTGGGTTAAGGGACTTTGAAAAAAAAATTATTCCTTTACTAATGTTTTTTTCAGTGTTCATACTCATAAAACAATGTTTTATCATGTTTCCTATTGCAAACCAGGCGAAGAATATTTTATTAAATATATTGTCAAACACTTACCAGTGTTGATACCTTGAATTGTTCGTCAATACTGAATAAATTTGTCAAAATCAGCTAACGATACAGGATGCGCAGCTTGGGTTTGGACGATTACTCCACCTCTTAATGAGAAAACGACAAGTAACGTATCAGCAATGTTTTATCTTCCAGTCTCTAGAGCGCTTTTATCGACTTTCGAAAGAATCGTGATGCTCTACTATGGCACTGTGTTTATGTTATACTGTTTGTTCGCTTTATCTAAACAAGAAATAACTATCATTATTTCAAATGTAATATTTCATATTTATATCGAATTTCATTAGCAGAACTTACTAATATAAACTGCTGTAATTAAAAAAACGTGATTTACTTTTTACAAAGCAAAATTATTATTGTTAATGGTCCATAAAACAAATATCATAAGCTCAATTGCAATACGTTATAGACTGTAAAAAATTAATAAATTTAAAAACAGTTGTTGCACTGTAAATTTGTAAATGATGTCAATGTGACGATAAACAAAGTCTGCGTAAATTTAGATAAAACATTAAAAAAGAGGTTATGAAAAGACGCAAACGTGAGTCATTCAATTTTGCAGAAAAAAATCGTCTCTTGATTATCAGCTGATAAACCTTATATTTGTAAGTAAAAGCTGAGCGATCAACTCTCTTTGTATCAGAAGACACACGTACACAAGACCGCGGAGGAGGTGGAGGAGTAGAATAAGAAGACAAAGAAGAAGAAAAACTCACTTTGATGTACCTACGCAGCTGTGTACCTACACGCGTACACGCCACTCCGATTGTCCACAGACAGTAGGACTCGCGAAGAGTCTTCCCACTAGACTCGCGCCGATAAGCGCGCGTGTGCCCACACCAGCGAGCCACCGACTACGTATCCCCGTACGATGCGCAAAAAATCAAGACTACCGTGGGATTTTGTCGAGAAATCTGTCGGAGAGAGCGGCCGAGTGTCGACTGCCGCTGTCACGTATAACATACGTATAGGCGATCCGCCTGGTGTGGCGCAAACACACGCGAAGCAGCGAGCGAGAGAACGCGGCGGCTCCCCGTGCACTCCCCCGTGTGCGTAAAAAAGAGAGAGAGAGAGAGAGAGAGTGTCGCATCGCGCGATTGGTGCGGTCGCGCCGCCAGCAGCCCGATTGGCACGCGCGCGCACACCTCGACCCCGCGAAAATCCATACATCCCGCAGGCCGCCGCGCCGCGACGCCCGCGACCGACACCAGCTGGGCGCCGCTGCACAAACTGCAGACTGCACGGAGAGAGGTCAGCAGCACTCGCCGGCTTAAAGAGTCGTTGAGAAAATTGAAGAAAAAACGCGTTTAGGAAAATTGATCCTTTATTTTTACGTTGCTATTTACATGGACGGAATTATTTTACAGGAAAGGTTGTCGTCGACATTTCTTAATATACAAAAACAAAGATAAACGAACTCTCTTTAGCTTCATGCTTTGCAAGTTGCAATGAAGATTTAACAAATTTGGACGAAGGTGTCGACTTTGGTCGACGGTGCAATCCAATTGATTTGGAAACTTAGAATTAATTGAAGTCAAAATCACTCTCGGTGTTTGAAAGATTCTTTTCAATAAAGCTCTCCGAATCTGAATCGAGAATCGACTTGATGACGTCCTTTTTCTTTTTAGTATCCTTTGGCTTAGTCTTTGAATTATCTTTCGCCGCTGCTGAAGCGCCGGCTTTGTTATCTTTCGCCGCTGCTGAAGCGCCGGCTTTGCTCTCTTTCGTAGCTGCTGAAGCGCCGACTTTGCTCTCTTTCATCGCTGCTGAAGCGCCGACTTTGCCTGCTTTCGTTGGTGTTGAAGCGCTGACTTTGCTTTCTTTCGTCGCTACCGAAGACCCGACTTTGCCTGATTTCGTTGGTGTTGAAGCGCTGACTTTGCTTTCTTTCGTGGCTGCTGAAGCGACGACTTTACTTTCTTTCGTCACTGCTGAAGCGACGACTTTACTTTCTTTCGTCGCTGCTGAAGCAACGACTTTACTTTCTTTCGTCGTTGCTGAAGCGCCGACTTTACTTTCTTTCGTCGCTCCTGAAGCGCCGACTTTACTTTCCTTCGGCTTAACATCCACAGGCTGATCACTTTTTGGCTCGCTATCGTCATTTTTAGTAGGTTGTACTTCGCTGTGTTCCGATGGCGAATTTTCACTTCCGTGGGCTTCACTTGTTTGAGATGCATACGGTTCTGCGTAAGCCTGTTGCTCAGCTGAGTAATCGTAAGTTTGATTGGCATCTGGCGGATATCCTTCAGCATAAGCCTGTGGATCTTGCGAATAATCGTATGCTTGATTGGGATCATACGGATTCTGATTAGATTCTTCGTTCGGCAATCCTTGCTGTTGTTGTTGTCCTTCCTGGTAACCCTCGTATTCCTGATTAGAGCTGTATTGCTGGTACTCTTGGTTCGGATCGTGTTCATAGGCTTGGTTTGGATCGTATTGATATTGTTGATTCATATATTCTTGGTACTGTTCTTCGGTGTAATGTTGACCATCGTATCCGGCGTACTGAGCATTTGCGTCGTATCCGTACTGTTGATTAGGATCGCCTGAATATTGGTAATGCTGCTGTTCGTCTCCTGGCAGTTGATCGTATTTTTGAGCATATTCTGCGTTTTCCTGATACGGTTTCTGCGCATTATCATCTTGTTGATAATATGGCTGATCCACATATTCTTCATTAGTACCATAAGTTTCATTAGAATCCTTAGCTTGCTCCTCCTTACTCTCCTGAACCAATTCTTTCGAACTTCCAGATCCTTCAGCTTCGTCAATCTCCTGTTCAGCGACTTGCTCAGCAGCTACACCGTCGTCCGCTGCAATTTGTTCGTCGGGCTTTGCGTCCTCTACAGGATCCTCGTCATCTTCCAGGTGTTCAACCTCCTCGATAGACTCCAACTTCCTTCTGGGCAGGTCTCGAAGATCATCCGGCAGATCCACCTCCTCAACTTGTTGCTCCGCATCGTCGGGCATCCAAGAGTCGATGTCGACCGTATCATCGTAGTCATCCTCGATGCAGCCATCGCCGTTGCCCTCGCCCTCGCCGTCTTTCTTAGATTCCCGATCCGAAGAATCATCAATTTCAACCGGCTCTCGCGTCTCCCTTTCTTTCCTCGCTGCTGCCTCTTCCTCGTCCTCCTCGTCGTCATCGTCGTCATCCTCATCGTCAACAACGGGCAGGCTCTGTTTCTGCAGATTCGGTCGTCGGGGTTCAGCCAGAATGGCGAGCTTGGCGAAGGCATCGTCGACGGACAGTTGCGGTGGCCTCTGCTGGGCGAACGGCTTGACGTCGGGCCGCGCCGGCGCTATTTCCGACTGTCTAAATTTGTCAATCTTGGGTGCGGAGAACGGGCCGCGAGCGAGGCCTCCGTCTCCGTCGAGCGCGTCGCCTCGTCTCCTGATGCTTCCTCTGGCCTCGGAACCAACTGGCACGCCGCGCGTCCTGTCGACGCAATCGATCGGCCTATTTCGAGTGGCGTTCTCGGTCGCGTAGGCTTGCCGCAAGAGCAGCTCGCGAAATCGGCTGCCACTGCTCCTCTCCTTGGCTGCTTCGATTTCCGGGGAGGGATGCTCCCCGTCGTCCGAGAGGGTCACGTTCAGGAGATCGCCGCTGGTGTTCTGCTCCTGGTCGGCCTCCTCGAGGCTGCGCTCGGGCAGCTCGGCCTCGGGCTCGTCCGCCTGCAGCTGCTTGATCTTGCTGAGGTAGCGATCCAAATCGTACTTTCCTGGCGTACTCGCTGCGGGCGGTCTCGTCGACCAGTTCCTCAAACCTACTTCGATTCTTGGTGCCTCGACCTTGGGAGTACTCGTGTACTTGGGAGATTCGTGCAGATAGCTTGGAACGTACAGACGGCTCTTCAGAATGTCTTTTGCGCCATCGTAGAGCGATGGCACTGCTGCAGCTTGAGAAAATTTGAAACTTAAGTCCCGTTGAATGTCCGATGGTTTTTGTAGCGTACTCGGCGCGTGAGCATATTGATTATGCGGGTCAGGAGTTTTGAGATTTACCGGGAAGAATTCTTGTCTAGAGTAAGGAAAAGCGTTTTTGCTTATTATTGCGACGGGACTTGGAGAAATTTCTCTATCATTTTGGCTTTCTAAACCACTGTCTGCTGTTACGCTTCCATTGGGCTGCTGCGTTCCGTAAACACGCAATAAATAAGCTTCATATTGTTTCTGTATTTAAAAAGAAATGCATAGTTATTATTATTATTACTCAAGGACTGTATTTTTCATTTTATAACGATAAAAGCTTAAGACTTACTCTTAAAATGTTAAGTCTCTCAGTTTTTGCGGTCATTAAAGCTATACTGCTGTCCACTTTATCCAAGGTACCCAATAGTTTATTGTTTCTTTCATCTCTTGCTCTTTGATCCTCCAGAAATTCTACATACCGAATTCTCAATTTATTAATACAGGCTTGATGTCTGAAAAAACATGTTTACATTATATAAAGATGATACATGCATATTCATATATTTTATGTACGTATATTGTATACGATTAAACAAGCAATTGAATGCATCGAAGAATGAAGAAATTGTAATAATATGTAATTATTCATTTTTTTGTCCTCATTTTCAGGAGAATCGTTTTTCGTAATATTAATGTTCTATCGTCACGAAAGTAGATATGGCACTGAAACTGATTCGTGCTGTGGTGAAGTTTGCAAGGTCAAAACTATATTATTATTCTGAGGAAAAGGAAATCGTCGGGATCGTCGTTGTGAAATACGGAGAAGGGCTGTTTCGTGCTCTCCTGGGGGGTCGATCAATAAACCACAGTTGTATTTTAGTATTAAAACTTGCTGAATGGTATTTTTTGTTCGTTTTTCTGTGTCAACGGAGTGCATGTCGCCGGAATGTTTGGGTTCGCGTTAGATCGATTGAGCAGTGAAAATCGTGTTGCTCCGCTTCCTTATCGAAAATTGAAAATAGCTAACGAAACCTTTCACGTTCGATTCCTGAATATTCGGATGATAAATTCATTTAAAAAGTGACGCTCACCTGTTTCGAGATTCTTGAACCATAAGATTGAATTTTTCTTCCAACCTAATTCTTTCCTCTTCGCTGTAACAAAATAACATTCTTAAAAATAAATATTAGTTAAAAATTGCATTAAATACTTTACCTCTTTCGCAATTTCTCTTGAAGCTCCAACATTCGTTTGTAATGATTTTCTTGGCCATCGTATAGTGGTTTCATTATTTAATCCCAAAAAACTATTTCACATTTTTATTCTTAATTACAAAAACTTATTAAATAAAATATGAACGTTTAATTAAAAATGAAGTCCACACTGTACATTATGCAAGTTAGCGGACGGTAAGTCGTTAGATCTTAGTAAAAAAAAGGCCGAAAAGAAAACAAAGAAGTACGTGCACACGAGAGCAAGCGCTCGTCGAAGCGACGCTAAGCGCAACTGTCTGACTGTCGCATGCGACGTCGCGATGCCAGAACAGGGGGTGTTTCGCCACCAGGTAGGCAGACATACAGGTGTTCCACCACTCCCTTCTCCACTCTATTTTGCCTATAGTATCGTGCACCTGCCATATGCGCGGGCTGCATGCATTCTATCAACTTGAACAATCACTCGACTCGCTTTTCCAGACCTTTTCTACCTATACTACGTAATTACACCTATATAAGTACCTACTTCCTACCCTTTTAATTAAATATGGATGCTCTACTTTATACATAAAAATTGCCCATTGCTATTTTCAGCAAAAGCTAGTAAACGCGTTTAGGATGGTTCTGACGTCATTTCTGGAGAAATCTTTGAAGTTTGCTGAAATTTGCAATTTCATGCTTATTAGTTCACACGGACCCGCACGTCCAAATTTAGAGCGCATAAACTTGTACATACATACGTACGTCGTAATCGCGTGCAGTGAGCCGCAAATTTAGTTTTAGACTTTACTCACTTACTTGTTTCATTAATTTGCTCACACTTCAAGAAGGGTAAAGTGCTCTATGCTTTATGTGACGCATGTGTGAATAGAAAATGCAGAATTAAAATAAACAGTAGAAATATTACAAATTAAAGATTTATTAAGAAAAAGGTTGACAGAATATCAAATTCACTTCTAACGTCTAATCAAACAATAACAACATTTTCTATTTATAAAGTGACAATTCTTGTTTTTTATACACTGCATGTAAGTGCTCTGTTAACTCTGGTGTAGTTTCTGTGCTCATATAAAGAGTTTGGTGAAGTGCATCTTCTACAAGTTTGAATTCACGTTTGATCTAGTACAAAAATAATTACCAAATTATTATTACTATTTTATTAGAAATAAAAAATTTCTTAAATTGTTTTAAATCAAGAATTACAAACAAGAATTTAAATTTTAAATATTGCACATGTTCATCTGTTATTCCTTAAAATAAAGTTTTTGGGTATTATTTCAGATACTCAATTAAAATTAACTGTGTTATCTCTATTGAAAATGAAACCTGGAACCCAGGTGGTTCCAGGTAAAATTTTTAATAGAAATCTATTGTGGGAATATTAGCATAAAAAAGGCTAAATCCTAAAACATCATTTTAATGACTTTTAAATGCTTTGTATTAATAAATATGAGTTACTTTTCTTGGCATTTGTAATTTCAGTTGACAAAAAAATATTTATAAATTTTTCCTTTTATAAAACTACCTGTAATACAGCCGGTGGTTTCGATCCTTCAGTTTTTCTTGATACATTAGTGCTTTGCAACTGTATTCCTTCGTTGATTACTTCTCCTTCCTCAATTGTAGTTAATCCAAAATTATGTGCTACAAAAAGTGACACCTTATTTGTATTTGGAATTATTTTAAGAAAGCCAACTTCTCTGTGCATAGGATTTCTTTTTTCAGGATGCCAACTTTGTGCGGTATAGTTTAGCATTGGCTGTCCAATAGATGAAAAAATAATTTCTTCGCAATACTTGAAAGGATTGATAGTAGGAAATTTTCCAGCCCCAACACTTTCTGTACGCCAAATTCCTTCTAACCATGCAAGTGGCTTTAAGGCATTGTGCATTGGTAATTGATTCATGTCTAAAATTGTAATTTAGTATAATAACGAATGCTATATTGTTATATAGGTACATCAATTAATAATAGAGACAAAAATATTACCGGTACTTTATAGTTGACTTATTTGAAAATTAAAGGTTATGTTGGTAATCTTCGATATTCTTTACTCTTCGTGATAAAATAATTAAAAGCATACGACTCGTAAATAATAAGAAAGTAGACGAGTGCAGCTTATCACAGTATAATCAATCATACATTCAGTTGTAAAACAATGAGAGCTTACGTTGTTTGAAACATAAACAATAACAAACGTATTTAAATCTACTTGGAATCACGATTCACAGCGACAATAACGGACGTATACTGAACTAAATAGCAGTATACCTATAGATTACAGTTAATTTTTTCTATACTCCAATTTTATCACGCATATAACTGTTTACCTATATTTATGATGTGGTATGTATATATATAAGTATATTATATATATGCATTACTTGCGAACGTAAATACATACACGTAGGTTAAAGATCGCAAAAAGTAATCGTACTCAGCAGTATTCAGTAAACGTATTCAGCGTGCATTACCCCCTTACTCAAAAACTCAACCTACAAAGTATAATAAAAAAAAATTAAGAAGATGTACCTATTTATTGGTACAATTGACAGCATAACCCAACATAACACATGTTATGTTTAATGTTTGTATTGTTTTTTAAATATAAAAAAATACAAAATACAAAAAACCCTTAGTAATGTCCCGATATGGCGACATTACCACCGCGCAAAAATCCAACCCCTACCAAAATCTCGAAAGAACATTTAACACCATTGCAAATTCTATTGCAACTGGGCTTTCCCAAACACAGAGCGTAAGTAAAATAATATATTTTTATTTTAGTCTTACTATAATAAGCATCATAAAATGTATAAAACATATTTTACTATTTCATTACATTTTTATGATAGAAAAATTTTAATTCAATTTTTTAAATGTTTAGGGAAAAGGCGTTGGCTGCTACAGGTCATCGCAGTGTTCAACTTGCTTCCGACTGGCTATTAGCTCACGTTAGAGATACAACACTAGATTCTATTGAACCAAGAGAATACGTACTTTATTTATGTCCTACTGGCCACTTACATGAACAACTACAAAAGTTTTGGATAAAAAGTAAAGAGCTAGAGTGGAATGGAGTGCACAATTTTATGCCACATATAACGCTTGTCTCATTTTTTAAGGTAATAAGTGAATTAAAAGAGGACTTTTTATATAAATGATTAATTTGATTGATTATTTAATATGTACTGTACTGTATAGGCTTCAGATGAATGTTCTAAAGAACTGGCCTCTATTCTGGAGACTTTAGTTACTAGAGAAGAATGTCCAGATTCTATCGATCTGGAAACTTATGTTTCTCCAAACTTTATGGGTTTATTTGTCAAAGAAGAGCAAGCTGAGTGGCTCAAATCATTAGCTATTAAATATGTAAATAAGTTATTAACTTTAGGAATTAATGCTGAACCGAATACAAAATCGTTACATTTAACACTTTCTTATCAATTTTCTAACTCCTTATTTGAGCCTTTGCGTTCTATGGTTGAAAAACTAGAACTAAACAAGCTTGCTAATTGGGAACTTAGGTTGTATTCTAAAGATCCACGATCTTACAATCTTAATATACATAAAGTAATGCACTTGCACATTCCACGAGAACATGATGAGTTGGAATTAAGGCCTGGGGATTACATATATGTGCCAGAGGAAGCATGTGCAACCTCAATAGACGGTTGGGTTGAAGGAGTTTCTTGGTTAACAGGGACATCTGGCTATTTCCCTTTGAATCACACTAAGCGCACTGCAGATTCTGATTCTTGGACATTACATTCAACAGTACAAATTACAGATAATAAAATAGAAATTATAGAAGATATTATACCTCAAACTAGACGACCACCAATTGTACTTTCAAATGAATCTTTGGACACTCCAGATGGGATTGCTGCAGATAATGAGCCTGTAATTATTAAATATTTAATTTTAATTGCAAAATATAAAAAAAATTGTTCATATAATTTATGAGTAATTTCTATATTCAAATAATTCTTTTTATTAGATGGAAGCTGCAGAGCCCACTGTTGTACCATCACGTGAAATATTAATTTGCCGACATGGTGAACGAGTAGATTTTACTTTTGGCACTTGGATTCCATATTGCTTTGAAGCAGATGGCTGCTATGTTCGTAGAGATTTAAATATGCCGGTAAAAATACCTCCAAGGAATATACAAGATTTTCAGGATGATTGTCCGCTAACAACATTAGGTGAATTGCAAGCCTGTTTAATTGGAGAAGCAATGAAAGCATCCAATATACACATAGATGTAGCCTTTGCTTCACCATCTTTAAGATGTGTTCAGACGTTATCGCAAATTTTAAAAGGTTTTAAATCTGATTTATCTATAAAAATTGAGCCAGGCCTAATGGAATGGGTTGCTTGGTACCAAAATGGGTTGCCTACGTGGATGACTCCAGAAGAATTATTAGTTGCTGGATTTAGAATAGACAAAACTTATAAGCCAGTTGTAAAAGCAGATGAGCTTCCTTTAAGAGAAAATGCTGCACAATATTATGACAGAAGTTATGCTCTTATAAAAAGTATTATTGAAAGTACTAAAGGTAATATTTTAATAGTTGCACATGCAACGTCTTTACCAGCTTGTACAAGACAATTAACAGGTGGTAGAGTACCACATGTAACAGAAGTTACTCGTCTTGTACAACAAGTACCATATTTAGCATGTTTAATGACTAGAGAAGGTCCAGATGGATGGCAACTTCATCCACCACCTTTTCCACCCATAACACATAGTAGTAACAAAAGATTTGACTGGAAAATTTTGACTTAATTCTAATTTTTCCATTAAACTTTGATAGTTCGTATATATCTAGGTATATCTAGGTAATGTGTGTATCGACTGAAATGAACTATTATATATATCTACAATGAGAACCCTAAAAATGGTAACAGAAATGAACTACGGGTATTGGTGATTAATTCCAATATATTTCAAGTATTAATAGATTATAAATACGCACACTTTTTTAACTTTTCTTAATCTTTAGAGAAGTATTAAATAATTTACATACTATAAATTAAGGTAGTCCACCAACTAGGCTACTATACTAATGAAAAAAAGTTTTATATGGATACTTTTACAAATTTTACTGTATGTAAATAGTAATATCTTTTACAGGCCCTGAACATTTCAGAGGGCCTAGCTATACTAAAACCGAGATATTTATTATCAAAATTTAATATTTTAGTACAAAACCTCGAAAAAAACGTCGAAATATAAATCTTTGATAACAAACATCTTGGTTTTGGTATGACTAGGACCTATCATTAGTATGGTAGCTGTGAACTACTTTACACACTAAAATAAATATAGTGAAATATTGTATAAAATAGTAAATATTCAATACATTTTCATATTATAACTTTTTAGATATTTTGTAAGTCTATTTTTCTAAAAAATATTTTAAATAAGAGGTCATCACTGTCAATGATCAATGACAGTCATCGTTGTTTGTAATTAAAAGAAACATTTTTTGTATACAATGCATTTTAATAATGTGAATGTTATGGATTTACTTTGTTTACATCGTTACGCTTACCAAAGAAAACTAATTTTATCTGCATGAGAGTATTTTATTGAAAAATATTAACAAGTTATCAAAAAACATTGTAGTTTTACATATATATGGTACAAATTTATTATCTATAAAAATATAATAGTTATTAAAAATCTCAAAAATGTACAAAATTGTTTCTCTTTTATGAGACATTTTAATAAAGCGTAAGGATTAGTGTGCCTCACACATTTATACCGTTTCTATCTACATTTTCCATTTCCTGATTAAATGTGACCTCCTTCTTTCAATTTAGTAACTAAAGTATCAACATCAGGAAGTATTGAACCAGCTTGACGAACTGGTGGATCTTCTACTGAAATAACTTCAATTCTTGGTGTGATATCAACACCTAAATCTTTAGGTGAAACCTTTTTCATTGGTTTCTTTTTGGCCTTCATAATATTTGGTAAAGTTGCATACCTAGGTTCATTCAAACGTAAATCAGCACTAAGTACAGCTGGAGTTTTAACTTTAATAACTTCCAAGCCACCATCAACCTCACGAGTTACAGTCAATTCCCCTTTACCATGTTCAATCTGGTTAAAATAAAGAATATGAATTAAAACAAAAGACATTATTAAGAATACTTTGATAATTAAGATTAAAAATATAAAAATTGTTCAATTTTACCTTACTGCAAAATGTGGCAGTAGGCCAACCAAGAACTCCACCAGTCATTTGAGCTGTTTGATTGCAGTCATCATCAATTGCTTGTTTTCCTACTATGACCAAATCTGCTTTTTCATCTTGTGCCAATTTAGCTAAGATTTTTGACACATGTATCGGCTGCAAAGTTTCATACTCAGGACCTGACATTTCTACGTGAATCCCTTTGTCTGCACCCATCGCAAGAGCAGTTCTAAGAGTTTCTTGAGCTTGAGCTGGACCACAGCTGACTACAATGATTTCCTGTGCTAATTTTTTTTCTTTCATTCGCACTGCTTCCTCAATAGCGATCTCATCGAAGGGGTTCATAGAGTGCTTGACCCCATCTGTGAGGACACCAGATTTGTCTGGCTTTACACGAATCTTAAATAAACGGAATTATTAATTAAAGGATTTTTTCAAAAACTTCATTTACTCTAATTTTAGATTAAAGAAGAATTTTTCAAAATTTTCTAATAATTAAGACAACAAATCAAGTATTATTGTCGTTACTTAACGAGAGATTTTCATAAACGGTTCCCAAATATTGAGTAGCGACACCTATTTACGAAAAACTACTTACTTTAACAGCATAATCAATCACTCTTTTGACTCCAACGAGAACACGAGCCATTTTAATTTAATTCGCGAAAAAGGAAACGCTGACTTAAATCAGTTTCACGGCGATAATCGCTCTATCGTGCCAAAGTCCACCGATAATCCCCGAACCGCAACTCGCAAGTGGTCGAACAGACGAAGAGAGAGAAAATTTTCCAAGGCTCCAATACGTACAGGTCAATCACCAGTGCTACTGGCACTCATTCGACGTCATTAAGCATCTTGTTTATCTGCATTTAGATGGAATGTTTTTCAGATAAATTTTATAAGCATTGCTTATATTCAATGACAATTTAATTTAAGCATTGTAATGTATACTGATGATAACATAAAAATATGTAAATATTCTTATAGATAGTAGCAACTGAATGTTTAAAAAACGAAAAATCTTTCATATATACTTATAATGAATTTAAATTTGTAATTTATCCAAGAAAATTTAAACTTAAAAAGTAATTCAAATTTACAGTACACAAAGTACCCGAATTAAATGTATCTACTGTCCGTTTTTAATTAAACAATCTGAAAGATTATTTGATGCAAGCTGCCTATCTTTAAGAATTCTCAATGGAGGTCTACATAATGTGGCATTACATCACGATGATGAAGACTGATAAAAAATATTGATAATTCTTACTAAATGATTAAAACAATATAATTAATACAATGTATAAGCATCGTTTTATATAAGTACTCCATTAAAGAGAGAAGTAGCAACAGATTCTTTTTTTTAAATTGCTTCTGTATTATATTTTTATTTATATTTGTGAAAGCGCAAGTAGCGCATGCGCCGAAGACGGGGAGTTGCTCGGCTGCTACGAGTTGCAGTTGTGGCTGATTGGCGGCGGCTCAGCTTGGGTTCAAGTGACGTGGCCCGGATGACGGCTACATGGGCTATGTTCTGGGCTACTTAATTTCAAAGTTACTTTTTTATTGCAAATTACACTCTAGCAAGATGATTTGATTAATTTAGCTTCAAAAATCGGATTGCATTTAGTCGGTTTGAGACCGCTCTTTCGTTCGTTTCAGTGGAACAAGAAATTCTCAGGTATAATATGCCAACTAACCTCTTCTGTCCCCTAACATGCTTTAATTAAATTTCACTACAGTGAGGCATAAAAAATTGTGTTTATTGAAATTTTGATGATCTTTAACAGCAAGATGACGACTTATGAAGAATTTATACAGCAAAATGAAGATAGAGATGGGGTTCGTTTTACGTGGAATGTTTGGCCATCGTCAAGAGTCGAAACCACCAGATTAGTCGTACCATTAGGATTATTATATCAACCTATCAAAGAACGCCTTGATCTTCCACCAATTCAATATGATCCTGTATTGTGTACCAGATCTACTTGCCGGGCTATTCTAAATCCACTATGCCAAGTAGATTACCGAGCGAAGCTTTGGGTATGCAACTTCTGTTTCCAAAGAAGTCCGGTAAGTTTTAAATCAATTCATTAATATTTACATAATATTCAATAAGTTAATAATTCTTTTAATGTTAATAATTAAAATGCTTTTTATGATTCATTTGTTTAGTTTCCACCTCAATATGCTGCAATCTCAGAGCAGCATCAGCCAGCTGAACTGATTCGTATGTTTTCAACAATTGAATATACAATAATGGTAAGTTTTAAAAAGGTTCTTTTCACAATTTTAATGTTGAGTCTTTAATAAGTAAAAAATATTTAATAAAATCTAATTTGCAGAGAGCTCAGTGCCTACCACCCATATTTTTACTTGTTGTGGATACTTGCTTGGATGAAGAGGAATTGACTGCATTAAAAGACTCACTACAAATGTCGTTATCTTTACTACCTCCAAATGCATTAATAGGTCTTATTACTTTTGGAAAAATGGTGCAAGTTCATGAACTGGGTTGTGAAGGGTGTAGTAAAAGTTATGTATTTCGTGGAACAAAAGATCTGCAACCTAAACAAGTGCAGGATATGTTAGGAATTGGAAGACCAGCTCCTGGTCAAAATCCAAATCAGAGGGGACCAACTGGACAACCTTTACCACCTGCTAATAGATTCTTACAGCCAGTTCACAAATGTGATATGAGCTTAACAGATCTATTAGGAGAATTACAGAGAGACCCATGGCCTGTTGGACCTGGAAAGCGTCCACTAAGATCAACAGGAGTTGCTCTGGCTGTAGCTACAGGCTTATTAGAAGCTAGTTATGCAAACACTGGAGGAAGGTATGACATTATTCTTCAAACTATTTTCTTTGCATTCTTTCTCATTAGAAAAAAACAAGTTATATTTCAATATTTCTTCTCTTCTTAATAGGATCATGTTATTTGTTGGAGGACCATGTTCTCAAGGTCCGGGCCAAGTTGTCACTGATGATCTTCGTCAACCCATAAGGTCTCATCATGACATCCAAAAAGACAATGCAAAGCACATGAAAAAAGCCACAAAACACTATGATAATTTAGCAGCCCGAGCAGCAGCTAATGGTCATATAATAGATATTTATTCTTGTGCACTGGATCAAACTGGTCTATTAGAAATGAGGCAATGTTGCAATTCAACTGGTGGGCACATGGTGATGGGAGACTCTTTTAATTCGTCGCTTTTCAAACAAACTTTCCAGCGTGTATTTGCTAAAGATCCCAAAGGTGATCTTAAAATGGCTTTTAATGCAACTTTAGAAATTAAAACATCTCGGGAACTAAAAGTTTCTGGCGCCATTGGCCCTTGTGTATCTTTAAATGTAAAGGGACCAAGTGTTGGAGAACAAGAAATTGGTTTGGGTGGTACTTGTCAGTGGAAGTTTTGTTCATTGACACCTTCGACGACAACTGCATTGTTCTTTGAAGTTATTAATCAACAAGCAATTCCGATTCCTCAAGAAGGACAAGGTTGCATACAATTTATTACACAATACCAGCACAGTAGTGGTCAACGAAGAATTAGAGTAACAACAGTTGCTAGAAAGTAAGTGAAACATATAAAAAATATGAAGAAATATGAATATTCTGTCATAACTTGCTTATAAATTATTTACAGTTGGACAGATGCGTCATCTTTACACCATATTGCTGCTGGATTTGATCAAGAAGCTGCTGCTGTTCTTATGTCCCGCCTCGCAGTTTTTAGGGCTGAAAGTGAAGATGGCCCAGATGTTTTAAGATGGGTTGATAGAATGCTTATACGACTTGTAAGTTATCTTTCAAATACAATAATTTGTTTAAAATAATTGTTTTTAAGAAGGAATTTTTAAATTATTTGTTTTTGTTAAATATGAATGGAACTAGTTGAAATTTTAATCAGGAGTTACTAAAACTTATGATTTTTCGAAGGGTTTGCCAGAGATTTTTTTTATTCTATACAAACTAAAAAGGTTTCTTACGAATTTTGAGAAAAACCACTGGTAGACCATCCAAAATAGAGCAAGTAATCTCTAGATATAATTTTAATTTCATTTATAATTGTTGGCAAAAATTTTATATCCCCTTGTCATTTGAAAATAAAAAATTAATTAAATTCTCTTTACAGTGCCAAAAGTTTGGAGAGTATGCAAGAGATGATCAAAATAGCTTCAGACTTGCAGAAAATTTCTCTCTCTATCCACAATTTATGTACCATCTACGTAGATCACAATTTTTACAAGTCTTCAACAATTCTCCAGATGAAACTAGTTTTTATAGGCATATGTTAATGCGAGAAGATTTAACAAATTCATTAATAATGGTTCAACCTATATTGTACAGTTATGGTTTTGGTGGTCCACCAGAGCCAGTTTTGTTAGATACATCATCCATACAACCTGATAGAATTCTTTTAATGGACACATTTTTCCAAATTCTTATTTTCCATGGAGAGGTATTTCATTAGCGTTTTCTCTAAAACTTAAAATTTTCTTATTTATTTGTATTGTAAACAAAATTAATTTTTAGACGATTGCTCAATGGCGTCAACTGAAGTACCAAGATCTTCCAGAATATGAAAATTTCAGACAATTGTTGGCAGCACCAGTCGATGATGCTGCTGAAATATTGTCAGGAAGATTTCCAGCTCCACGGTACATTGATACTGAACAGGGTGGCTCTCAAGCTAGATTCCTCCTTAGCAAAGTCAATCCTAGTCAGACACACAACAATATGTATGCTTATGGAGCGGTAAGTTCAATTTTCTTTTCAATACTTCAAATTTGTTAAAGTAATTACATTATTTGTCTTAATGAAAAATCATGTTGAATGACAATTATCATTTATTTACATATTTTGTAATTAATCAACTTTTTATGTTAAATCTCGATCCTGTGAACCAGGGGATGCCGATGTCCAATGGGGTTGGTTTTTTTTTTGTGACCTGTTTTTTGATTTTTTATTTTTGATTTTCAATGCTTTAGTTCTTTGCTAAATTCTATTATATTCATGGGTATATGGTAATAATGCTTTATATTACAAATGTTATCATTTTTCATCTTAATATATCATCTAATAATAACAAATGGTATACAAAGGTTAAACATAATGTGCTGAAATTACATTACAATACGTGTTTATAAGAGTTAAAATTATGTTTTTTGATTAACTGGGTAATGGAATAATTTTTCAAAGGTATTAATGGTGAAGGGCTTAAAATTATACTTAAAATGAGTGATAAAAAAGTAATTATCAATACTATGTTTTTAATTCCGTTATTTCTTATGTAGGAAAGTGGTGCTCCAGTATTGACAGATGACGTCAGCCTACAGGTATTCATGGAACATCTAAAGAAACTGGCAGTATCATCTACAGCTTAGCATATAATTTTGAAATAAATACTATAGGTTATAAATATTGTTTTTGTATATGATACAGATTTCCATGTTAAGCATATAAAGTAATATGTATTTATTAAGGGCAATAAGGTCTAGTTTATTAATTTCAATGTATCATAATGCATTTTTCATAAACAATGTTGCTTCGATGCCATAATGGAATCAAAAAAAAGAAATGGATAAACTAAAAGCGAATACTATAATTATTTTCATTTAAATCCTTGTACATTATAAATATTTAGAAGAAAAGTATTTATGTATGATGAAATCAATCAAAAGTTTATTTAAATTACTTAAAAAAGGAAAATATTACCCCAATCGCATTTTCTAAAATCTGAGTAAATTATTTTTAACCTTAATAAAAATAATAAAAAGACGAAACGCGTATATAAATGCATACGTTTAAATTACATTGTTTTAGTTAAGAAAATAACATTTCTTTAATTAAAAGTCGAACTACAAATGTAAACTGTATCTACAAATAATTTATTTAACAACGTAATTCTATAACTTAAGTATTGTACATAAGTACAGCAAAAATTGCAATAGATAGGCGCAATTTTAGTATTAATACCTTGCTCTAACTGTACTATCTTGGTTTTCTAAAAAATAAATGGTAACAGAGCACACATGAAATATTACAAAACTCATTATTGAATATAAAATGTTTGCGCGCTGATTATTTTTAGTAAAGTCAAAGTTATTCTAGTAGCAAATATTCACAGTTCACAGTTTCCATTTTTAAGTAAATTTGAACTGTTCTCAATACTTAAATTAATATATTCTTAAACTATCAATGCAAAGATAAAATTTGTTGCTATTAGTTGCTTCAAAAAAGACAAAAAAGAATATTTTCGGCACCCACAATGCATGTCATATTATCCTAAATTTTTAACTTTGTGCTATCTTTTAACCAAAACAAATTCAACTAAGAAACCTTATTGACATTTTTTGTTCAACATCAGTTCTTTCTAGTGCTTTGCAGAACTCCTCAAAATTTATCATGTTATCACCATCTTCATCAGCTTCGGAAAGTGTTCGTTCTGCTATACTAGAAAGTTGTTCTTCACTAAAAAATAAATTAACAAAAGTTCATTTGAATTCGGTTTATTGATTATAAATTTGAAGTGAAATAAAAGAGCAAATATTTACCTAATATTAGCACCAACCATCATGTGTAATATTGCTAAAAGTTCATCCTTAGATATTAAATCGTCATTGTCTAAATCGTACATTTTAAAGGCAACTACAAATAAGAGAAATTAATACTTTAATAAATGATATCACGTATCCCAAAATATCATTTATTTGTACGTTTCTTAATCTACTTACATCGCAGTTTTTCTTCTCTGGCATTTAAAATATTTGGAGCATGTTTTTTAATAGGCCTGAAGTGTGCAAGAACTTGCATAAATTGAAGGAAATTGACTCTATCACTGCTACTTTCTTCAAAGAATGCATTAACAATTCTGTCCCCTAAAGGGTTTATAGCCAATTCAGGAATCCTTAAAAAATCTTCCCTACTAAGCGTACCACAATCTCCACGATCAAGGCTAGTGAAGCGACTGTATAGTCGTTCTATTTGATTAGGAGTAACTAAAACCAATAAATAATCTTTCAATATACAAGTGAAGTATTAAGATTGAAACAGTATTGTGAAACCTAGTTTATAGTTGATTTAGGAGTGGAAAATACTCAGTATGTGTATAATATATGTTTCAATTTGAATGAATACTATTTTATTTTCTAGTTATCTCTTTTTTTTTGGGGACACGCTACTAGAAATATGATTCACATTATTTACTCACATCCAGTAGCTTCTTGAATTTGTGCAATTTCTTCTTCGCGTAAAAGTAAGCTAGATCTGTTACCCATTTTAATTTATGGATTGAGTACTTATGGAAATGAGGTTCCACTTTTTATCAGCTTTGATTAGACTGTTGATTAAGAACGTTTATCCACCTACTAAAGCATATCAATTTTTTCAAGCCACTTCAAAGTTAAAGTGCAGTGAACGGAGTAGTATTATATATACAGCACAATCATGCGAGAACAACGCACAATATAGCGATAGTCACTATGACAAATGATGCATGAGGTTAGGTCGAAAGAATTCGATATATATCGGATCTCTTCTGCTCGATTGTTGATAAAAAAAAAGTTGTAAATCTTATAGCTGTATATTTACAAAATACGTAATTACAAATAATAATTCAATAATAATAGATGTAAAAAATTATTTTGTTGGTATGAAGTAGTTTTATACAATTTTTTGTAACTGTTCAATCATATTTAATTATCATAAAAATTGGATAATACCCCGCTTTCGTAGGGTTGTAAACAAGACGTAATGGCGGCGCCCATGATGGTCATCTGTGACGTTCAATGAATTCGCAGATAAAAGAAACGGTGAAATTTTATTCAGGGTCACATTTTTCGTGATTTTTCATCCTAATGTCCTAATTATTACATAGCGCTCCTCCAAGCGTAACCTCTAAGTGCCTAAGGAATCAATTTGGATTCCAGCTAACATGAACAAAAGGTAGATAGAACTGGTTTTCTGATTTTTAAAAAATGTATCATTTTTACTCACAATATAATATTTACTTGTCAGATCACCAAATTCAAGAAATCCAAATGAATGTGCATTTTCAAGTCAACCTAGGAGAAGTAAAAAACGGAGTAACAGGAAAAGTAATCATGCAAATGAATCCTGGTGCACTAATGACAGAGACAGGGACAGTCACGAACCGAGCGAGGATGAAGTGCCTGGATTAGAATACACATCCATGTTTTGGCAACAACCGAGATTACCGCAACCTCAGCCTCATCCAGCTCATAATGGGCAGCGACTTTTCACAGCAATGTCAGATCCTAGTGTTTGCGGTTATTCGGCAGTTCCAGTTACTTATGCTATGGAACCAGTTTCTTTGCCACCCATGTATCGTCTTTATCAACCAGTAGTTAGACCAAATTACAGACCTTATCGTGGTCGAATGAGACCATCTGTATCACGAATGCAAAATGGGCCTTCTTGTAGCAGCGATACAATGGCAAACGGGTACTCGAGTCTTCAAGAGAACGGTTGGAATCATTCGACACCGGTAGCTTATCAAAACGGAGATTATGCAAGTTTACCCCCTACAGCCAATATAGACAATAAGAATAACGGAGAAGAATTAAGTTCGGAACATAGGCGATACTCCGACCCTGGCTTGGGACCTGCTGATTTACCAAACAATTCAAAAAGCGAAGATACCGACAGTGCAGATAGCAGTGCTTCTATAACTACTGTTGGAAAAAGTAATAAATTATTTATGACACTCATCGAGCAGGTAGTTTACTTTCTTCTTATCTTACATTAATTAATTAATTAATGCACATATAGGTAAACATATGTATTTGATTACATAACTTTTATTTTTCTCATTATAGATGACAAAGATGAAAGAAGCAAACAGTCAGTTGTTCAAAGAGTTGCATCAAGCCAAATCAGACCTAGAAACTGTGAAGACTGAGTTGAACCAATTCAAGCAAAACGTTCCTTCGGATTATCAACCGGGAATGTTATCAGGTAAATCTTTGGCACAATACAGCCAATTGATTTTTGGATGCAATTTTGCACGTATTAAATTAAAAACGTTGTGCCACACAGATATCATCAAGGAGATTAGAGACGCTAGCAGAATCAAAGAAGAAGCGATGCTTTCGAAAATGCGACTATTAATAGAGAGCCAACAATGTCAAAGGTCGACAGATCTGGATCAGTTGAAAGTGAGTAATCACGCGCTGAATAGAAGAATAATAAGAATTTGAATGGCAGAGAGGCCGCCAGATGCCTTTCTCCTTCCTTTCCAAACAAGCAGCCGGGGGGGGCTAACTCCGCTATTTGCCCAGTATTTCGAGAGATTGTGTTTGATTAGGAGGGCCAGGTGAGGCCGTCGAGCTCGAGAAAGACGCAATATAAAATATTGGAGCTCGCGATGAAATTGGTATAGGTATACGGAATATAAGGGAGTAGAGTCGAGAGTGATTAGGTTTCAGAGCAGCGCGCCGAGAGGATGGGGGCACTTAGCGCTGGGCTGGCTATCGGGTTTCCCTTGTCCATTAGCCTCATCGGGCGGCGAGTAGCCCAGCCCCGGCGCTGCTGCTTTTATTCGGCTCGTCCGTAATTGAAGGCGACGACTTTTGCTCTTTTTTTCTTTCTCTCTTCCAGAGCCAGCTGGAGAGAGTGAGGCGCGAGAAGGAGGAGAGCGAGGAGCGGATCGGCAAGCTGGAGAAGGAGGTGGCCGCGCTGAGGCTGAGCTTAAAGTGAGTATAGAAAGTACCCCATAGCGGCCGGCTGGCCATTGACAATTGACACGAATGAGGGGAGGATTGTTGCTTGTAAGCGGCGCGGCGGGGGCTCCGGTGTCTTGTCCTTGCTCCCGAGGCTGGCTATATTATAATAAACGTGTGCCCGCGCACGCTTGGACTCTGTCGACAGCAGCGAGAGCCGGGAGATCGCGGCCTTCGAGGAGGAGAACCTGGCGCTGCGCCGCGAGCTGCAGGAGGCGAGGGCCTCGAGGAACCTGGCCGAGAGCCACGCGACAAAGTGCGTAAACGCCGCCCTGGCCGTCACGCCTGTAAATTTCGATGAACCTTATAGTCCCCGTATAACGAGCACCCCCGTGCGTACCGCATTCGAGGCCACCTCCTCCGCACCCTCCTCGCCCTGCCCCGACTCCGTCCCTCGCTCGTCCCACCTCCGTCGCTCTCCGCGCCACGACTCGTTCTCTTCCGCGAGCTCCGAGCCGTCCGGACCCTCCTCCCACCACGAGCCCGACGAGCCCGACGAGGACCAGGAGGACGACGACGAGGAGGAGGAGGACGACGACGACGAGGAAGCCAAGGCCGATGCCGCCCCCGGGATGGACTCGGCCGACGAGGAACGAGAGCTGCTCGACGCCGAGGCCGAACTCTCGCCGGACCTGTGCTCGACGAATATCCTGACATCCAGAGTCCTCACAGCACCTTCACGCGCAACCTACACCACCGCCTATATCTAGGTCGTACGCGCGGGGCCAAGCATAACAACCAGCAAATACCATCAAACCATACGTTCTCACCACCATGTCACAAATAAAAGGGGCTTCCTTCACGGGCTTATTCTAGAGGCTGACATTCTGTACATACCAAAATAGCACGTAGGTTTCTCATAGTTCCACTCTTAACTCATGCATGCTTCTGTCGACTACATCTCTAACCGTATATATACGCATGTGCCATTAGCTTTTTTCCTCTTCTCTTTGACATTTTCCTTCTTACAAAACCGTACTAACATCCATATTTTCAGATCTATTGCAACAGAAAAGTAGTTTACTTGTACATAGAGAACAATTTTCATCTGAAAATGTTGGAGATACACGCGGGAAGAGAGCGAATCCTTCTTGGTCTTATTAACCTATGTGTTTTATATTTTTTTTCTTTTTTTTTCTGTTTTTTCTCTTATCATGCAACTGCATCTCATTGAAAATCTTACGTACTTCTTTCGACCGAGCATTCGCAATTTTAATCAGCTAAACGAATATTTTACTAATATTTTTCGAATAATACTTGAATGTTGATACCTACTTGTGTAAACATTGACCAATTTTTATTTAGTATATTAAACCGAGGCAAGCGCAAAAAGTAAAAAAGTTAGATTAATTTTTATACTTTTTGACCCGCCGACAGGAAGGTCGCGCGCATTGCCTCGGTTGCTCCAGTATTCCATTAAAAGCATACAAAGCATGTTGATGTCATTGAATCGTTGTTTACGGCAAGATTAACAGTGACTAATAGAAAAAACAAATTAGTTTGTCGACTTGCATGGAGAGCTCCGGCCTATAGAATTATCATTCGCTGTATCTCGACGCGTTCTTGAATTTTATCATCTCGAAACGTTGCTACGAAACTGTACAGAGAAAGAAGGAGATACGCAGTGTTGCGTGTAGATAAGGAGCTTTGAAACCTTCCGAAGGATTGTCTCTCTTCGATGCGGAGAAAAAAAAGGAAAGTGTACAAAAGTGAGAAGTGAAAAAAGGCGTTGTAAAGCATAGAGCACAGTAGCCGGAGAGTAGTGTGTAGGTATATCGCATGGCTTTGGGGGCGCTTGTGAGGAGAGCATTTTTTCTTGTTGTTATCGTTTTGTTCGTATCGGGCCGGGCGTCGGTCGTCTAACGTCTGTCGCATAACGCGAAACCTGATTTGTCAGACTGGAGAGACTGATGGAGATACTGCGCGAGAAAGCGCAGGCGGCCGGTCCAAGCGCGCCCGAGGGCAAAGAGGAGCCCCCGCGGACCAGGAATAAGAAGCTGGGGCCGAGCAGCAGCAGCGGAAGCGGAAGCGCGAGTGGAAGCAGCGACAACGAGCCCGAGCCCGACGACGACAACAATCCCTTCGCCTACCACGACTCCTCCAACAGCAATTCCGCCAACAACAGCAGCACCAGCTTGGCCACCGGCCCAGTCACCGACCTCTGAATCATATATAACATGCAGCCTCCCGATTGCATCGTTTCGACGTATATATCAATGTATAATCATTCCCAACTAGACACACCCGAGGCTCGAAATCTCGAATTATGTTCTTTTTGTTTTTACTCTCTGTGTGTAACAAGCTGCTCTCTTCGACATCTGATTTCGATCATTTTCACGCGTCCGCGATTTTTCGAGGATAATCGTTTTCTGTAGATTCTTTTGAGCTCTCTTTTAACTTTTATTATTATGACTATTTTTAACCTTGTTATTAGTTGCATATATATACACACACACAACTACACGCCACTATTATTATACCTAATGTGTAGCTCAGTGGTATTTCCTATGTTTCTTTTTTCTGTATCGAATATATTTGCGTTTATTAGATGCGCGTGCAATTAGTTTTAATGCGTGTACATACGACTAATACCAAAATCGAAAATTAATTTATTTCTACGCTTATATTTAAAAAAGTATATGTATATTTTTTAATTTTAATCACTTTTATAACTGTTATTTTAAAAAATTCTCTATTTGAATATTTATTATCAACAATTTTTACGAATTATAACATTCGGGATTCGATCAAAGAAACTTATTTATATACATATGTACATGTATTTTTATTCGTAGTACGCGATAGAACATATTTTAGAATGCGTGCATTAGAAATGAGACTAGTGCTTAAAACAATAATCAATCAAACTATTAATATAGAGTTTGAAAAGACGATAACATAAGGGCTGATCTGCGCCTTTGACGAAGAAAAAAAATATAAACTTAAAAGTAAAACATATAGGGTAGTGACCCCAGTAGTCGACCATCTTAGGAAAAATTTGTATTCAAGCTATTACAACAAATTCAGAAACATCTTTGTTTATAAATTACCGGAATTACGCTTTAAAATGTATTCTAGTTTTTGATAAAATGTTTATTTTTGCTTAAAATATTTACAGGATAATTATATTATGTGTTTTAATAAAATATGACGAAAGCACTAGTAGTCGGCCACCGGAATCTAGTACTCGGCCGCTTCATTGCTAGTAGTCGATCAGGACAAATTAAGGTAATACTATTCCAGTAGTCGACCACCTGTAAGCACATATCGATAAAGATATATCGAAAACAATTTTTATTTTATGGTTCTTGAACTGCTTTAAAGTCAGAATTGCATATTTAAAGGTATAGATCATTAAAAGATTATTAACCTAGCGATATTTTGTCTACGGGATTATTTTTAAAAAGAAAATAGTCAAAGTGGCCGACTACTGGGATCACTATCCTATATAAATTTATTATTTAATTTCTGTGTTATTTGTATTGTTTAGTTATTTGGACACTCTACGAAGGAATTGAGGCACAAAAAATGTGTCCTTTTGATTCACATTTATGAAAAAATCAGTTTAAATCTGCCCTTATTCCGGTCCAAGCTCCTCGCAATAAAAAATTTATAACAATAATGGTACAATAGTCGAATATGATAAACTGTATACGACGTTTTCATTTGTCCAAACTGTTTTATACTTGCGTGTTTTAGGGCGCGCTCAGCGCGTTTTAACATTTGCCTTTTGATGCCATTGCAATACTTGATCATGTGCAACATTATTAAATTCATTATAATCTACTGTCACTACCAAGATATAATGTTCAATAGAAAATAGACGGCCTTCAAATTTATTCATACTCTTTTTGTATAATGTTGCATTTTTAATATTTAGATTATGAAATTTTTGATAATTATTTTTATACCTATATTTTTCTGTAGCAGCATCACATATATTACAAAAGATTGCATAGAATATATTAAGGCAACTGTTTTATATAGCGTTCATATAATCACTTTTTGAATCTGTTATTTTATTCGTAGAAGCTTAACACCATAGATTTTTTCAACACTGTTACGGTTTTTGGTTTGCAATAGGGAGTCGTTATAACAAATAGCGCAGTCATGTAACTTATAATGTTGAGAGCGTAAATTGTTAAAAATATAATTATAAAATTATTCGCAGAAATCATTCTGTAAATAGTATAAGTATAGACGAACATTACAAGTGCCATTAGCTAAATTTTTTATAATATAAACGACAACCGAGTTTCTTTAAGCTCTCAACATTATCTGATTATTTTTTATGTCGAACATATACATCAAAACATATGAATCGTTATCGAATTGAAATCAATGATACTTAAGAAATCAGTCCTGTAAACTTGTACTTAAAAAGTTTCAGACAAATTTGTACAATACAATAATTTTTTAATAAAGACCTATACATCTCGACGGTATACATTATGATACTTATTTTAAAATATAATAATAATCAATAAGAATTGATTCTAAATAAAAGAAAGAAAATCTATTACTGTAAATGAAAATTGCAAGTATTTTTTGAGCGATATGATCGAATAACGAGGACAAAAAAGTAAGCGAAGAAGAAGGCGTTGAAGAATAGAAGCACTAGAGGGAATTGAGTATTACATGTCCGATCGTACCTATACATATATTTATACATCCATGTTCGAGACTCCGCAGATATTTTTTTTCTAGAATTGTAAATATCACGCGTGTAGAACTTGTATTCTTGAGTTTTCAATAAAAAGCTAGTTATATACAAACCTGCATTTTAAAATTGTATTTCATTCTCGCAAAGTTGCCAGGCAATCATCAGTGAAACGAGAGAGAGAGAGAGAGAGAGAGAGAGCGCGTATATTTATCGCGAGCAGAGATTGTCAATTATTGTGTAAGAAGCGTCGCGTCGCAGATAATAAAATTCACGGCGCGCGTGTTAACATCCTTGTATCGTGCATTGTGTCGTGTCAAGCGCTCGCGCACACACATATATATATACATGTTGAAATAGCGATTCACGCTATTGGGGAGAGAAAGACCTATAGCGCGACTCTCTTCTTGACGCGTGTTTTCGTAGCGTATGGATCCCTGTTTTTCCTCGCTATATACGCAACGCGCATCGAGCGCGCGAAGCGGGAAAAAACATTGTGTGCTTGCGAGAGAATAATCGCTCTCTCTCTCTCTCTCTCTCTCTCTCTCTCTCGGGTAATTTTCTTCGATGCGAGCCATTAGTGCTACGAGCGATCGCTTGCCACTTGGTTTTGTAAAAACAATGCGGGGCTCCAAGAGGCTGCTGAACAAGGAAACGTAGAGAGAGAGAGAGAGAGAGAGAGAGAAGATACAAGGAATTGCCGGGGCGTCATATATGTGCGTTATCGGTCGTGCTCCGCGCGCTTTTATTGTTGAGTTTTCCCGAGGCTGCTCCGGTCCCTGTGCGTCTTAATTCCATCTCTCTCTTTGGGTGTTTATCTCGGTAGGATCGGAGCCAGCCGGAGCTGCAGACCAATTGGCACGTCTTTCGTAATAAGCGGGCTCGCCGCCGTGCCAAGGGAAATCCATTATATACGTTCCTCCCGTGCTTTTCCGCCTTTTTACGACCGGTGCGATAAAACCACCGCCCGCCGCCGCCGCCGCAACACCCAAAACGGAAAAGCTCCGCTCGGCTCGGCTCACGTGCGAGACGCGAAAAAAAAAAGCAAAAGAGAGCCGCGCGGCACAGCTCGTAAATCGATAATGATTTTACGATGTCGGCGGTTTACGCTTCTCTCTCGCTCTTGCCGAAAGCTTTTTTCCTCATCATGCGAACGAGCGAGCTCCTTCGCGGCGTGTTTGCTCAGCTCTCTCGCACTTGTATTTCTCCGAAATTCATAATTATCCGAGTGTGTATAACTACATGTACTTCGATGCGGATATCTCGCATGAAATTCAAGCAATGTGCGCCAGCGAGCTCGAGAGTCCGTTTTATCGAGTTTTCATGGGAAAACGAGGAGAGGCCGAACGCTGGAAGAGGTCGCGATCGATATGCAAGCGGTCAACTCAGCTTATCGCACCGCTAATTGAAACGCGCACGGGGGATGAAAAATAGTACAGTCATTCGACGATCGGACACTCGTTTGCCCAGCGGTTCCTGTCAATTGCAAATTGAGTCTCGTTAGAGTTACCTGTTTTCGTCTGTATCTTCTGCCCGCACTTGCCTCGTATATCACCTCAATCGATCATTATTGCATTATCGCGCATCGACCCAAAGCTTGCGCGTTTCATAGGTACGCGTAAAGGGAAAATAACGCTTGTAGACAGTGTAAGTAGGTGTGCGCAGATACTGAAAAATCAAGTTCGAAAAACCGAGGATGATCGGCATGCTAACCTGCTTTTTGCGTTTTACACTCGCGTCCCAAATGTCGAAACGAGGGAGAGAGAGCGAGAGGCACAACGGAAAGAGAGAACAAGAGAGGGAGAGAAAGAGAGACAGCACGAGGGGAGCGTCTTTTCTGTTTGCACAATCGATCCGCACACAGTTTTACATAACTAGTGGGACATCGCTTAACTGAACAAAAAAAAACGCGTCACGACAAACGCCTGCTATTGCTGCCGCTGTCGCTTAAATAAAAGGATTCTTTTTCACTTTTGCAGTCCGTTTGTCTAATGTTTTCGACAGAAAATTGAAAGGAAATACGTTTTTTGACGATGCACGTGCTCCATTAAAAGAACGTAAACAATATAGGTACGCCAGCAGTCACGGAGAAAACTACCCGGGTGCTACTTAGCGGTAAAAATTATGATGAATAACATTAATTTTTACTATTCATTAAGGTGATTTTTTTCCGCGAAGTCAGGGTACCCCACGTTTGCAATTATTTGCACGGTAATTGTTAAGTACACAAAGAGAACTTCATAATAATGCAGTTTGAAATTATTATTTGGTGATTCTGACCATGTCGATATACAATTTAATTTTTTTAAATTATAAAAAATTTCATATTTTTTTCTAACAAAATAGTAAAATATATTTCCTACACAATGTAGTGATTCAATATGAAAAAGTCTAAAAAGGAATAATTTTTAAAATTCATGTATTTTTTATTGAAATGTAAAGTAAATATAAAAATATGTAGGGGAGGGGGCTGAGGTATAACAGACTATGAGGTATAATGGGCCACTAACCATAATTCCTATATAGAGGGATTAATTGTTATGTTCTGCTTGGTAATAACTTACGGTGTCAGTTAATTATGTTCTCTGTATAGGTATTTCTCCTCAAAGCAGACAAATTTTGACACTACAAAAAAATTTTACAGCCGTGAAAATGACAAAAATGATGTTTAAATGCATACCGAATGAATTTTCTCTTTGATTATCAGTAGTTGTAAAATATCTTAAATCTAATATTAAGATTGATCAAGCATAATAAACATTGTACTGCTCTCGAACGTACTTCCCTGCCCATAATTATTGAACTAAAGACCGACAAATTATACTCTGTTCCGATTTTACAAAATAAGGTAGCGCATTATACCCTAATACTTTTGACATTGCTCTTTTCGAAGTAATTTCATAAGTGCACTTTAGTATCGGAATGAAACATTAAATATTTATATGAATATAGATTTACATGAATCAGGATTTTGTATCGCGATTCAATTTTCTGGATTCAATTTGGGAATCGAAATAATTGTGCAGCCTATTCGGTACAGCTTTGGTATTAAACATTAATAAATAAAAATGTTATCTCTCAGGCAGATGACACTCTTTTAATGTGTTTATAGGAAATTAAACTTACGAACTTTTGAGCAGCTGATGTACATTAATATACAAAAAAAACTGATATAACAAAAATGCCAGATAGATGAGGAAAAGACGGGTGACTAGAGATAGTTTACAAAAAAGTATTAATAGTTTTATATTATTTAGTAAATAATAGTTTTGTTGCCGCAATTAATTGTATTTTTATGACAATTATTAGGAAAGTTTAATATTCCATGAGAAACTGTTGAATAAAATTACTTATTTTCAAAATAAAATTAGAGGTAAATTTGCATTTTACACCCATCCAACGTAATTTAACCAAAAATATATAATAATGTTTAGCATATGACCTATATCGAATTATGATATAAAAACATTCCATGCAGGGATCCAATTATAATATAACCACACATAAGAGGTATTTTCAACTTGTCATGTTTAAACATCTTATACTTACTTATACATTCTAAAAATGTATTTAATCTGTTTATTCAACACAATAGACATCAAACATTTGGAGATTATATTATATCTTTGTAGTTTCTCTCATTTTCTCACAAACAAAGGAAAGATTATTGCAGTATACGTTATAGTGTTCCCTTAGCATGCATAGCCAATTATCTTACTTGTTAGCAGAGTACAGTAGTCGTAAATAATCAATAAGATAGTGATGAATAAGTAAAAGCGAATGTCTATACCTAAGACTATTTGAGTAGAGACAAAAATCAGAATAGAGAATGTAAGAAAGAAGCTCCTAGATAAAGTATGACTAAATTTTCTTCATCGCCCGAAAACAACATTTTTAAATTGCTTCCAACGCAGCAGGCTGCTTTTCTTTTCAAGCTACTACATTTAACCAAATTTTTAGCAAAAAAATGAAGCTCATACTCTGCGGACACCGGAGGACCGTGAAAGAAAAAAACCGTATAAATCTGTATTATTATGTTAGTACAAGCGCATAAACCCACTTCACGTTTATAGGAAGTACAAAGGGATGCACGAGAAGTAATGCAGAAAAAACACGCTCGCAGAGGAGACCCATAATAAATATAAGTGCTCGCGAAAGATGTTTTTTATTTTCTTTGCGCGCGCCTGTATATATGTCGTAGGTGTGAAAGCGTATAAGAATGGAAGGGCGGGGGGCTCCACACCACGTACCAGGCTACGTCTCCCGCTCGGAGAGAAGGAAAAAGAGTGTATTATTTTTGCGTTGGGCATGATCGAGGACGAGGGCCGTGTTTTCGCGGAGATATAAGAGAGAAGCGCTATACGCGCGACGGGGCGATTTAGGGGCCGCAAATCTGGGAAAAGCGAGAGAAGGCACGCACAACACGTGACTCCACGTCTGCTCCGCGTCGAGGGTGATAAAGCATACTCGAATCATCCTTTTCCACGCTGCTGGACCCCCCCTGCGACCTCCCCTGCGACCCTCGGAATCGCCCTTTTTCCACCCCCTCCCCCCTCCATTCGATCGCTCGCCGCTCTACTCCTCTTTTCGTCGTTCATTGTTTTTAAATTATATTCCGCATTACGCTGTGGGATCTGCGTGATTTGCCCCGTCTACAACGCTCTCGAAGCGTCATTATTGCGCAATTAGAGCAGATTTTCGAAAGGAGTAATGCGAGAGCGTCGAGACACGAAGCTCATTAGGCAAAATTAGCAACGGCCCTCGTCGTTATACTTAGCCTTGCTCCGTTGCGCGGCGCTCGCACATCTTTTCTCGGATTATCGCGGATTATCGCGGATTATCCGCGTCTCGATGCTGCAAGCGCCTATACTTGCGAATAATCCGCATGAGTTTTCGATATACCGGCGCATTTTCCTACGGGCTTTTTCTTCCCCCCTCCCCCGTTGGGGGCTCATTGTGCGCGCCCCGGGGAAATTCAGATTTCTGTCGCATTTGCTTCGGCTCTATGCGCTGCAGTGGGCCCCATGAATATGTATTATGTGTACGTGTGTCCCTTGTCCGCTGTCTGTCGTCTTTTCTTCGGCTAGCGTGAATATTTTGACAGCCGCTTCACCGTTTATAAACACAACTTATTTTCTGCCTTTCTATAATTCGGATTGTAAAAGACAATTCCTTCAAATAATTCTTTTTAAGCCGTATCCTATTTTTCGAAGCCTTTGCCATATATACTAGCTTAAAATATTAACATATTTACATTGTCAATAGACATTTAATAAATTAAGAGGTGAATAATAAATAAATATTATCCATGCAGATAAAATCCCATTAGTTCCGTATTATTAGAAATATGTTTCTATATGAATAAATATGGTATAAAGAGAGTTTACTATTAGATCGATATTTAAAAGAAAATTTTTAATCAACAATTTTTCTATGTAGAGCTATAAGTTACTGCAATGTCTATCGTATCTATTCGATACACAGGATATGCAGAACAGTATACGTAACTATGTTAATAACTATGGCAAAACATTCATATAGCGCACGTAAACTTACTTGTACTTTGGGGTAAAGGAATATGGGGCAAAAGCTGGTGCCGCAGGCATCGTGGATAGGACAACTGTTGGTTGAGCAAGGGTTATTTTTTTATAGCGCTGCGTGTACTGTGTGCTGTGTGTTGTTTGCCGTATACGGGGCACTTGTTCTATCTACAATATAAGTTTCTTGTTTTTGCTTTTTGCTTAAAACTAGCCGCGCATCGTGACCCGTGCATCAAATTATAGATCCACGATTCGTGGCCCTTAGGCAGTGGCGATAAACTCATAATTGTTGAAATAAATTTTACTGGTTTTAACTTTTTTATGTACTCAGTTACAGTTCGAGAAATTGTAACCTTATCAGTTGAAGAAAATACTAGAATGACATAATGTCACGGAAAGAAAATATTGCCGAGATTTTAAGTATTGTATACCCTCAGTCACGGGATTAATAAGTCAGGTAATTAATGTTGTTGTTCTAACCGAGGCAAAGCCCACAGCGCGGCACCAGCTCACACAGAAAGTTACCGCGGAGAGAGGAGAGCGCAAAGGTATACACATAAAGGGATGTGAAAAAGTGGAGTATAGGCGGCTCCGCGCGAGGATCGCTTGAAAAAACATGTTAGGTTTGGAGAGTGCATGCATTCGAAGGGTGAAAAGTGTGTACCTGTGTGGTTGCTGCGCGATTAGAGCTGCCCGCGGCTTGGGTTAACTGCACACGCACACACACAGAGAGGAAAAGTAAAAAGCGGCCGCAACGACTCGTCCTCCTCCTCGATTTGTTGTTTCAGTACGCACGAATAACAAAGGAAAGAGCCGCGCGAGTCAATTTTCCCAAGTTGGAGAGGAGCGAGCGAGCCGACTGCAGCACTCGAGAGTCGAGAGAATCGAAAATCGGGCGCGCTCGCTGGCCGGTCACGTCCGAAAACATGCGAATCCCGCGCGCGGCAAAGGAAAAGAAACCTAACGAGAATAGGTATATACGAGAGCAGCGTCGCGCATAGATAGAAAGTGGAGTAGTTTGAGCTTGCGCGGTGTAAGTAAAGTATAGTCGCACGAGTTGAGGCGATAGCGCGGTGTTAATAAGAAACGCCAGCAGGTAAGGGTAGCCGTCGGCGGGCCTCCGGACCACCCAGGCGCTGAAGACGCTCTCGTCGCGCAGGTAGAGGAGAAAAACAAGTGGAAAAAAGGTTGGAAGGTCGGTATAGGTAGAGCTGCTGCTGCTGCCGCGCCTTTTATCTCCCTCTTATAAAAATGACAAAACACTTTTATCGAGCGGCAAGCCCTCTCGGCGCGCGTGTGTGTGTACGCGTGTTAGGTCAGCTTGCTTTCACGCACGCGGGCGTGCGCGCGCGAGAGCTGTGCAGCCTAGGCAAACAACGCCACCCACCCGATAACCTAATCGCTACTACAGCCCTACTCAGATAATAAGTCGTCTAATATCGAATTACGCGCGGCGGGCAGCCGCGGAGCAGGATTTTTCATATGTCTACGTGTAGCCTCAAAGTTTACAAACGTGCACTGCTACTTTATTAGTCTTGTGTTATTCTTAAGGTGGTAAACTTTTTTAATCGCGCTCTATTGTCATTGGTAAATACTGATTTCAAATATTTATCATAATACTTACACTGTCGTTAAAATAGATTTAGATGTATATTTGTAGTCTAAAAATAAGGTTTTTTGTCAATATTTAAGTCATTTGAAGCACAATATATGGCCATTTTAAGCATAGATGGCTAATAAAAGTAGCCTGCATTTGAAAAATAACTTCGCACGCTTTTCTTTGTCGGTGAAGATAAAATTTCGCTTTTAACACCAGTCATTTTTTTGTAATAAAATCAATAACAACACGTGTACTTATACATATATTGACTAGGTATAACTGGGGTACGATTGGGGAACAATTGGTTAAATCAAACGCACTTAACACTCAGTGAAATTTTCAAGTTTTTATCTTTTTCTGTTTAAGAGACAAAAAAATATTTTGTAATGAAGTTTTTTAATTAAAACTAGAGTACCTAAACCAGTAGCAATTTTTCTGAAAATTTCCGACAATGCGTTGACCGGTGTAGTCTTATTTTACCGACCAAGTGTTATTTTTTTATTTAAAGACAAAGATTCAAACTAAAAAACAATTAATAAATCCTCTAATTAAGGACCGAAACACATTCCTAAATGATTTACCAACGTGTTTTTTTCAATTTTTGTAGGATCTCAGCATTAAAACAGTGTAAAATAGATTGAATATTCTTAAACAACAAGTGGCGTCCTTCTGGTGGCCAAAGTTTGAAAGCGTTCCAAACCGCGGGGGTAGTTAAATATTCGGAAAGATAAAATTGCATAAAAGTAAAACTTGGAAAGATATTCTATGGAAAATGGAAAATGGAAAATTCTGAAAGTAAAATGTTCGAAAAATATTAGTATTGAATATAGGAATATTGAAAGACTAAAGTACGGAAAAAAATCGTAAGGGTAAAAATATGGAAAATAAAAATTCGTAGAGCCAAAATATGCTTTTGTCTTTAAATATACGGGTATTAATGCCCTTACCAAGTTAGTGGGTTGCATATCAAATTATCAATATTTTAATCTATAAAATTATTGATTTTCAATATTCTGACTCTACAAATTTTTATTTTCCATATTTTCACCTTTACGAATTTTCTTTCCTATACTTTGGTTTTTCAAAATTTCTATATTCAATACTAATATTTTCCGAATCTTCCTCTTTCCGAATTAAACTTTTCAGAATTTTCCATTTTCCATAAAGTATCTTTCCGAATTTTGCTTTTATGCAATTTCATCTTTCGGATTCTAAAAAACGTTAGATTTATAATAAATTACAGTGAATTTGAACAATACATAGAAGAGAGATGTAGTAGGGGAAAATGTTTAACAACCAATCATTTTATGTATGTAGGCAGTACATCTTTAATGGCAGCACAGATAAATTTAATTTGTTTGTGCCTCCAAACAAGTATCTTATATGTAATTGCTCAATACGTAAACTAAAGCTAGTTTACAAATAAAATACAAAAAATTGATTTATAATATTCTTACCAAAAGCATCTGACAAGAGCTGTGTTTTTTCAATAAGTTAGGTTTTTTTGCTTATTATTGTTTAAACATTATGATAAAATAACTAATTTTAATTACTTTATTGAATAAACGATCAAAATCATTAAAAATTACAATATACACAGATGTTAGCCAAATGCCTATATACAAAATTACTTATACTTATATGCATCAAATAGTCAATGACCTTTAATAAACATTTTAACCTTCAAAATATTTTTCTATATCTTTCTTCTATGTATTATCAAATTTGTAATATAATTTATTATTCTGTAATTTATTAAAGAATAAAAAAAGCAGTTTTCACACTTCTTACATTTTTTATCTTCCGCGCTCACATTCGAACGACACTTTGAAAAGCTCTCGAGGTTTTTAATTTTGTCCACCGGGAGAGCGCCATTTGTCGCTTTACATAGCGAATTAAATCTCAAATTACTGTTTGCGACCAATTTCTTTTTGGGGGTTTACGGGTTACTGGAATGTGAATTCGAACTCAGATGTTCACAATTGAAAATAAGATGAAAGAGTTGTTGCTGAACCACAAACAACCAGATGAGCAAATATTCTACAGTTTGACTTACAGTACAAGTACATGTACTTAACCCTCTGACGTAGTATCCCGAGATACCTTGTGCAAATGAGGTTTTTACCGTAGCAGGAGGACGAGATATCAAGTCCTGACATTTTTTGGCCATATCTTTGGACTGGTACACTTTTAGAGTACCTACGATCACGCAAATTAAAGCTGACAACCTTCTATTTATGATAAACTTAGTTCAACTTTCGATTTTTACGCGACCCCGAAAACATAAGAAGTGATTTAGATGATTGCGTCTAACAGCAAATTGTAGACAAGGTTTAGAGTGTCTCATACACTCTTTAACAAAAAATCTACTATATGTATCAGAGCAACAGAAACAACTACTCTGCGGGCAAATACCCCTCCCAGCATTGGAGTACACTGCTAATTCATAAAATATGTAAATCTAATTAGCATTGAAAATTCAAACATTTTTTGTATTTATCCTGCAAGCTTCTCGGAAACTTGTTCAAGAAACGAATGTTCGTATTAACATCGTACAAACATTCCAATAAATAAGAAGTGATGTTATCCATTTTCCGAACATGTAAGAAACACCGCTGCCAATTCATTGGCACTTAGTATATATATATGTATTCTAATATATTAATTTTAAATTGATATATTTCTTTCTAATTATTAGCTCAAGAAAGGTGTAATTTTTATCTTTAATTGTTTGTTAAAAAATAAATTACAAAAAATTATAAGCTTATGATTAAAAATTGCATTAATAGATTTCAAAATATCGTAAAATAGAAAAATAGTTTTAAAACAAAAATGAATCGAGGAATCTTTATTTTTTTAATTTCGTAGATCATCAAAAAACAAAAAAAAAATCACGTGTTTAATAAAAAATGACTGCGGCATTCTCGAGATATAAACAATCAAAATTGAAAAAAAATATAACGTCAAATACCTTGAATGATAAAAAATCTCATTGTCCGGACAAAGAGTTCAGGTAAGAGATAGTATAAAGCTATCTTTTTCAGCTGAATTAATTTTAAAGATTTTCCATTATATGTTTCCGAGATATCGTTTAAACAAAAAATGACGTTTTCGTGTATAACAAAAGAAAGGAGATAGCTTATAAAAAGTTTCATGTCGGAGAAGATAGGTAATTTCATGCTTTTTCAAATGCATTTATACTGAAGCGATCAATGTATTTCTGACATACTAAAATAATTTAGGTGCCTCATCAATTTCAGAATATCGTAAAACAGAGAAATCTTTGTAAAACAAAAACGAATCGATGAATCTGAAAATTTCTTTTTAATTCTGAATCTTCATTAAACAACGGAAAAAAAAGAAATTAGCGTTTTCGCACTTTTTAAATAAATATCTTTTTAATAAGTTCGAACATTGAAAATAAATCATGGTAAATTTCAACGCGTTCTCGCAGTGTTCGCTATATATCATCAAGTGAACATACCTAATGTGCTTTCGTGCGTGCGCGCGCTCGTGTATGTGAGTGTGTATGCGTGTGTGTGTGTGTGTATATGAATACAAAATTTGTGTCCACTATAACTCTTGCAGGAAAGCATGATATATTGCAGACATATTAGGTAGGTTTGAACTTAGAACTGAACAGATTTTCGAGCTAAATTGATAATATTGTGCTAAATTGATAATAAATGCGTGTGATTTCCTTTCGATTTATGTCTTTCAAAAGTATTCTTAAGCCATTTTTAAGAAAAAACGTGAATTTAAAGACGTCAAAAAATAGCTATTTTATTAAATTAAACATAATTTTTCTCTGGAAATTTTGAAGATATATAAAAGATAGACAAACATTTTGAAAGTGTGCATGATTGTCTTTCGATTTATGTATTTCAGAACTAGTCTCAAGCTTTTTTTAAAAGAAAATGCGCAAATTTGAAGAATGTATCTATTTTCTCAAAAAGAACTATTTTATAAAATCGAAATTATTTTTTTTTAGAATTGCTTACTAAAATATATAAAATATACGTTAATATTCACAAAATGCGCATCAGTATTATTCAAACTATTCTTTCAAGACTATTCTAAAGGTTGGGATGATGAAATAATTTTTGCATTAATTTATTTAGCGCGAATTGTCATTATAAGATAAATCTTAAAATTGATTTATCAGGACTTCTCTTTGAAAAAGCATTCAGCTAAGGCAGCTAGCAGCGGTTTTTAGTTTGATCTGACGTTTTTGTGAAGAAAAATCTTGATAGAATCGTGTTCACTTCCATTAGTCAAGTAATTCTATCTCTAAAATTTATTCCGTACCCTGATCTAAAAATTTTTGAGGGGATACATTTCATGATCATAACTAATCTGTTTAAGTTTGATATGATTCTGAATTACTTCCATTCGCGTTTAAACCATCTTAATAGTGATATGTATTATCAAAAATTTTCATAATTTGACTAAATCATTGGATGGAAAATTACGTATTTCGAGCGTGCCTGATGAAACTGGTGAGAAATAGCTATTTAGAAATGATTAATCGTGTAGAAATAATTATTTCTACCTTATTTGCAGAAACGGCCATTTCTACCCTGTATATTTACAGGGTATACTAGTTTATACCCTCTTTAATCTGTTATTAGTACGACTCAAAATGCACAATTTCCCATCCGTAAAAAAACAGCGTGAAACATATTAGGGGGAGGGCAGTTTCTGCTGCTTATTTTTGCTACTGCGTACAACAAAATAAAGAAAATGAGCTTTAAAAAATTAGAATTGGCTGCACTGTTTTCGAGATACACGGGGACATGCACCCACACACATACGCATGCACGCGCACACACTTACTCATATACTCACTAAATGTGCAAAATCTATACATGCATATATTAGTAAAATAAACGTATAAGTTAATTTTATGTATATATCAAATATTTACTTTAAAGTAATTTTTGTGAATAAATATGATTTTGAATATTGAGTACGAACTTTTCAAAATCTTTATATTTTAGCAAATAGGAGAAACAAATTTTCACTTTGTACTGCTTACATAGTAAAAAAATCGATTTATTCTTAAAGTACATGCTATTTTTATTCAATATTTATAACTGTCAAATAAATTACGTGAGCTTTTTAGAACAAAATGCGATTTTAAATCTTGTATGTCCATTTCTTAAACAATTATCAAGCAATTTAAAAAAACTTTAATATGATTTTCCGGCGCTCGTGGTATAAAATACGGTTCGAAACTAGTGCGTAAGTAGATTATTTACTTCATGCGACTTTTCACTGTTGCTTCGCTCGAGCGAAGAACGTCACACGAGGCAAATAAACTACTTCCGGACCCGTGTCGAAATGGACTATTATGTATATATTTTTGACGAAGAAATAAGTGAAAATTTTTATTAAGAAACGAGCCATCTATATTTTCTGAATATTCTTTTACATTATATATGTAAGAGTACACTGAAAAAACTATGTCGTAACTCACGCAATATGTATCGTAACTCTCGCAACATCATATCGTAATAATGTACATATCGATATCGTAATTATTCAGCTTCAGATGCGATGTGATATCGTAAAATTAGTAATTTGAAATTTTAATTTCTACGATATATGAATTGAAGAATTTACGATATCATAATTTTACGATATGAATTTTACGATATGGTTTTCTCAGTATATGTAAGAAAAATTTCAGCCCTATACGACAATAATTACTGCTCATACAGGAATTTTCAAAGAAAAGACTAGTTTTTGAGAAAAAAGTATATTTAAAGTTACAAGTGATCCAGTCTTAGTTAAATCTTATAAGAATATATTTTATAAAACATATCATTCTTTGGTAATAATAAATAAATATTCATTTTTTTGAATGCTCTTTTATTTTAGCTTAGCTTTGTCAATTTATGGCCAAGTACCATCGCCATGCACTTATTTTATCCTAAGTACATCGGAAAGCTTTTAAAACATTTTTGTTTTCAAATCAGTGTCTTTGTCTTTTCGAAACACGAAGAATCTTTGTGTACGATAATTCGGAGAATAAAGGAATAAGCATGTAAGTAGGGTGCGTGTCTATTTCCAAGCACGTCATCGTGTCTTTGTGCATGATCGCGGTTATCAGTAGTTTTTCAAGAAGTTTAAAAATGACGTATTCTTGGTTAAAAATTATTTTCAACTCATAACCGAATGAACGCAAAGATTTTCAAAAATGAAAAATGTTTATTATAATTTAAGGTAATTCGCAAAAAATCTAGAGTTCATTAAAAATATTTCGAATGTTATGTTTGAGTTAATTAGACGAGAAGAATCGCGAATAAAAGAATAGACAAACGATTACGTTAAAAAAATATTTAACGTAGCTCTGCTTGTTTATTTAGTAAAGGTTATTTATCTCTCCGCGTATAGAAGGCGAATGAAAGTGAAGGATGTGTAATTGAAAATAGTCAGTCATTCGTCGATTGTGTACTAATTGATATTCAATTAGTTATAGTAATATTTGTAAAAGTGTTAACGGAGCAATGACTCTGTTGATAAATGGCGATAAGATTGAGATGCGGTAGAAAAATGGATGTATCTCGCTGCTTGCTTGCTCGCTCGTGTTTGAGGCTTTAAAGTAGCGAGAGAGAGAGAGAGAGAGAGAGCGCGCGCGCGGCAACGAAAGTAAGCCTAATAAAGTACTCAAATGCAATTTCGATAGGAAGAAACAACAAGGCACTTGCCACCGCGTAGTCGAGGATGATTCGTTATTGTTACAGTGCACAGAGCCTGCTGTTTACAGGGACAATATTTTCATTCCGCAAACAATTCGTGGCTCGATAAAGACCCGGAGTACAGGTGCCCCCGCCCGCCGGTTCGCCCGCCTCTGCCATGGATCTAACGGTAATGCCCCAGCGATTCCCCGATCTGCCGCCTGCCTATATTTACTCCTATTCTTTTTCTCTTTCTTCCTTCTACCTCCTTTTACCTCCTTTTACCTCCTTTTTTACTCCATTTTCCACGGCTCAAGAGCAGCCTTCGTATAGATTCTGCTACTCCCGTTTTCATGCATCTCTGTCTATATATGTATATAGACACGTTTTCATTGCTCGACTCGATACAAACAAATATTGAGCGACTAGGTCCTTCAAGTTTTTGCCCTATACACTCGGAGATATCGGCGATAAAAACACCGGCAAATATACTCTACAGCGAATCCTATTAATAAATCTACGCTCTTTTGTTGTTTGTGTATCTGGCACCGACAGGCGGACTTGTTGCTGTATCCTGTGCATTTTGGAGCAAGGTTGAAAATTGGCAAAAGCGTTCCTCGGCGAGGGTCGGGCGGGTAGGAAAGAAGGAGGCGGCGACCCTCGCGCACCAAGACGGCGCGTCCGCGTGGCGGAGGTCGACGGCAGCGGAACCAGCAGCAGCAGCAGCAGCAGCAGCAGCAGCGGCAGCAGCAGCGGCAGCGGGAGCAGAGCGGCAGCGCGGCAGCTGGCGCTCGCGGAGCGCAGGCGCGACTCCGCCCCTCGGACCGCCCCGGCCGGCGGACGCGGCGCGGGGCTCGGGGATCGGGCGGCGGCGGCGGACGGGCCGGGGGGCGGCGCCCCGGGACGGCCGCGAGCCAGGCCGGGGTGGGGGCTGTTTGAACAAGACTCGCCGGCTCGAGAGCGCCGGAGTACACTCGGCAACCGGCCTCCATCCACGCCAGACGGAGCCCTGTGCAGCGCGCGCGCAAGCGACAGAGACGGATCGTGCGCGCGAGTGGTGCCGAGCGAGCAAAAAGTGAGAGTCAGCCTTGCCCGCGGGTAAACGTCCTCGAGGCCGTCGCGGCCGACGTTGCCGTCGAGGCGGTCGCGGGTGCCCGGAGGAAGCAGCGGGCGCAAGGGTGCGCGAGCGGATAAAAAGTGCGCGCGCGCGGTCGACGAGCAGCGGCGGCGGGCGGCTCGCGCTCCTCGGCTGAGCCCCCATGACAATGCTCCAGTCGCAGAAGCTGTACGGCGAGGCGGGCGGCCTCGGCGGGCCCATGAGCAGCGCCGCGGCCATGTCCAACATGGGCAGCATGGCGCCCACGTACAGCGGCATCAACTCCATGGGGTGCGTGTCGATGGGCATGTCGATGAACTGCAGCCCCCAGAGCCCGGGCGCCTTCAACATGAGCACCATGAGCTCGGCCATCGGCATGGCCTCGATGGGCGCGGCGGGCGCCGGGATGGCGGGCTACGGCGGGGCCGTCGGCTCCATGGCCGGCTCCATGGCCGGCGCCGCGGCCTCCTGCATGAGCGGCCTGCCCGGCTACGGGCCCCTGGGCGCGGCCGGGCCCGGCCAGGCCGTCGGCGGGCCGCGCGACCCCCGCGACGCGCTCGCCCTCGCCGAGCCCGACTCGCCCAACTCGGCGCTGCAGCGCGCGCGCCAGGACAAGTCCTACCGGCGCAGCTACACCCACGCCAAGCCGCCCTACAGCTACATCAGCCTCATCACCATGGCCATCCAGAACGCGCCCTCCAAGATGCTCACCCTCTCCGAGATCTACCAGTTCATCATGGACCTCTTCCCCTTCTACCGGCAGAACCAGCAGCGCTGGCAGAACAGCATCAGGCACTCGCTCAGCTTCAACGACTGCTTCGTCAAGGTCCCGCGCACCCCCGACAAGCCCGGCAAGGGCAGCTTCTGGACCCTGCACCCCGAGAGCGGCAACATGTTCGAGAACGGCTGCTACCTGCGCCGCCAGAAGCGCTTCAAGGACGAGAAGAAGGAGCTCAACCGGCAGACCACCAAGCACCACCACCACTCGGGCGGGCAGCCGGCCCACGGCAGCCCCGAGCAGCCCAAGAAGCACCCGCAGCAGCAGCAGCAGCAGCAGCAGCACCAGGAGGACAAGGAGATGCACGCCCTGGTGTCCCCGCACCAGCAGCACCAGCAGCAGCAGCAGCAGCAGCAGCACCACCAGCAGCAGCAGCACCACCAGCAGCAGCAGCAGCAGCAGCACCACCACCAGCAGCAGCAGCAGCAGCACCACCAGCAGCAGCACCAGCAGGACATCGGGGGCCTGCTGGGCCCCGACCTGGGCTCGGCGCACGACGAGCTCGCGGCGATGGTGGGCCGCAGCCTGCACCCGCACCTGCTCTCGGACCCGGCGGCCCTGCACGGCCACGCGGGCATGGCCGGCGGCCTGAAGCAGGAGCCCTCCTACGCGCCGGCCAACCACCCCTTCAGCATAACCAGGCTGCTCCCGGGCGCGACCGCGGCCACCTCGCCCGGCGCCCAGGACACCAAGCCCCCCGAGCTCAAGATGTACGAGCTCCACCAGAGCTACGGCCAGTACCAGCAGCACGCGGCGGCGGCGGCCGCGGCCGCGGCCCAGCACCAGCAGCAGCAGCACCAGCAGCAGCAGCAGCAGCACAACGGCATGCACGCGGCCGCCGGCAACAACAACAACATGCACCAGATGTCGAGCGGCAACCACCACCACCAGGACTACTACCAGAGCCCGCTCTACCAGCACGCGGCGGTGAGCTCGGCGAGCGGGGGCCCGCCTTCGGGCGCGGCCTTGTGACACCACGCCGCGCACCCCTACGCCCTGGCCTGAGTCGCCGCGGCCGCAGCGGCTGCCAGGGTCGCCGCCGCGGCCGCGGTCGCCCAGCGCTGCTGGCCCGAGGACCTCGCCGAGCCCGAGCCCGACCTCGAGGAGGACGACCCGCACCACCAGCCGCACCAGCAGCACCAGCAGCAGCTCTACTGCCAGGAGCCGCACGTGCAGCGGCCCACCTTTCACCGACAGAAGCTCAATTATTGTGATAACCTGCCGCCGCGCAAGGACTAAGCCCGCGCGCATCCACCGTTCAGTGACTATAACGCGCCTCGGAGAATGGACACAGTGTGATCATGCGTTATCTCCGAACTTTTGTATTATATATGTAGATAGTCGCACGTCGTAAAATGCGTATAATGCACTGCAGCACTATATGTTACAAAGAGGTATATATATATAAATATATAAATATATAAATATAAATATTGAATATAAAACGACAAAGGAATATAAATAAATGAATCTATATATAGATATTATACATAAATGGAATCTTCGACGATATATCAGACAAACAACAAGAATATCACATAGCTACGTGACTATAGCCTGCGCGTCGTCAAATTTCTCGTGTGCTCGCTCGCCTCGAACTCTCTCTCTCTCTCTCTCTCTCTCTCTCTGTGTGACTGTGTGACTGTGTGACTGTGTGTGTGAATGTGTCCGCGCATTACATAATCGCTCTCGCAAATTTGTGGTGCATATATAATAATGATAGACGTTAAAACGGCGCGCTCTCGTGTGTATTTAAAAATGCCGCGTGACGTTCGAGGCGAGCGATTCGCGCTATGTAAACTGTAAATAAAATAAACAGAGCCGAAATACTAATGTCGCGAGAGAGAAAAAAAATTAAAAGAAAAAAACAACTTAAAGCAGATATCGCTCTGTCGTCGCTATGTTATTATGCCGCCGCCGCCACTACCACGAACTTATTCTCATTTTAATAAGAAAAAAAATTATACGTTATTTTTATTACTATTATTATTTTAATCATTATTGTTATGGTCGTAATTACTCATCGTCGAGTACGTTTCGCTACATCGCGTACACAATCACTGCGTAATAAACGAAAAAGCTATAAAGTGTAAGTGAGATAAGAACGACGAGTCGTCGAGAGAAATAAACGTCAAATTGTGCAAAGACTCCGATGGCTTTTTTTAGACTAAAAGGAATATTCGTTTAATTTGTGAGGACGAGCATACGATAAGCGGCGGGCTCGAGCTCTTCGCGCCCATAGAAAATATGCGCACGGCGAGCCGCGACGGACTCGAGCCCGGCTACCCAATGTGTTATAACGGCGCGCGTTCGAGCAAAACCTACAGAAAGAGAGGATCAGAGGACGCAGATTCGAGCTCCTCTTCTCTCGAACATGTACATGTTTCAATAAACCAACGTATTTCTACGGAAAAAAAAATATCAAATGCCTTTCGTCACTTATCTAACCTATCTCGTGATTCTTTCCTTATTACCTCTCCCGACTTCTTCCCAGCAGCCACACATTAACATTCCTTTGTTCGCTATTGGTACTCGCTAATGGCGCGTATGCTTCTGAATCTTCGATTCCTTTCGCTTCGACTTCGCTAAAAGCAAATACTTCAGACGTGATAGATTTTTTAACGCAATTTTTATTGACTGAATATTTAAATTATTGCAATTAAAAGTGAAATAAAAGATTCTATAGTATAATGTTAAAAGCTTTATAGTTTCGAGGAATATTTTAGCATAATTGGTAAACTCAAATCTTACTGGGTGTTAGTAAAATACAGTTATTAGATATAATATAAGAAATGAAAAGTGTTTTCTTTAAATGGTATATTTATTTTTGTATTGACAATATACATGGCATTTTAACGATTTAAACGTGATATTTGTACAATATTTCTCACGTGAAATTTTGTTTAGTTTTTAAATTTTTCATTGCTTTTATGTGTTATACAAACAAATCCAAAATGTATAAATTAAAACCTTCATCAATTTTTTTCACCACAAGTTTTTAATTTTCTGTTGATAACTGCACAACTATGTAAACAAACATTTACTTTCCAAACAAAGCAAGACTTTATTTTATTTTATAAGAATATATTAAGTAGCATTTTCCAATCGATCTTCACAATAAGAGTTTCTTGCAGTACAGTTTGTATATTGAAAACAGGTGTAAATTAAGTAGGACAATTACGATGATCCAAGGCAAATTAACTTGGAAATAATCTATATTTGCTTTGTACACCCAACGGTAAAACCATTTTTCCGAATGCACCCTTAGATAACAACTTTTTATAAGTAAGAAACAAAATCGCATCTGAGATCATCTTTTTGCGAATTTCTTTTTGACTTGACATTCTTACGCCTATGAAAAAGTTATTATTTAGGGGCACGTTCGGAAAAATGCTTTTACCGTTGGGTGTACATACGTAAAAATATGATTTATTATTAAACAACGGCAACTTGAATTATAGGTTCTTAAGGTGGTTATGCGTGAACATGTGCTTCAAAATATACGTATTTATACAAAAATTTATTCTCATAATATTAGAAATATATAGCATGAAAGAACGGCGCTTCATGAAAGAATATTTTACAAAACACTGGAATCTTTTTGATTTGTTATCTGACTTGAATTTCCAAGGCCTTATCTTGTTCCTTGAATAATTTTAGTGGGACTTGTCAATACAAAAATTGAAAAATAATCGAAATCTGAAAAGTTACGCCGAATTATTTATAAATGCATGCGTATACAAACGAGTAAATTTAAACTGTTGGATATAACTTTACAGGTACAGTATTTTTCTATAGGCAAATCCTCCTAAAGCTATTCAAGAAACAAAATTAAACCATCAAAATTCAAATCGAATGAAAAATAAAAAAGACTCAGTGTTTTGTTGGATCTTTTTCTAGTTGATGATATCTAGTTTGTGTTATCGAAATTATGTTAAAAGAAATTTTTTCCATCCATATACTATAGTGTGAGAACACATTATTATATAAATATTTATATTTTATAGTACATGTTCATTCATGCATGAACCACCTTAAGTATTCAAATATTTTGAAAGTAGTTTGCACTCACGCTGTAATTTTTGTACAATAACAAAAAAATATTAGAATATTTGATGTTCACACATATTATTGAAAATGTTACAAGCATATAACATTGAAACAAACTATTCAATTGTCAGAATAAACTACTTATCTGCTCTAGAATTATTTTTTATTCATGCTGCTGTATAAATACTGCCGTAATACCCAATTGATATTTGAACGTTTCGAATTATAATTTATATAATAAACACATTTTTTGTGTGTACATAAGTGCTGGTCAAAAAGTAGACTCTTTTCAAGAAAATTATTTAGAAAAAAAATAAAATCTTCGATACTGGTAATAATAAAAATTCTTTTAAATAACGATATAAAAGATTTAAAAATTTACAATGTTGATTCTCTCTTATAGCATGAATTAAAAATTGCATCGCTCATTACAGAATATTAAAGACTATGTTTTACAAAGTTTATTTATTTGCTGATTTGCCTTATGCTATGATAGTGTATCTGTTGGTACTACATTATTATATTAAAAGGATCAACGCAGGACCGACAATACAGGGGAGAGTCGCCGAGGATAGGACAGCACCCACGATGGGACTACTGGTTTCGATAGTTTCCAAGTATATGCTGCAGCTGCGGCGGTTCGAGTATTTGAACTATCATTATAAAAGAAGCCTATTTACATCCGTGCAACATAAGAAGATAAGCAATAAATATACAGTTCTTATAAGGTAATATTTTCTTTAAAAAATTCTAAAAACTAACAATGGCACATATTTACGGCGATTAAAATTTAATGAAAACAAAAGTGTCCTAAAGTGGAGTATCGTGTCCCAAATAGGCGACACTTCAGTCTCATTTCTACTTTAAATTGTCATCACTGTAATTTCTTAACATTAATCAAACTTCCGTACACTGTTCCCTAGTACTAAAAGCTATCTATACAAACTTTTATACACAAAAATCCTTAAGTGTCCCAAAGTAGGCGACTCTCCCCTATATATACCGCAAACATTTTCTTAGTAAATCATTTAGCTAAGCCCATTGACTGCATGACACAATAATAGAAAAATTGCTTCTTGTATATTTTCAAATGATAAGTGAATACTAACGCGTAACCAACAGAATAGATAATAAACGTACGGTGCAGGTATAAGTACAACATTGTTTCTTTTTCTTTTTAGAAAACATTACCATTATAGGAGTATATGACAACTTATTTTACAAATTGAATACAATAGTTGTGATTGGGGACCGCAGTTAACTTTAATTTGTGAATTTTTTTAATACAATTTTTGTTGAGTAGGGGAGACTTGCCCAGTACCTACCATCTCCAGCCGTTTCTGTCTTCCACTGCTAGATTTAAGCCTTTAGGTACGGTAATTTATTGCATATTATACTATTAAACATACTCTGAGATCATTTCTTTAAATTCAAAGCTGCAAAAGTTGTTCGGATAAATACTCGTTAATAATAATTAACTAATTATTTAATTTTGTCGGCGTAAAAAGTGAGTTGTAAAAGTTCAGAACTTATTGCACAAATAATGATCTTTAAACCTTTATCGGCTAAAAGAAATCTCGGTCCCCCGATAATTTATTGCTCTCGTGCAATATTATCTAAATTGGTAAAATGTATTTCTTGACCAGTACCGCCCGCAGAATTTATGCCCAGAACCGCCCGGATATTATTGTATATATTTTTCGTATTTAAATTGTTTTTCTGTTGAGTTGTTTTCTTAAACGTAATATTTGATCTGAAGTATGTTATATTCAGTATTGTAACCTAAGAGTTAAAAATATATTTTATATAAGTTGGTAATACCAGTGCTACATACATATTTTTCTAATAAATCAACTAGTATCTCAGACATTCTGTGTTATTCCTAAAACTACCCAAAACCTAACATTCATAATATATTAGCAACTTAAATTATATTGTAAGATACATTTGAGATTTTCGTTTTATTTTTGAGCTGATAAATGTCTACAATTGAATACAAGAGAAAATGAACGGGCAACAATGTATAAAAGCCATAAAATAACGAGTGATAAACGAAATGTCACAAAGAGAGTAAGAATATAATGATTATTTTGTTTATAACAAATGCTAAAGTACATATTCTTAATAAAAATACTATTTTCCAACATGATAAATGTGTTTTTCATATGATTATTAATCATTTAGACAAGAAATTTCACTAAACTGATAATGGGTGGTACTGGGCAAAATTTTTGTAAATCTCAAAGATATTATTTTTCTATTTCTATTAATAATTCATTCAATTCATTGAAGGTGACAAAAACTGTTAATGTACTTAAAAAAAGTCCATTCAATGAATAAATTCAGTATTTTAATTTTAATTTTCTCTACATAGTAAAATGTTACAGCCAAAATAACTATGGGGGCGGTACTGGGCACATGTCTCCTATAGTTTTGAGATCGTCAAGATATAAAAAAAATCCAAGGACTCATTTTCAATAACACGTATAATAAGTATTTTTAAAATAAATTACAATTTTTTTTAATAATCCTATTGAGTAACGTACTCTGAACATTCTTGAACTTAAATTCATTGAAGATTGGTCAAGGGAGCATCCAGGCCTCAGCGTTTGAAAAGGTTAGAACATTCTAACTAAATGGGGAAAAAAGGTTTAAAGTATATATTTTTAGAGTAAAGAAGCATGGGAATCATTATTGATTTGGTGTGAAACTTGAAATAACAAGCTTTTATGTGTCTTCGTATAATAAACATGTTTACGTTGTTGTATCAAAATCGTCAAACCTCGCTTCATTACTGTCTTATAGAAACTATATTTCAGATGATGTGGCACACATTAGTAGCAAGTTGTGACTAATGCTATCTAATTTAATAAATATATAAACTTGTGAACTACATACATAAAGTGTGTCTACTAATGAGCGCAGATAGTGACCTTGTGGTTTTCTAAATTATTTATTTACAAATACATACATGTCAGCAGCTTTAGTGTTTGCGAAACTTCCGACGGGCGGCGGATCAATTTTAATAATAGTGTAACTACTCAGTTATGAGTATATCTGTAAGTGCTTAAATTTAACTTTAAATATATTGTATACACCTAGTATAATTAGTGAATATTAATTCATCCACAAGGATAAATAACTATAAGTGAAATAAATGTCAGTAGTTTTTGAAATTTGTCAAAGCATGGGATGTATTATATGTACACTACTTACATTGAAAATAATTTTTCACAATTTACAGTTTTTCGGTATTTTTCTCGAAGTTGCCTTCCGTTTTACTTTACGTAATATGTTATAACAATTATTAAGTAATGTTTTAGAATCGTGAAATGAGTTCGTACGGTAACTGTCTGTTACTACTTATGGGAGGTACCTGGAACCAGAACGCTAAAAAAGATTGAATTTTCAGGAGTTATTTCATTAATATAAAGAACTTTTTTTTTTAATTTTAAGGATGATTTATACTGTAGTATATGTTTCAGCAATATAAATACATTTTTTATAATAAAAACAATTAGTTTTTCTACTTTTTTAATTTAAGGGGTATCCATATCATTTTTCTTGAAATTGCCTCTTACTTATAATTTTTTCTCAAATTTTCACAAATGTTTATATAACCAAAAAGGAAAGTTTTTTGAAAAAATTTCTGGCTATTTTACGTCTTTTGGTATGTAATGAAAGTTCATGATATTTTCAGTCAAAATGAGGTATAGATTTCGAACAAAAAGAATATGCCAATTAATTTCAAAAAGTTTCGACAAAAGCCCCCGGAATGTTTTGAATAGAAAAAAGCATAAACTGCAGAAAAAGAACTGCTTTTGTTCAAAAAAGCACATTTACCTTGATGAATAATCGTACTTTAAGATGCTAATTTCAAACTGAAAATTTTATAAAAATGAATAATGCAGTTTTCATGGAATTCTGGGTAAAGCGAAATAATGCCTGACATCGGGTAATTCTGATCAACCATATTATACTAAAGAAAATACAAATTTGTATGCACTTATTAAGTATAACTTAGTATGCGCACGAGTTGTGTGTACTATTTTTCCTAACTGATTTCGCAAAATTTTGCCCAACCGAATTTTTGTGGTAATTGATAAATGTTGACGGACATAAGTATAAAAATAAACTAATTGAAAACAAAACAGGTGCATTTAACCTCAAAAACAGAGTCAAATCAGCAGCTGTATTAAACTTTTTTTAAATAAATAGGATGAATACATTTGTTTGATTTGAATGTATAATCGTAATTTGATGTTAGTTTAGGTGTGCGATAATTTAAACAAAGTTTAGCTCATTAACAAATAAGAAATAGAAACCAAAAAAAGTTTACACATTTTCACTAATTGAGTACTGATAGTAGTACCTTAAAGAAACAACTATTAATTACATTATTAGTCATATAATTTTCTACTTTTTTAATAGTCTTATATAAACAATCAGTAAAACTGAATTTCAACAATTTGTTCATGTGTTGTGTAATAAATTAAAAGTAGATTTTATAAGAGTAATAGCTGATTCCGAGACTGCTTCGCTAGTAATATTTTCTATGAAATCAATTTATACATTATGTTACTAAGGGTTTATACCTAACATATTTAACATTTAACGTATATTTAATGTTTTTAAACAATGATCTACCCTGGTAGAAAGCTGACCATTTTCATTGATCAAAACGTCTTAATCAAATGTAGGTCATTTTATTTTAAATCCATATCTAAATCTAATTAAAAATAACAAAAACTATTGTTATACATTAAAGTATCAATGTTATGAACTGTTCACACGGAAATACATTCATTTTTTGTATATAATTATTAAATAATGCTAGTGTGACGTTTTAATTTTAAATGTATACGAAAAGGGATGAGCTAATTTGATTTTGCAGTTTGCAATAGAATATATGAGCCGTGGTACAAACTTGACTGGCAAGTAAAAAAGTAAAGTGTAAAATGGTGAACCTTTGAAAGAAAAACAAATTGAAACAGAAAAGAGTAAACAATCAGAGTAAGGAGGAGGAACGAGAAGCAGATTGGTCTACATAAAGTACATAGGGTAAAATGTTCGATACGTCAGTGTCGTTTCGGAAAGAATCGAGTATACAGCGCAGTGGAATGTGTCGCGGACTAATCAGTATAGGCAGCAGCGAGCGGCAGAGAGTTATATTGCGATGTTGGCCGTGCATCGGTGCTCAGAACTGCAGAGTGCAGAGCAGAGTGATAGACAGATTATAGATAGAGGCAGACACAGAAGAGGGACAAGAGAGTGATAGCACGGAGAGAGGGGTGAAAGAGGGAGAGAAAGAGAGAGGAGAGAGAGAGAGAAACAGAGATAGAGCAAGTAGAGGCGCGCACGGCTGCAGGTACTACAAAGCTGTGTATTTTGCCAATATTTGACTAAATCATGAACAATGTTTGATTGTGCACACGCTCAGGGATACTCGCCTCTCTCTCTCTCTCTCTCTCTCTCTCTCTCTCTCTCTCGTAGCTGTACTCTCACTACCACCAGCTCGGCCCCCTCGCTCGCTCTCTAAACATGTATATGTGCGCAATGCGCGCAGCAGCCCCCTGGCCTATCCAGTAGCCAGCCATTATAAGCTATATTTTACGTGTATACACGTACGTACATATCAAGGCTCCGATCGGATTCCATCTCGCAAAGTGAGAAAATTGCGCGAGACAGCGCTTCTTTACTTAGCTCGCGCTCGAGGAGAAATTGAAAATTTCGCTAAGGGATTAGACGCCAGGACGGGGAGTGCGAGCGCGCCCGTTAATTAGAATGTAATCCTCGATCTTATAACGAAAGTGTGCCGCCGTGTGCACAGGTAAGGAAGGAGAAGGAAAAATTGCCGGCCGCCGGCTTCCCCCGGAGGGCCTGAATATTTCAGGCGGCCCGCAAGCTCGCAGCTGCAAGTGCCGCCGCCGCCGCAAGCTCCTGGCCAAATACCCCGGCCCAGCCGCCCGATCAATCATTAACGAGTGCACCACACTGGCCGCCCGATCGCTGCAGCCAAGCACCCAAAAAGAGGGAAGCGGAAGAGAAGCAAAAATATCGCGCGCGCGCGCGCGCGCGTCTTGCAAGCAGTTTGGTCGCGCTGCCGCGAGCTTGCCGCACATACGAGGTATATATAATGGTGTAGAGCGGAGCGGAGCAGCACGGTGCAGAGGGAGAGAGCGCAGGGAAGAGGGAACCCCGCGCGTTGCCATCGCTACGCTGGCTATCAGCTCGCCTCCTGGTTGGCTAGCGGCGCTTGCCACGCCGCCAGCGTCGCTGCCGCCGCTGCTTGCCGGCAAGAGATATTGACTGCGCGGAGCGAGATAGAGAGAGAGAGCCGCACGCAGCTGCCTCCGGTGCGGCCATGCTGCTTTGCCAGCCCGAGCCGAAGAGCAATGAGCAAAGAGGACAGAGAGAGAGAGAGAGAGAGAGAGAGAGAGAGAGAGAGAGAGAGAGAGAGCTAAGAGCCCGACGCGGAGCCGCCAAGAGGAAAGGGATGCCCAGCTATATGTGCGCTCTGTACCTAGCTGTCCCTCTCTCTTGCTCGCGTTCTACGCAGACTCGCGGCCCCCCGGTCGGAAAACATGGCCGCCAAGACAGCCGTCCTCTCTCTCTCTCCTCTCTCCTCTCTCCTCGACGCTGTCCTATCCTGCACGGACTATTTCGCGTGCACGCACGATTATACGTTTTCTATTACGAGTCGTATCGCAGCGGCGGCCCTGCACCCCTCGATAAGCGTGCACTCGCACCCCGGACCAACTGCGATCATCGGCTGATCTTTCTCTCCCAGCGCTCCACATGTTCTCTTCCACCTACCCACACACCCCAATTATGCCCCATTATTAGCCTAATAGGATCAGTCTTACGAGCCCGCCTGCACGCCAAACGGCAATCAAAGCTCGATACCGACGCTGCACTGCCTAGTGGGCAAGGACATTATACGCGCCGTACCCGAGCGTTTATACAAATCGCCCGATTTACTCCTCGACACGACATGTCAAATAAATATTCGGCCCCTTGGTTATCCTTCATTATCGCGTTATTCATTCAGCGGACCTTGCCCGAGATATATGCGTTCATGTGTCCCGATGTTGCGACTGTCTTAATCTCCCATAACAATGAGGTATTCTTTTTTCTTCCTTCTTCGCAGCGGACAACAGGTGCATTATAACGAAATTACTCATGCTGTACATTTAACACATTTATACGCTTTATTGTGGAAAAATGGAGGTAACGATTTTGACAAATATGTTTTAATAATAGTCGATCCAAATTCGATAATTAGTGTCATTAATGGACATTTGTTGGACTTTCGATGTAAAAAAGAATGTTCCGATATGTTCTTTTTAATCATGTCCATACACATATTTATGTATTTATTTTGTCGACAATTTATAAATGAAGCAAACATTTGTTCATCGTGAAAGTTAATCTGGATAATGTTATAATACACGTTTTTTCCGCATATTCGTTTTAAAAGTTAAACAATCACAATACAGATGTTATGTTTGCAAATTACAAAAGAATTGTCAGTAAATTATTGAAAAATCGCAAAATACTCGTTGAATCGAATTTCAATGATCAGATAATATTGTTCCACGACATAAGTGGATGTAAAGTGATATGAAAGATCCCTATATACATATATATAGTATGGAAACTAAATAATTGTATTGAAATTATTAATTGAATCATCTGCAACAAGTGTAACAAATTATTAAAAGATATGTAGGTAAGAGGCTTGCTTGATAGAAAAATGAACTATTTTAATTTAATAAATTAGTATTAGCAAGTAGGTAAGATAATGTTTACCCACGAATACACGAGTACACTCCAAAAATAGATTACTCTTTCGGAGATAATACTTAGTTATGTCAAAAAGCACTGTGTTCTTAAGATACAACACAATGTACATTAAATATGCATTATTTTAGTAAAAAATCATACGTTTACGTCTGACAAGTTTTTGTGCTAGAATAGCTAGAATACTGACCAAAAGATAATTAAAGTCGGAGGGAAGAGCTTTAATTTAAGCCTGGTTTTCTATAAGAATATTATTACTGTTCAATAGTTATTAACAATTGAATTTGGTGACTGGAAATGTATGAAATATCAATAAATTTAAACGGTTTAAGTTCCTACATATTCTCGAATATTCTTGTTGTTTCAGTCACCATATTTAGTTATCATAACTTTGAATCAGATTAATATTTTTATATAAAACAAATCATAAATTGAAGCTTTTCCCGCCTTCCGTAATTATCTCTTAGATCACTAGAATTTGTTTACAGTAAACAAATTGAATATTTTGTACATTTTTACTCCAGAATCGTGTTCCAGGGGAAAAATGACTAAATAAATATATATGGTTAGTCGACAAAATTTGTCATATGGGCAGGAACGACTAAAAATTATTTATTGTTTATTGATCATACAAAAATACCTATGAATTATACGGTTTCAGAATCACTCATTACAAATCTGACACAGAATTATGTATTGTTAATTGTAAGCAATTGTGTTTAAACAAATTATTTTACGTATGCATGCATATTTTAACATATACTTAACGAATAAAATGAAAAAGGTCTCAGTTTGTAAACATTTTTTTAAATACTTGAAATTACTTTTGATTGAATCCAAAATCTAATCAGTACTAAATCAGGTCATACCTGATATACCTGAAAACTTTAGCAAGACATATATGAATGCGTTAGTGTTATGCTGGTGACCTCAAAAGTTGGTGACACGCAAGCGCGCGCATACATAGACACGCGCAGACGCATACACGCGCGCACACACACACACACACACACTCACATATATTTTTATAAAACTTATGCATTCTAATATAACAACGTCCAAAAGATTAAAACGTATCAAAATATCGAATTCCGAAATTCATCATTACAAAGCCATCTGTTTAAAGAAAGCAAAAGAAATAATGCTGTGTTTCTCTTTTTAAATAACAATTTGAATAAGAAACTGATCCACATTTGTATACCGATTCGCAATTGGGTCCATGAGGAAACTAGGGATAAGAGAGCAAGCCGGAGGGATGAATAAAAGGGCGGCCGCGTAAAAAAAAAGAGAAAGCAAGCGCGCGCGTGCTGGATTTGGCGCCAGAGAGCAGTCGAGGGAGATTTGTTAGGGAATTCGCAGTGAAAAATTCAAATGCCAGAGAGTGGAGAGATAGATAGAGAAAGCGGATAGAACAGCAGTATAGTTGCGAGAGCTAGTCAGCGACAGCAGCAGCACAGCAATCGATTCCGATGGACGCTATGAGGGTAGTCCAGCAGCAGCAGCGGCGGCGGCGGCGGCGGCGGCATTTCGTCCGCAAATCCAGGCGTCGCTCGCCCCGACACGTTGCGCGCATATACATTCTCATCCAGATATATATATACCTATACCCATATACACGCATCGCTCGTCCAATGGTCAGCCCCGCATGTATAGCCCTCGCATAAGCGCGAACCCCGCGCGCCTCTACACTTTTCATCCTCGACGTGTATATGTGCACGTTCAAATACATCAACGCGATCGGGGATATTTCGATAAATATAGCTGAGTGCTGCTTCTGCTGCTTCTGCTGCCTGGTAAACGCGAAGCACCAACAGTAGTAGAAGCTTCAAGCCACTTTACCAAATTAATACGGCCCCGCTGCAGAGCGTTCGGTCAGTTATACTCGGCGGGGCTGTCTCGCGATTCGCGCAAAAATACATCCGGAATTGCCGACGGCTAACTAGGATTATAGAACAAACAGAGGAAAATATATCTGCCGGCGTTCCATCTTACTTCGGAAAATTAATATTTCCGACTTTCAATTACATTTGGGCGATTATTTTGATCCGATTTTAGACAGTATTGGGTAAACAAGAATAGGACGAAATAAAGAACAAAGTAGATAGCTAAAACATAAATAAATGTTCACTTATTTGCAATATATGCAAAAATTAGACAGTCGAATAATTTATATAAAATTACATTAGTATCATACTAGATCAGTTATTTCATTATCAAATATGATACATTTGTGCATCAGGTGCATACATTAAATAGCAAGTTTTCAATTACCTAATTTCTATCAACGTTAGGTATAACGAGAAATGTGATTGCTTCAGATATCGACAACCTTTGAGTCCATACAAATTTTGTTTATAAAACAAAAGTGAGTTTGCAAACATTTTTTAGCTCTTCGACTAATATCTGTATGTTTTCGTATAGCGAAGTATCAATTTAATTCAATAATCGACCTAAATAAATAAATCAAACCTTCATGATATCAAAAATATCTGCGTAATATATTTGGACAGATATGATTTCTAAGAGCAAGGTATAATTACAGTATACTTTCACACTTTTAATTTTGTAATGGCAACGTTAGCAAATAGAAAGATTAATTGTTCCGAAAAAAAATGCATTTTCCTATGTATAACACTACAAAATTGAAAACGAGAAATCATTGACGGAAAAAGGCCCTATTTCATGCGATTTCTGAGACAGCCCATACTGCATATCTTAACTGAGATAATCCCTTTCTTCAAGGATTTCTTGAGATAACTTCTTCTTCCGCTAAACTATATCGATTTAATAGTATAGTGATATTTGACTAAGCTCACTTACAATCTAAACTTTTACTTATTCTGTTAAGAAAGTATATAGTCATTTATGGATCATAAAATGTTTAGAATTTTTGCAAACGACTTGTTAATTATGATTCAAAAATAAATTTCAGTCGATCATATAAGTTTTAATTGTCCTAGAAAATAACGTGTTCTAGTCTGCGACGTAAATTTAAATTGAGGTAAACTATAACACTACCCACTTAAAATATTAGGGAAACAATGTATTATTAATTTTTTGGTTTTTGCATAAATGTTGCGAAAAAATGTAACTATACATATGAGCATTCTGTTAACAAACATTAGATGAAACTACACAGCAATCACAGAAATAACATGAAACTATATATCATATTGTTCTCTTTTTAATGAATTTATTAAATATATATATTTTTCTTTCAAAAATGTTGACTCTCTAATGCTGTTATAACGAAGTTTTATCCGTCCAATCAACGTGTGTGTCAATGTATTCAAAACTACTCAAACAAGAAGTTAAAACAGTCAAAAAGACTTAAATCATACTTTGGAATAATTTTTCAAAGTCATCGATCGATTATACATGTCGTTTAATCTAGTAAAGTATAAATTAAGGGGGTGCGGTAGACGGACAGCTCTCAAGTTCTCCGGCACTGTTTTAGCACGAAAAAACGAAGCTTCAGCACAGTTCGAGATGCGAGAGTGTGGCGAGAGACCAGGGGAAGCAGTGGTCGGGTTGGGTGGAGAGAGACGAAGCGTGCGCTGGATAAACGATCGCGAGGACGTCGCGATAATTAATCACCGTCATCCATCAGCAATCTTGACACGAGCGCTCGCTCGCGGTCACTCCGCGAGGATAATAGATTCAAGCCCATTGGCCGCGAGCGAGCGTGCCTGCGCCGCTCCGATAAAAGCTTCTCTGTCACTTTCTTGCCGGCGCGCTCGATCCCACGCAAGCGCGACCCGCTGTATCCGGAAAATTCCGCTCTCCAAGGAAGAAAGGAGGATAAGTCCGCACGGGGTAATATACCGAATAAGCTCGGTGAAACGTGTCGAGCGAACGGCACTTTCGCCCCGTGCCCCTGCTAATTCTCTGCGGACAGTTGGGCGAGATAGCGCATATTCTATATATACACGCAGGCAACATGTCGGCTAGCTTTCGCTCGATCGACCAAGTCTCCGACGCTGACAACTCTATATACACGTATATGAACCCGGCTGCTAATGCCGCTACAAATGCATCCCATTGTTGTACGCGCAGGGCAACCCCAACAACGCACGCAGACAGCAAGGGAAAACAGTCAATAGAATAGCCGATGCGATATATGGTCCCGGTCGTGCCAGTTGATGCGGCTCCTAATGTGCATCGATATATACATCGATGTCATTTTTAGCTGGCAGACCGAGGTTAATTTTTGGTCTTTGCTGCGTACAAACACCACGGAGAAAAATAAATAATAACTCTTACTATAACTTTACATTACTTTATCTGCAGTACATGCATTAAGTGTTTTTAGGAAATAAACACATACAGTAAAAATATAGATGCATACAAATTTTTGCTCGTATGATTTTTCTTTGAGAAATTGTTAAAAGATGAAAATACTGGAGGTTATGATAATAGAATAATTGCTCACTCCTAAATATTTGGGTAACAAAAGGCTAAATTTCTTATTGTATGAAATTTACTAAACAGTCTAGTAATGATAATTATTTGTTCTCCAGGCAGAAGCGTTTACACATATAGGTATACCAGGAATAAGAGAAGTTGTCGCGCTTCGCATATAAAGAGTCCGGTGGACCGAACAAAAGTACACGGCAGGCGAAGGCGAAATAAAGGAGCAATAGCGCTGCGTGGCGCCAGTCGGCCGGCCGCAACACGTCGCATTGTTGGCGCACTTTATGCGGGGCTTTATTCGGGGGTGTCAAGCCTCGGCCTGTCTGCGGGGGACGAGCGAGAGCGACGAGGCTAAACGCCCGGCGCACTGGAAATCTTAAGCCAAGGCCGCCTCTCCCCCCGTCGTCGTTGCGATTCCCGTGCCTAAGCCGGCCCTTTGGCACCAGCGCGCATTTTCCACGCGAGTATCCCCTTTGCCCCCAAAGCCCCGCTCTCTATTACATGGCGCCCGTTCTCCGTTTCCCCCTTCTATTCGCTGCAGCGTGCGGCCACGACTCCGCGCGATCCGTCGGCTTTGGATGCGAGCGCGAATGTTGTTCTTGCTCTGTCGCTCGCGGTGCATCCGATTTTGTCCGTCGGCGAGCGCGCGTCTCCGCGGACTGCAGCGGCACTCGTGTACAGAGAGGTGCCTGTTCCCGAGCCGCGAGCGCTGGAAATAGAGTGGTATATAGGTGCACGTCGAGGGAGATTAGAGTTGTGCTTGCCGTGGGTGAGAAGAAGAAGGCGAGCGTTATTCGGTGCGCGCTGGGAAGGCCAGGCCGGAGCAGCCGGGCGCCAGGTACGAGTCGCCTTATCGCTGATCAAACACGCGCGCTATCAACGCGCCGCGAGCGCGCGAACCGAGGCGAGCCCAGCTTTTACTCCGCTATCGCTTGCGCGCATCCCGTCTCTGCGTGCTCTCTCGAGCCTTGCTTCTTCTGCCTCTTTCCTTTCCCGTCCTTATTCTCTTGTACCTATGTATCTCCGCACCTATAGTGTATATCAGTAATGCAGCGCACAGGCGATAAATTCACTCTACTCGCCTTTTTCATTTTACTGCATGAAGAACAACGCTTTTTCCTAGAGAGAAAGAGATGTCGTTGAAATTTTGAGCTTTCATCGGACTAAATATGCGAAATTTCTATATTGTAAGCGTTTTATAAGCCTGACTTTGCTAAATTAGGAGCAATTAGACTCTAGACATTAATCAATTGGGTTGTTTCATGATTTTTTTATATATCATAGTCTGGTAGATTGTGATATAATACTTTCTTCGTAAACTTTTCAAATTTTAGCAATGCAACGAAAATAAAGAAGATACAGCGCTTAGAAAATCCTCGTGACGTCATGGTTCATACGCGGCGCCTTCGAAATTGCATGAATCATGACGTCATATAGAAATTTTCGTTCATTTTGCAGAATTCGAACAGTTAGGTGAATCGACTTAAGTTCTCTATATCAAAATCACTTATACCGCCGAAGAAAACCAAAATATGAAACAACCCAATTGTTCAGAGGTTTAACAAAAATTTTGTTACAGAATGTATGTTTGTTCAAATATTTTGAATTACTTTTAAAGTTAAGTCTTGACTTTGAACATTTTTTTCTAATATGTTGAGCATTGTATCATCCAAGTTATATGTCTGAATATCTTGTGAATTATGTACTAAAACTGTAAACTTAAAAAAAGTAATTAAATATTAAAAAAAATTTAAAATGCATGTACCTATAGATAATTCTACATAAAAAGGCACTTTCTGTAATTACTTTAACTGAAAGATGTTTATTTAAATAAAAAAATAATTTGAATCTTCTTACTGGTAAACCCCTTGACTGTACGACAGAATAATTGAATTTACAAATACAGACTTCAAATTCGTATTTAGCTGCTCCAAAAATATATAAGTATCTATTAAAAATTTATTTGCTCACTGTGAGGATGTTTTATTAGCGCTAAATATAGTATACAATGTATAGATTTTTACGCTATCTTTTTTACGGACTTTTTCATTATTGACCATAGCTATTTAGGCTGTAACTTTTGATTAGAGCAACGGAAATTCTTTGATGATCCTCTCTGAAGAAAGTACTTGGCAGTGTTCAAATTCAATGGAGAAAATTATTTATCTACTTAAATACAAAAGTGATGATTTTAAGCTTCTCAAAAGCTTATCATTTATTTGCGCAATAACTTTAGCATTCGTAAGTTTAAAATACCGGCTGCAGATTACGTTTAATAAAACCACTACATATATCAAATTCAGTTGGCGAGACGTCGCCACCGGGAGGTGGTAACCCAGAACTTAAAAATGTTCATACTGAATTGTTATTTATAGTGAACGACTCTCATCTATAAGTATTATATACGTAATATATTGAAAGGAAAATGTCTTACCTCCGAATCATTGATTGGGATGATGCTTTCGAAAAAAAGGAAAGCGTTTTATGTATGTACAGTACACTCAAACCTCCACAAATAACATCGGCTTATACGTATATGAGCAGTACATAATGATTCTAGTTATAGGTATCTCAGTTTCTGAGTCTTATGAGACAAACTACGGTACCAAAGATATGAATCTTTCTATAATATTTAATAAAGTAATGAAAAATCGAAATTCGAGCTAGGATTGACATTAATCGCTCACAAAGGACAGTATATTTTTTTTAAAAAACGTATAGTTCACCTCGTAGTTCACTAATGGAAAATGAGGCGTGGGCGCGCTCGCGCGCGTTGTCATTTGAGATGCACGCGCTGCGCGACACTCCCTGATGTGCGACGTCGTTCGCTCGTGATGAGCACTCGAACCACGCACGTTTCAACATTATGTACCTAGTCGCCAGTACAATTCTGATAATTGAAAAAGTCACTCGACTCCATTGTCAACATCGAGAAAAAAATCCTACTAATGCCGTTCTGCAATTATATTAAAGGTCAAGAGCTATTAATAACACCATTACATGAATAATACTCAACCTTCGTATTTCTTCTCTGTGGAGTAATCGGCTTTATCGAACGCGAATGAAGACATCGTAAACGGTAAAAGGTTTCGTTGAATTTCCAGGCTCTCGCTCTCTCGCTCTCTCGCTCTCTTTTGAGCGAAGCCGCTTCTCGCTCCGCGCTTTCCAGGTATAGGATGCAGGAAGCAAGCGCGGTCAGCCGCAGCTACATGCGCGTATCCCGCGCCCAGGTATATATAGGTAAAAGCGTTTTCTTCGGCGCAAAGCGCATGGAAAGAGGAAGAGCGCGCGGCACGATCCGTATACGCTTATACGCTGTTTGCTCTGCAGCTCGACAAACAGCGGCGCTTTTCCAAAATTTTCAAGACGAGGGGGTGCGTGCACAATGTTTGGCTCGGTGTGTGTTCTCTCGCTGACCGAGTGTAGTGTGCGTGTGCGCCACGCGGCAAAAAATACATAGGAGTCCAAATAGAGCTTTAAAAGGAGGCTAGTCGGTGGAAATATCCTTAGTCATTGGGGTATCCAGTTACCGCAGAGTCTCTAACTAGTCAGTTTTTCCGGTATAAGAAAGAAACGTCAATTTCTGGGAGGATTGTAACTCTATACTGCACTTGGCACGATTTTCTCGTCAAGGTATAGCTGGAAGGTTTCTTGGAGCATCGAGAGACTGAAGCCGCAATACTAAAGTCGTTTCATCTTGTACTGCGCAACGACAAAATCTTACGTAAAAGGCAAGGTATAAATGGCAAATCGAAAAGTGAAGAGAGAGCCGAGAGACGCGAGAGAGGGAGACGGGCAAAGGGGTTTAAAAAGTAGCAGCAGCGAGCGAGCCACCCACAAAGTCGGCTGCGCGAGTCCGACAAAGGCTCCTCGCCACTTGTACGATCTCGGATCTACGCAAATAGACGAGAGCCAGAGCCAGATCCAGCGTATACACGTCCAACCGTCGGCCCTCCTTTTTTTTTCCTTCTCTCCTCCACTCTTTTCTCAGCTTCTTTTCTTTGCTCTCTGACTTGTCTTACTCTCGCCGGCCTCCTTTATCTTCCGGCAACAGAGCATTACGACGCGTACAAAAGCTCCTCCAGCGGCAGCGCCTCCCGGCCCTCTGATTTTTCATCTTGTTTACCCCTAATAATCGAAGCGGAATGCATGCGCAGTGCAAAACAAGAGGCAATGTATAGCGCCTGTGGCGCTGATGCTGTACTCTCGGTTGAGGAGAGAGAACGCGCGGGGTTAAAAAAGGCTGGGAAAATTGTCGAGAGCGCGAATCGGCGACGGCGCGACGACGGCGGCCGGCACAGTTGTGTTCCCTCGGGGGAGGGCTTAGCTCTGCGCCAGTTGAATTCAGGGACTGTGAACTCTCTCTCTCTCTCTCTCTCTCTCTCTCTCTCTCTCTCTCTCTCTCTCTCTCTCTCTCTCTCTCTCTCTTTCGAGCTGTGCTGTACTGTGTACCGCTCTGCCGAAGCTCCGCGAGCTGTAGGTAAATCCCGTTTTCTCGGGTAAACATTGCACGCTAGCACGCGCGCGCGCGCGCGAGAAACGCCTGTTTTATGAAGGAGCGAGCGTATATAGGTATATAGGACTGTTGTATATTTGGAGCAGCGAGCGAGCGAAGAACGAGTACCTATACAGTGCATAACGTAGTCAACTGTGCGAGTTTACGGAAGCGAAAATATACGCTCGCTTTCCGAAGATCTAAATGAGGCGCACGGAAGACAGTCGGAAGAAATGTTTAGCGTAAGGATAGCGACAAGTACGAGATATGAGGGAATTCATGAAAAAATCTGCCGTTAAAAGTGAGTCTAAAAAAATGAGGTTTCATATTTCCAATTTTTATTATTTTTTGTGCTTATTCAACAATAAAATAAAATGAATGCATAGTAAGTAGGAGAAAGCACGGGAACGTACAAAACTAACACAATGATTTAGAGCTTATGAAAATATAAAAATTAAAAAAAGAATTTTAATACGAGGAAGTGAAGGGTAACTTAAAAAGAAGGTAAAATTCGATAAAATAAATGAATAAATCAATATTTTATCAGGCCTACAGTAGTAAAAGTTTTTAAAATTAACTCTTTTTATGTTTTTTACTTTATACAGAAGAAAATCGTTTAAATGCTTAAGGTTCTATGTATTCTTCATGCTCATATCAGTTTTATACGTCCTCGGCCCTATGCACTTTCTACCTGGGAGGCATCATGGTCATACACGATGGGCAACTCCCTTTTTGACAGTACATAGAAGTTTTTCGGATGGTTTACAATTTCTTTTGTTATAAACGTCCGTTCACGAAAATTTATATAGGTAAAAATACAAATTTTTGTTCAAATGCTTGCCATATCTTAACCTTTTAGGTCTCAACTGTGCCTGCAAGCATACGTGGTTTCTACCACCATTAAACATTGCTATTTGAACAGAAAAGTATCTGAGACCTCATAGTTACTTCTAGGGGATCAAGATGAAGAGGTCAGTTTATTTTAAAGTCCAAAAGAGGGCATTTGTTTACAGAGACTAGGCATATGGCGATGCTATAAGAAAAAAGCAATGAGCATGACGGTGAGCAATGCGTACACTGAAAAAAATAAAGGGCTGCTTCTACTGAGGCTCAAGCAGTATCTACTCGACCACCGAGTAAGAGCAAAATAGGTGCGCAGTAGACACGCACAATGTTGCGCGGTAAAGCGCGGCAGAAGCGGGAGCGACATAGCCTCACTTTCAGTCTTCTGCGCGTCTAGTGCGCGCATATTTCGTCGTGTCGGGAGCCAAGCAGATACTGCTTGTACCCCTCGAGTAGAAGTAGCCTTTTATTTTTTTCAGTGTATAGCGCTATAGACTTCGTCTTAAAAATTCCGAGGAAAATGTTTTTTGTCGAAATCTTTTGATAGATACTTATGTAATAATACTTAAACTAACTAGATACTTGAGGATATACACCGATCGAGAACCTATCTTTAGTAGTTTAATTTCTAGTTCTGCCAAATTATGCAGTGTTATGTAATATGTAAAAATAGAATTTAATACAATTTTTAAAACTCCAAATGGTGATTTAATTTCATTTTATAGAATAGAAATAGGTAAAAAATAGGTAAAAACTAGCCTTCTATGGTAAACGTTTCGTGATGACATTTTTTAACATTTCGCTTTAGCAATATTCTTTTTACAAATATACACCAATATAAGAAAATTTGTAATACAAATTTACTTTATACACTAAAATTTATGTTTTACAAATATTTAAACAATTTCTTCTTAAACAAGTCGAGTTTTTGATGCTTATTACTGCTCTTTCAAAGTAACAAAAATAATTTCTTTCCTTGTAAAAAAATCGTACTAAAAAATTATTAATTATATATACAGCAATAAGCATACAAAGTTTGGAGAGAATTCATTGCATTAATCATCGCCAAATGTACTTTGAAATTTATAAATAATAAAATAAAAAAAAGTTATAAATATATTTGTTTAAATAAATTAGATTATTAGACGTGATGTCTGATACATTAATCTCTTACAAAGATACTGTCAAAGAAATTACAAAAGTTTTTTTTGTAATTTGAAATAATTACAAACCAGAAAATTGTTAATTAAACAATGTTTATACTTTCACCGATTTTCGCAAATCTTGACTGGGCTATACAATATACCCTTAAAGGGTTAAAAGACCAAGATTTTATAGAGCCTCTACGTATTTTCCTTGCTATTAGTTGTTTCTTTTTATTCCAGGTGGAAATTTACGACACTTATATTACTAGCCATAAAGTTTGTTGACTATAATTTGTTTACTACTTGGTAATACTTTTATGTTTACCGATGTAAACCCTCAAAATCTTGATTCTACGCGTCACGAAGTCTTTTGTCATTGTCAATACCTTATTTAAGGTAGTTCTCCGGCTGCAGTGGTGCTCAACTCGGGATTAAATTAGAAAATCTCTTTTCCAAGATATTATACAGCGTTATCTAATGTAAAAACCTTACATTACACCCCACACCTATATAGATATACTGATAGCATGTGATTAAAACTTTGGACGCTGTATTTATAAAAGAAACATCGCTTGCCCTATCAAATTCTTTTCTCCATGGTCCGTATTGTTATTTTACATGAAATGCTAGTTTTAAAAAAAAATTTTAAAGAATACTTTGTATGGGGCTCAATGTAGGCTTCCTGTGTTAAAATATGAAATTTCAAGACTTAATATCTCCAAAGTTCACGTGGCTTGGGGGTTCAAGCTTTTAACCACGTATAAAAGATATCTTTATAAACATACATGCCATTTTCAAGAATTTTTAAAGAAATCGAAAAATCCGGAGAACTATTTTACTTCTAGGTGATATTATGAACAAAAAGTTTATTTTCTATACTAATTCGACTGTTATTGTCATATAGGTATACTAAAACTTAAACCAAGTACTTTTTCGTTAAAATTTTTTTTACTATTATTTTTGAGAGAACAATCCTTTTAGCATGTAGAATAATATAGTATTTCCCTAAATATGTTCAACGAATATTTTGACGCAAAATAATTTCACAAAACCTACTGTAATTTAATCTAAAATATGACAATTGTATTATTGTATAAATATTACGTAATTTTTTCAAAATTTTCATCCTGCACTACCAAAAACTTTTAAAAATCCCCAGACAGCCAGGTTTAAAGTAACGACAGACCGGCAGCTGTGCTGCCACGCGTGAAACGGAGGATTCGGAGGGGTTCGATAAGATTTTTAAAGTCGGTTAAAGTCGCAGGGAGGCCTTGAATTCGTAGTCGAGAGACGGCCTCGCCGTGGCTAGTTCTCTCAGGTTTAAGGGCATCGGAAAACAATCTCGCGACGCGGCACGCCCCCGCACGTGAACTACTATACTATCCGTTCGCTCGGACAGCCGTTGACTCTCTCGAGTATTATAGATCGACATTGCACAGTGTACACCGAGATCCTTGTCAGCTATACAGTATCGATAATCTCTTGAGTGAGTCGCGGACGCGATTACACAGCAGCGCGCCTCGCTTGTGTCTTTATTTTGATTTTTATTATTTTTATTATTGTCGCGCGACTATCTATATGGAGCTGGGAGCGCGACGCGGGAGGGTCGAGGGCCTTTTATCGGACGACGCTGCATTCTCTGTGCATTACGCGACGAGCGCGCCTAGCAAATACAGCTAAATCTCCTTGCGATTGATCAAAGATCATTGCCTTCGGTTATTGCAGTCAGCAATCTCGACGCTCGAAGCGCGCGTGTGTTACAACTCGCTTGGCGCGTCTCCGCTCCGCTCGTTTGCAGCGCGCTTGTAACAATATTTAAAGACGCACTTCGCTGCTATATTTGAATTCGGAGCCTGGCTTCATTAAGAATTCAGCGATGATGTTCTGCGGGCTCGCGAAAAATTCGTATGCAAATGAATTCGCGAGCGCGAGCGCGCTCAGTCACGCGGCTAAGATGCTCAACGAGTTCGCGATGTCGCAACTCACGATCTCTGCTGGGAGAAAAATTGCACGCAAGAGGGCAACGATAAAAGTGCATTAATAAGCGATTCTATGAGCAGCGGACAAAGAGAGTTGTAGGTAAAGTACACAGAGAAAGAGAGGGACAGACAACGAGCGAGCGAGTGATATAGAGATGTAACGGAATATCGCGCTTCACAGATTAATTATACAAATGTGTATTGCCGTACAAACAAATAAATATTTGGCCACCAAGTGCTGCACAAGCGACACAAGTCAAATATATGTTGAAGCGCGAGCGCGTCGCCTCGTCCTACTCCTCCCTAGCCTCTCTCTCTCTCTCTTTCTCTCCCTCTCTCTCATTCTTTCTCTCTCTCTCTCTCCTCTCTCTTTCGCTTATATATTAGAGTATGTACTTATTACAAAGTTTGACATCCCCCACCTCTTTCGCTTTCTTTCTTTCTCCGTGTCACTACTACTTGCAGCAGCAACAGCAGCAAGTGTGCGCTTTTTGTATACTCTTTTATTGCCGTCATTGTCTCTTTTGTGTTGTATCCTTTGCAGGGCAAAGCCACGAGCGCGTCTACCATAATAAGTTGCAGACACGTGTGCACTTCTTACACACGTATATAGAGCTCTTGCTCTCGCAAATTCGCACATATTGCTACTCGCGCAGAGTCGAATAATCTTGAGCTCGGGTGCTCTATACTATACACGAGGAAGGATATATATATATATATATATATCGAGAGGCAGGTAGGTATGCGCACGCGCGTGCTTTCTCTCTCACTCTCTCTCTCTCTCTCTCTCTCTCTCTCTCTCTCTCCCTCGGCACTCTCTGGCTGCTCTGTGTGTAGTATGTACACGGCGTACATTCCCTGCAATATGTACCGAGTATACCTCTCGGTTGACTTTCCGCTGTTTGATTCTTGAATCACTCTGTATACGGGAAATGCTTAATCGCAGGTTAAATATTTTGGCCGGCAGCAGCCGCGAGCTAAGCTTTGCGCGCTCCGAGCGTCCCTCTCTCTCTCTCTCTCTCTCTCTCTCTCTCTCTCTCTCTCTCTGCACACTGCGATGAGAGCGAATCTCGGCATCTCGCTCGTCATTACTTTAAAATTTACCGCCCAAATGCCATTCTGTTGGTGGATTTTTCGCTCTACTCGTGGGGATCATTGGATATAAAAACTGTTTGCTTTCGGGGTAGGGGAGAATCGATGTTGTAACAAGATTCGTGCGCGCTATGTTTAATCGTCAAATGCGCGTTGCGAGCCGGTTATTGTACTTGACCAAACGCACTCGATCAATATTTTATGAAAACGCATGGCTGTTTAAGCGTAAACACACTCGATGTGCCAAGCCTGGCTGCCAGCAAGTCTGAAGCTAAAATTTGTTAAATACACGTGGATAATCAATTTTGCACACACACACACACGCTCATCTCCCGGAACTGATTGTTTTCATCGATATTATCCAATTAGGCGAGAGCGCTGCTCCTTTTTTCTTCAAGAAGTATCTCGTACAACTACGGAATATTATCAATAATAATATCCCGCGGCGAATGCTGTGTGTACATCGGAAATCGCTATATAGCACAGCACGCCTATGCGTATATATATATTTCAGTCGATAAAGCGAACGAGCGCGTATAGACAAGATCGATTAATCCCCGGGCTGGTCGTAATTTACGCATAAGCTGCGTATCCTGCAAAACCTGCAAAATGCACGTTTCTGAAAAAAAGAAGAGCAATCTTTATATCTCACCGAATTTATTGAAGACTTTTGAAAAATACAGCTTCTCTGAGTTCAGATAGGTTCCAATGTTTGCAATACGTTCCAATTTTTTCTTTCTTTATTAAAGAAGTTTAAGATTTTACGCTGTGCGCTCCCAGTAGAGACTTGAAGTAGCGATTAGTTGGTCAGGATTTTTGTAGTGACGAATCTTTAATTAACCCTTTCTTGTACCTGCCAGTTGTCTCACCTATACGTAGCAGAAAAATCGATATATTCATCAGCAGTCGTACAGTCAATCAGTGCATCTTAACATAATACGAATGCTGTATACCCAAACATTGGTCCCACATGATAGATTCCTGAAGCTTCTGGCACATAAAAGGGTTAATGACTAGTCAAATTTGTCTTTGCGACACTTTGTCTGCGAGTACCAAACCAGGCCCAGGCTTAAATTGGAATTAAGTATCTACGAATGTACAGCTAATTACAATTCAATGTAAGCGTAACATATAGCTTACAAGGGCAATTGTTTTATAAACTACAATGTTACAAATAAATATATACATTTTTGTAATTTTCATTTTTTGTTTATTTCTGTGCCTTTATTATATTAACCAAATATGCCTCCCGTTGCATTTTTAAACATTATACTTTTGGGAAATCTAACCAAAACTATTCTATCCTACAATACCTGTAGGACCATTTTTAAGATAACAAACAGCTTTTCATTTTTGTTTACACAGATACACATTTTTGTTTTTGACAGAACGTAAATAAAATGTTACCACTTTTTATCGAAAGAAACATTAAAATTGATTTAACACAATCGTTACTAGCTATGCCATTTTGTTTTTTAAAATTCTGACTTTTAATTCGTAATCAGCGACCTCGATAACCCCTGTATACCAAATTGTACGAAATTTTATCGTAAAATGCATAATATTGGAGTTAATCTCAAAAACTCCAGAGAGGAGCGCTCTTACTCGGAGTTATTCTTTAAAAGTCTGGAGAGGAGCACTCCTTCTTGGAGTTATTCTTAAAAACTTTAGAACGGAGCGCTCCTTCTCGGAGTTATTTTTAAATACTCCACAGCAGAGCGCCCCTTCTCGGTGTTATATTCTTAAGAACTCCAGAGCGGAGCGCTCTTTCTCGGAGTTATTCTTAAAAAGTCTCTGAAAGAGTCGTAAGGAGCGCCTCTTTTCGGAGCGCTCCGAACCCCTGCAAACTATTATGAGACGTAAAATCCTGATTTCAAATTGATGAATATGTAGCACGGGTGTAATGGTCAGTCTATTTACTAAACTAAACATGTTGTGTAAGCTTGTGTTATAAGCTTGTCTTATATCGTACCCTTACAATTAATTGTGCAAATATGTATTTAAATAAAACATTTTTTCTGTATTTGGAGTTACTGATCCATTTTATACAATCATTGAAAACATATATAGTTCGATTAATCGTTAATTATGCGACCTGCAAAAATTACAATAAACTTAAATGTGGTACGAAATTTCTAGTTTTGATATTTAAATTGTACAAATTAGGTAACAGAAACGAGTGCGAGAATAACCTACGCGCACAAATTGCGTATACTATTTCTTCACACAAGGTACGCAAAGTTCGATCACAAGAAAATTGAAAATTGGTGTAACGAAAATTATGATTATAAAGTCAGAACTCATAAACAGTCGAGTGAATTAAGGAAGGGTATAAAGCGGGGGAGGTAGTGACGGTAGTAAGTCCAAGAGGAGCAGGGCCCGCAGGGGGCAAAGCCTCTGCCGCGTAGTTGGAAGATTGCGGGGGCGGAAGGGGGGGAGGTCTACAAAAAAATACTTATAAATAAAAAATAAAAATTTCCAAGCTTATAATATTTTTTTTTAGTTTTATATAATCATATACAATTTCCTATATAAATAATAATAATTTGGATTATGTCCGTCGGTGTCATAGTGGGTACAGTCTCGGCCTGCCGCGCGGCGAGCCGGGTTCGATTCCCATTGCCGGCACCTCTGACTTTTTTCGCAAGAAAAATTTGTTAAGTGCTTAATACCTTGGTGGCAAGGTAGGGAATGATACTTGACTAGCAAGTTGATTTCCTTATCGCACCGCGTCCTGGCAGAGTTTTTTTTCTACGGGTTTTCCTCGGTCACAGGTTACCGGCCTAGGTAGAAACCTGCCATTGACGGTAACTTGGGCGAATGCGGGAACTATGTGGGGAAAATTGAGATGGGCTGGTTAGGATCAAATACCTCCACACAGAGGTGGTGGGGTATCCTGTAAAAACCCGAAAGGGTATAATATACAGGTAAGAAAGACAATATAATAATTTGGATTATTATTTCCTATATAGTTAGACTCGAATTTATCAGTTTGTATATCTATAACACGGGTCTTGGCTGGTTGTACTGATGATGGCTCACAGACAATTCCCAGAGCCGAAATACACAATAACTACCTGTATATTCTTTTCAAAATATTTCTTTTTCTGAACCTATCCGTTTCAGGAGATTGAATAATTCCATAACGTGCAAGAGAATTATTTGGCTCACGGCGATCAATAAATTCATCTTTTCTAATAATAATTTGGGCCATTGAATAACCTAGTCAGATTTTGGGACCATTCCATTCCCAATTTCCTTCTTTTAATTCGAACCTCCCATTTTTTTAATACAAATTTAAATTATACGTCAAAAAATTCAACGGATTACGGTTTAGTCATTTTTCCGTATGAGATACAAATTGTCAATTCAAAAACATTCATTAATTTTCAAATGGTTCAAAATAGACATTGAGCCCAAAATCCAAATTCGTCATCTGGTGGCTCCCTCGAGATCCAAAAACGTTTGTATTTAACTCGTTTATTGAGACACCCTGCAAAATTACACTTAGAATTACTAATTTCACCCACCAGTGTATAAGTAATCTGTTTGCGCACGTTTCGAACAGTGCGGAATTGGTGTACTGTGCGCACGTGTCAGTGTGCAAAATCGAACTTTACGAACACTATTTGGAAAATATTAAAATCTTCAGAACAAAATGAGAATCTTCTATGCATGCCTGAAGACCAACTGTTCTTTAAATCCTAGAAATATTTGTTAAAGACTTTTCTTTCATTGTAAGTGAGCCTTCTGAAAATATTTCACCTAAAATGATACAATGTATTCAAATAAAATATAATAATTCAACAAAATTCATGCAGCATTTGGGCGTTTCTTTAATTTAAAATTTTGTTATGGCATATGCTATTACCAATTCAGTTACGCATATTTGAAAATGGAACCTTATGAAGATGTTCCAAGTATCAAGGCAATCCCACAAAAATGACTTTCAAATCTACAAGATACGGGAATTTTGGTCAGTGTACTTTGCATAAGTGGCTTTGCATTTCATGGATGTACCCACCAGGCTATACCTCTAGAGAGAAATGAGTTTAGCAGGGCTTAAATGATCATAGCGTTTTTAGATAAGAAAATTTTCATACATTCCACTTAGATCATTTTATAAAGCTTGTTAACAAATATATATTTTAGTTTTTTTTCTAAACTATTGCGACAAGTCGAAAAATAATTACCAGTCAGAAAATTGATATTAACCTTGGGTGAAAATGATTCAACAATATTTGAACATTCTTTTCGGACTGATAATAATTTGGCATGTAGGTGTATATACAGCGGAGTTGATTAGGCGAGGCGCGAGGAGGCGAGGCAAAGTCTGTAGGTAGGAGGTGCAGGAGGCAGGAGCCCGGCACTTGTCTAAATAGAGCGCGAGCGAACGCTCGCTCCTGACTTGCGCTCGCTTCGTGAGTCGCGCGCGCGGAGCTCTTACGTGACTCGAATACTCGGAAATACTTGGAATATAAATGCTCGAATATGACATTTGCGCGAAGCCAGAGAGCGGCTGGCTCTGCGGCTGCGGCAGCGCCAGCGTCTGTGTAAATAATCGTAACGTAACGTTCGGACGGACTGAGCGATAAGCGCGATGAACATTCTTACACACTGGCCAAAAAAAGAAAAAATTATGCACTGCTCTTCGCTTTATTAATTTTAAATTGCCCAGTTGCGAGAGGAATGCGCCGAGGCAGCGTAAGCCGCGGCGCAACGGTGAGGAGATTTTTGCGATGAAGCGAGGAAATTTCGTCACTGCGAGTGCACACACACACAGCGGAGAAAGAAGAAACCGCGCGGCTGTATATCTGTTCTGAAATAATATAAATTTTTACGTTCCCGTCCTCGGCGGCTCGGCTATTATCCCGGCTCATAAATACGTTTCACCGATAAGAGAGCAGCGCTAGAGGGAGAGGGAGAGAGCGAGAGCGAGCTCAAGAGATAAGATAGCAGTATAACCGTCGCCTCGCGTATATATATACGCCCGCGCGCTATTTACGCTATTGCGCGCAAAGCCCGGCGCGCAGGATGAAAAAGCCGCTTTATGACTCTCTCTCTCTCTCTCTATCTCTCTCTTTCTCTTTCTCTTCGCTGCGAGCAACCAGCCGCACGAAATATCACAAAGAACCGACAAAAAGGAACGAACAATTATTGCCCGCTCGCCTGCCTGCCTGTATACGCTCCTATGCTCGTGCCTATCTCGCATGACTATGTTGCTGCTGCTGCTGCTGCTGAAAACTTCTTCTGCTGCTTCTTTCATAGTTCATATATTACTGCTTATGTAATTTCTTCTTATTTCTCGAGAGCATGTGTAGCAGGCCTATACGAGCTTCTCACGGAAATTATATTATCTCTTATCTGCCTGCCGTCGAATTTCCACTTTTCAAAGAGACTGAGACGCCAACAATAGGCTCGAATGGCAAGATAACGCGCATCACCGTTAATTATACAGTCATGCTATCTGGAGCGTTCAACGTTTTAGATTTGGGGCTGCTTTAAACATTTCTAACGCGTTGTTAGAAACACGCGCAGCTTTAGAAAATACACTCGAAATAAATATAAGCTTTCTTTTTCATGAAATTACAGTCACATGTTCGAAACTACTGCAGAACTGGATAATTTTAAAATAAAGCCTGAAAATTGGCCGACATCCTCCGCATGTTTAATCTTATGCATAATATATTAAGACGTCTTGTACGTTCTTTTTTCTTTCTCAACTCGTACAACAGTGTATAGCAAGGACAGCTTCAGGTTTTCTCTCTCTTTTTTCCGTCTGCACTGTTTGACAGTGCTCGGTGGCGAAAGCGCGTCGGCGTCGGCAGATGAGAGAGCTAGCGCGGCGGGTATATACGTCTTGCAGCTCGCGCAGCGAAAAAGCGAAAAAGCGAAAAAGCGAAAAAGCGAAAAAGCGAAGCGCTCGGTTATACGGGAGGGGAAAAATCTCTGGTTCTGCCGAGTTGACGGGCATGTTTTAAAAGTGTGCAAACAGGCCGTCCGAGCGAGCGAGCGAGCGAGCGAACGACCGGCTATCCATTAGCCCCCTCAATTATTCGGAGTGGTATTCCGCGGAAGAAAGTAAAGACGTTCCCTTCGCTCTCCTCGCTCGTTTCGAGAGGCTTCGCCCCGTTTTGTTAGCCGAAAGAAGAAGTAGGAGTAGACGACGAACGAGCCAAGATGAACGAGGAGGAGGAGGAAGGAGGAAGGAAAGCTAAGAGTAAGAGAGAGAAAGAGCGAAACCGGCCCTTCTCGACTGTATATGTTCGACAAGCTCGGAATCGCCCGATCAAACGCGGCGCGCTCGCTCCGAGAGGCGTTGAAGAACCTGTGAATTATAAGAAAAAAAGCCTTATTAGCTGATTTTCAGATAAATATGCACTGCTTCGTCTTCGCCGCGCTGTATTACTCTGTATTACTCTGCGTAATTATGTAATCCGTTGTGACGAGAGCGGGGAAAAAGAAGCGGGGGACTCGAGTCGATGATTCGCGAGGAGGTGCAACGACTGGCAAATGAAATTCCGAAGGAGCCGGGAGTGAAAAGCTCGGGCGCCGGCTAATTCGAGAACTTGCTTCGTTAGCCAAATCAAGTTCGGCTGATCGCGTCGCCGCCGCTTAATACAATTAATTAACGAAATCGCGCGCCAAAGATGCGCGACAAATCGGACGAAGTCGCGCGCGCCTTCTTCTTCCTTTCGGTCCGGTTGAATAATTCCGGGAGACGCTTTATTCCGGATATCGATGTGCTGCCTGGTTAATTAAGGCTTTTTTCGTTAATTACCAAACCTTATTAGCCATTCCAAAGCGGGAATTAAAATGGAATTACGAGGTCTAAAGTTCGTCCCCTTTCTTTTAAAAGCGCGAGCAGTCGTTAAGTGTATTACGACACAAGTGATGCAGTGAATCGCACGTATATATCCGCGGCTCGTTATTACACATTATTGCATTTGAGACAGTGATACATTCTTCGCGTCGAGCGTGCGTAAAAATGCGGGAATAGCTGTCGACGATAATCGAATTATCGCTCATCCTCGACAATTGCTTTTCATGCTGTACTTCTCTGGCACGGCGAAGGCGATGATCTTGCGAGTCAGAGCTTCTCGATCCGGGACAAATTGTCGATTTTACAACGCGTTCCGCATTTAGCGCCGCTCGTCGGCACGAGCTTGCCCCTATACGACCAGTTCAATCTTCGCGAATAATCATCCACCTATAAAAGTGTTACCAACATGTAGTTCGAGAAAAAAAAATCATCCGACCATTTGAGTGATTAATTAAAACGAAATGACAGCCTTACATAAAATACTCGGGCATGGATGTACAAGCTCTCCGAAGTGTGTGCGCGAGGCGTAAAAAGGTACACGTAATTACACGGGCTCGGGATCGATTCGCCTCTGGCCGGGGTAATGAATTTTTTACGAGCCCGCGAAAGATCCTTCGAGAGACAGAGAGAGCGAGCGATGAGTGTGTCCGATGAAGCTCCTCGCTCTCTCCTCGATATATATGTCAGCCACTTACTCTTGACCTTCGATCCCTGGCGATATTTTTCCACGGCGGAGAGTCGCGCGCGCGCGCCACAGCGATTATATGCCTACGTGAGATATGAAACAGTGCCGCGCCAGAGAAGGAAAGAAAGAGAGATAAAAGCGTCCGCTTGGCGAGGAAGAAAAAGCCAGGATCGAGTGGAGAATCTCCTTTGGTAATGGAGAATCTCTGGGGCTCTGTAGGAAACGGCGCGGCGCAGTTCTCCTTCTCTCTCTCTCCTCGGCTTGTAGCGAATTGTTTGCTCAATCTATAGGAGGTAGGTAGTGGTGGTGCGCGCTCCATACTACACTCCGCGGCAGCAACATCGGCGCGCGCGGGCGGGGGCGATCGACCCCGGCTGCGCCGCGCGCCAGAGGCTTACTCACCCTCGCTCCTGCTCTTGCTCTTGCTCTCTCGCTCTCTCCACTCTTCACTTTCCACTCTCCACTCCAAGCTCTCTCTCTCTCTCTCTCCTCTCTTGCAGCTCTAACTCTCCGACAGCACCAGCACCAGCCGCCAGTCAGTCAAGCCCGAAAGCGTAGCCCCGATTATCGATTTCATATACCCTCGAGACTCGCGCCGTCCTCTTGGATATATACTTCTTTTGCGAGCAGCAGCTTCGTTTAGACTTGAAGCTAGATATTTTACTGATAATGAGTATAACGAGCATTTTGAGAAATGGATTTTCCTGAGCCTTTGGATGGTACTTATAAATAAAGACTTTCACTGCTCAGGGTTCCTAAATGATATCCCAATGTTAATAATATTATTATCCATAAATCTATGTCTGTTTATTGTTCGAATAACTACGAGATATCTAGCGTGTCCAAAGTTTACTCCGATTAAAAGTTATGTCTGATTCGCTTACTAAAAATTACATAAAAAGCAAGTTGTTCATTTTGTTTTTAAATAGACGGTTTTTTATCTAATTTTTAAAGCAAATTTCTTACATTTACGTGAATTTTATTATTCACAGTTATTCTTACAATAAACAAGTAGAAATTTATGACTAATAATGGAAGTATCATTTTTCACTAATACGATATGTTTTTGATGCTATACCGTCTCTCAAAATTGGAAAGGCGCGAGACGTTCCAACCAGTCCAAGTCTCGATTTCTAGTTACCATCCAACACACCCCAAAGCCTCGTCGAAATCCGTTTCCCGATATCCCGATACTCAGCCCGTGACTCACACCGCCTAGATTTATTTAACGAGCTCTCATTGAATAATTCAAGTCATCAAGCGCGAGCCACGAGATCGGAGCGACGTGGCGCAGGTACACCCGTAAGGGCATATGGCCGATATCACGCGACGGCCAAGATTTTGACGAGCCTCGTACAGCTAATACTCCCGAGAGCGAGTTTACACGCAGGCGCGCTTGTTCAAGCGATGCACGCGAAAATTCAGCCTGTCACGCCTCTCCGCGACTCACCTTCGCGTCGCTCGTGTCCTCTCGAGTCCTGTCGCCGTAGGCCTTTTTTCCCAGCCTTAGACTGCAATATGTTACTCTTTGCACAGTGTGACGCGCGAGTTTGCGCTAAACGCGCGCACGCACCGACGCGCGAAACCCTTCGCGCCGAACGTCCTGACGCCGACTCGATTGTCGTTTTCGTCGAAGAGCCACGACGTCGTTGGTTCGAGGTGAGTTCTTGCGTGCGAGCGTGAAATTCAACGGAATTATCTGAGTAATAAATGTAAATCTGACCAAGGCAATTAAGAAAAATCTAACAAAGAAAGCGAGACCTGTTTAAGATATAATCTATTTACTCCCAGTTAGTGTTATTTTATATAGTAAGAAATGATTAAGCTTAATTTTATATAACAAAATATGAGTAAACGAAAATGGTGACAAAATGTGTACGAAAATTCTCCATCTTCGATTATTTATAATTTTGCGATAACGAGTTAATATGTTTCTATCGAAGAAAATAGATCAAATTAAAGATGTTTTGCAAGCTATTATTTTCGTTTGAATTATTTTTCTAGCGTGAAAGTTGACAAAGTTATGATCAGAATAATTACAGGTGCAATTAAAGGTAAAATTGTTTACATAATGAAAATCGAAGCCTATGCGATCAAACTGTAGGTGCTAGACATACTTTTTATTAAGTATGAAAAAGACATCTAAGAACCTGCGGGCGGTAGTTTTTCTTGTAAGTAGGGGAGAGTCGTACAGTATGACAAACACGATTGGCGTATAGTATGACATATGTAAATTGAACGATAAAATATTACAAAAATTTACTTTTATCCGGATAATGTCTACCAGGATTTGTCATGTGTGTTGAACATAATCTCCAAACATTTAAGTGTTATTTGTTATTTTTTGTTACTCATAACTAAAATACTATATTTTAGTAAATATGCAGTATTGTAGTTTATAAAGCAATTTATAAATGATTATGAAGCTATATTTTTAATAAATATACTATATTATTACTTATAAAAATGTTGCGAGTACCTGTATAAATCATTTAGACCTCAAAATTGAATTAAAATGATATTTATAATGATAATTATTTTTTTTGCTTGAATTTGACCTCAGCTAATTATTTTATGATAGAGGAATATTCAAGGAACAAAACCTTTTTTGGGATTTTAATTTTCACCGAATCAATCAAAAGTTATACCCAAAATAGGTATGGGTTGGCATACTGGACGACTCTCACCTACATATTTTAAAAATCATAAGAAATTCGCAAATTCACTTTGAAAATCGTAAAATCGTTTCGGAAAAGTTATTTGATCTTAAAGCTGGAAATTGACGTAAAACTTAAATACAAACAATTCCAACAGTTTTAAAAGTTTAAAAGAAAAATATTTTTATTTGGCAAATAAATCTTAATTTTTGTAATAATTAGTATAAATTTTATCTCTTTTATCCGTTTAAAATAGGAAATGGTTAAATAATTACGAGGCCTACTAAAATACCCGCACAATAAGTGCCAGTATATATAAGAACTACCTTAAAGTTCTTCCATCGTGAATTCGGCGAAGAAAAGTTTAAAGCATGGATTATGATTATCATCCCCATGGTTAAAGAAAAGAGCTGCCAAGGGGTTACGAGTAAGAGAAGCCAGGAGGAATAGTAAGAAAAAAAGGAGAATAAAAGAAAGTTGCTGGAGAGCCTGAGCCCGGGTTTGTTGATTGAATGTAGAGGTAGGTTTTGTCGGGTCTCGCTCATAGTCAGTTTATGAACTATGTAGAACTGCCGCTGCTGCGGGAGAGGGTCAAAGTCTGGCAGCAGCATTCGTGTCGGCAGAAGCGTAGAAAATCTCGAGGCTGCAGCGGCGTCGACGGCGACGGCACGAAAGTCTCTCGCGCTCTCGCAGCAGCACTTATGGAGGGCACATGCCTGCATATTTCATGAGCAAATAGACTTGACGTTCACCCCCGTGAGCGCGCCTCGCGCGCAGCCCCCGTTCTACCCCTTTCCCCTCTCGCCCGCCTGGCCTCGCCTTGCCTTTCCTCCGCGTCGACGAAGATTCAGCACAGCGGCAGCGCGCGCCTAGCTTTTCAGTGCGCATTAATTCCACGAAAATTCCCCGACTAATTTTGCCGCGGGTCCAAGATCCTTTTTCGCCCTCTCGGTTGTATTAGTCCTCCCGAGCGACCGACTATTGCCACGCACGCACGCGCGCGGCCTCGACCTTTTGCCGCCTTAGGTTTCACCGCAGAATACTCTCCCGCGGCCGACCCTCGAGTTTAAGTTCCCGCGACGAGTATCCGCAATATAAAGCGCGCAAACCGCGGGCCGATTACGGCTTTAATGCACGCGTACGCCTGCACCCGACGCTTGGCTAATGAACCGTCATAACGACATAATAAGAGCCGCCTTGGTCGTAAATGGCATTCAACGCGGCGAGGCGCGCGGAGAGATATAAAAGTAGGTGTCGTTCAACCCCGCGAGGCGATATCAATCGGCGCAAACATCGGCTAGATCCGGCCGCGATAAGATGGATCGATAGTGCATCTGTCGACGGCTTTGCGACCGAGTGCAACGATTGCGGAGACATATTAATTGCCGTTGCGCGGCGAGTGGATGCGTCGGCTAATCGCCGGAGGCGTCTCGAGGGAGAGAAAAAGCGAAATCTCGAGGATAGAAGAGGGGCGCGCATGCGGGTATTACCCACGCGCGATCATTCCCATGATTTGGCACGCGGATAGGCGCCGGCCGGCGGAATCGAAATCTCGGAATGTTTTGACAGGCGCGCGCACGTGGCGCAAGGCTGTTTGTAAAACATCGCCGGCTCCTTTGTTGCGCCCGATATTAACCGCCTCGCGACACGCGACCCCTCCGCCTGCGATACTTCCACCCCATTCAATTGCGGCCTCTCGGCCACTGCGAAGCCCCGCTACGCGTGCACTTCTCGCTTTCGCGCTGTGCCCATCGCAGCTCTCTCGCGTCGATAATTACACAGGGGACGAGTGGAGAAACGCCGATTTACGAAGCGAACGTACGTCGGAGCAAGTGCTCGCGGATACGCCGGATACGCGCGCAGCGCACGAGACGGAGGCACGGAGAGTACTCTTGGGTGGCGGGTACTCGAAGGGAGTCGCGCGGAGCAATCCCCGGAGGCGACGGCAGCGCTTGTATATACACGGGTGCGATCCCACGTGCACGCCTCGTCTGCGATCGCGTTTCCCACACGCCGGGCGCATGTCGCGAACCGCCGAGTACACACGCGCGAGAGTGCGCAACTCAACAAGTAAAAATGTACTTTGATCAGCAAATGAACAGCCAGCGGGAGGGACAATTAAGCGAAAAATCATTTAAAATTGCATTAGCCGTTAATCCAACGAGCGGCCCGGCCGCGCGTTACAATGTAAAACGCGCTAGTGAGGGAACGGCCGAGCTCCAAAAGTTTAATGAGACTGTGCGCGGAGGACAAATATTTGCCCGATCGATTTGCCGCTGGAAAAATATGGACTTTATTGCAGCTCGTTGCCGCCGCCTGCTACTGCCCAACCTCCTGCATATATACGTGTATACACGCACACAAGGCACAAATCGTTCGCGCTGCAGGTTCGCAAACACTGCGCATCGCGCTGCAGTGTAGTTCGATCGCGCCGAATCCGCGGTAATTCCGATTTACGATTCGCGCGCCTTACGCCGCGGTGCCGGCTAATTGTCTCAAGCAATTGCGATGCGCGCCAGCGCCTGATTTATCGCGATCGCTGATAATCGCATTATCAGCAGGCCGTATGATTATTGCATCAGCGATTAATACGCGCCGATTGGTAATTTGAGGCTACTACCCAGTCTCTCTCTCTCTCTCTCTCTCTGCATGTGTAAGTTTGCGCGCGAACGAGTGTACGAGGGGCGAAGGCGTCAAGGGAATACTTTGGGGTGCGGTATCGATATAAAAAGGAGGCCGGTTTATTAAATAAATCTTATCGCGCGGGGATATCGTCGGACGCTGACCGCGCCGCTTATATTGGATAATTGAACGGCGGTCGGGAGAACAGGTGGTAGGCGCTCTCTTTCTCTCCGTGGGCGAAGGGGCCGATGCATGCGTCGTTCTCACAGCTGGCCGCCGCCACCGTGCATAGCCACCGCCACCACCAGCCCCCCGGTTCTAGTACAGCTACTCCGCAGCCCTCGACTGCAATGCGCGCGCTCTCGAACCCCCCGCGCGTTGCCTAACTCGTTTCCGCGCACGTACCGCACCGTCTCGTAAATAGGAGGGAAAAAAAAGAACGCCCCTCTTGCATAGAGGTTTTTACGATTGAGCCGCGAGCGCACTGACATCGATACGAAGGGCCTGTCCGTCATTTATGTGCCTCCTCATCGACGAGCCCTGGCCGATGATCTATACCGGAAAAATTTCAATTCATCGCGACTTGCCCGCAATTATGTATTGCTGTATTACTCGACGCTTTTGTAAGATGATAACTACAATTAGGCTACAAGTTAAATGGATTTTAACGAGAATGACCGATAATCACTTATGGTAGAGTTTAGCTCGTAGAGATTTTTAATACTTTCACGAGTCCGAAAGAAATAAAAACGATTGCATGTTGTAGATTTTAATACAGGATAGAATTTGAGCTCATAGTGATGCTTAATATTTGCGCGAGAGTATATGGAACAAATAAAAGCAATTACAAGTTGTAGATTTTAATACACGATGAAATATGTTTTATTGTCGAGACAACGCCTCGGTAGCTTATCAAAACGTAATCTATAAAGCTATAGATTTCATCATTGACACGAAAAAATCATGATATGCGAAAACTAGTGTGCAAACATGGGTAAAAACATACGTCTTTAGAAATATAATAATAGAAAAAATCTATGCAAATCGACTAGGTCTGATTACTTTTCATTTCGAAAATTTGTATAATGACGAGGTAGGCTATTAAAATGTAAGTGTTGAGGAAACGAAGACGTGAAACAAATTTTAATGAGAAACAGGCACACTGCACCACTTTTACGAGTATTACCATTTTTATCGTACGAAGTTTTCACAGTCTTAGCGTTATATAACGTTATAAAAATTGACACGTGAAAGATTATTTTTGGAATAATTAAAATTTCAACGTACTCCTTAGCGATTTGAAAAAGAAAAATAAACGTTGGTTTGATTCTATTCAGGAAAAGTGAAAGATCAAAAATCCCGCTAGATTTAATCAAGAGTGCAAATAATTGTTAAAGTGCACGTGTGACACTTATAATACAACATTTGTATACCTTTAGAGAGTTTAACGTTTTATAAATATGTACCGATTATAAAGTTAACACGCCGCGGCGAAAGAATGTTGAATCTAAGCGCGCGTGTCTGCTACTTAACAAATATAAATATTTAATATTTGCCGTATAAATTGGCATTATCAGAATTGTTGTAGTGATGATGAATTCGTCTCCTCGCGGAGTTTGTAAATGAAGCGCACGAGCACACATACATCTGCTCGTGGATTATTTCGCAAAGCTGCTGGTGCTGCTGCAGGGCGAGAGCGCGCGAGATGATTGAAAAAGGGAGCACGAGCGTTGCAAAAAAAAAAGCAAGCTAGGAAGAAAGAGAGAAAGCAAGAATGGCGGAAGGTCGAGGCGGATGCGCAGAAGGTTTGCGCGCCGACGACAAGTCGCAGCGAGTACGCCTTTGGTGGAATTTTTCAAACGCGCGAGCGAGCGGCGACGACGACGACGACGGCGACGACACCGTCGATCAATATTTGCGCAGCCGGGACTGGGACTGGGAGACTACGTCACTCGACCTTCCACCAGCCAGCAGCGCCAGCCACACTCACACGCAGACACATCATCGCACTACTGCACGTACACGAATATGCGTTAGCGCGAGCTTGCGCGCACAGCGAAGCGCCCAATGCGCAAATCGAACGAAACGCTTTTCAATCGCGATAGTCAATATACACCCGTCCTCCCCTCCCCCCAGTGATTAGCATCATTATTCAATTGCCGTCTCGCTACCGCCCGCCCATAATTAAAGCCCCCCGCGCACGAGACTCGTTATAGCGGCGAATCGCGATATAATTCATTTCACCTCTCGTTCGCCTCGCCTCGCCAATGAACCTACCTGCTGCTTTGCATATATATTCCGCGCTTGTTTCACGTGCTTCTCTAATCGTCTCTTACGGGAATTGAATTAGAATCGTCCGCGCTCCATTAGCGTGCGCGATGACAATTCCACGCAAAACACGCGTAATAGACATTCGGCAAATAAAGAAAGAAACGTGAGCCCGCCAATCGCCGTGCGAAAGATATTTTCGGCCGTGCGTATAATGTATATATTATACTCGGACGCTCGAGGACGGCTGCGCTGATCTAATTGGAAAGAAGACGCTCGCACGCGCTGAGAGACACAATAATTGAGGAAAATTGGCGTGCAGTCGCTAAGTCGAAGCTCCTCGCGTGTTTAACGAGCGGCGCTGGATGCTGCCCGCGTGGCGTGACAAAAATTCCAGATCACCGGCCAATTAGCCGCGTGCGGACGACTGCCTCTCCGCGGCGCGTGTTTGCCCTAAGAATTATACAGGTGCGCGAATTGCCCTCGGACCAATGGCTGCTGCAGCGGGCGCGCGCAAATGCACCCATCGCGCGTTTCTCTCGCGCGGCGGGCGCACGCGCTAAATGCTCGTAATTACTGATTATCTTCGTTAGCCTCTTTAACACACGGCACCAAAGCACCAAGGTAGCAGTTGCAGAGGCAGCGACGTATACACACACACACACACATATATACATTCAGACTCACACGTAGACACGCTCGCTCTCTCGCTCTTCTTATTTGCTCAGCCACGACACGTGCCAGCGTGCGTATAATATTCGCTTGCGCAACTCCTTAGCCCCCTCGCGCGCCATATTACCATTATTTCCACTCTACGTTTTACCGTAAGCAATCGAAAAACACGCGGCACCTACGATACCAATACACGCGGGCGCGCGACGTGTATGTGTGTATCATCGACAATGTCGCGGCTCGCTATTGTTGCGGGGCGTATAATCGGCGGGAATCCGGTCGAGTTAAACTCGGAATAAGCGATGGAATCCATAGAGAAGGTGGGAGGTGTGGGTGTAGAGGAGAAGGAAACTCCGAGGGCGGCTGGCGTGCTCCATAACGCAGGGACTTTCAGGATCCGGACTGTTTGAACGACAAATATTTTGTCGTCAAACTTCTGTCGCGCGCCGGCGCGGCCGCGGAGCTCAATGAACGTGTCTATATGCGTAGGGCTAATACAAAGCGTTTTGCGGCCGTTTGCTAAAATCAAATCATCGCCTCTCTCTCTTGGGCATCTAACCCAACACGGGCGCGCGCACACACGCATAGTCATCCGTCGGAAAATCTGTGTACACGGCTAGATGAGTATTTAACGTCGGCATCCGCGAATGCACAATCTCCGCGAAGAAAAGTAGTGTTCGTTGTGTGGCGCAGGAGCGTGTATGTTGATTCACGAGTTACAGGGAAAACACGCTGCCAAACAATTCATTTGACTTTCGGAGTAGCTGATACGGCGCGAGCGCGTCTTGTTTGCACTTTGATGGCTACGAGCCTGTTTGTTGTTGGAAAGATATTGTGGCCGTATGACTGGGCCGTGCGCGCGGAACGCACGGAGAGGAGGAAACGATGATCGCCGAGAACGAAATTCCCTAAGTGTGTCAAGATTCCGATGTTTTTCTCCTTCTCACCGCGAGAGTCTCCAAGTATTATATATACGCACACGTAGACGTGGCGCGCGCGCGCGCGCGCGAGAGAAAAGAAATTCGAGTCTTGAGCAATATATTGGCAAACACACGCGGGCGCGCCGCGTCGTATAATGTGTAGCTTTGAGGTAAAAAATTCTCGAAACACTCGCGCGAAGGCATTAATGTTTCGTCATTTGCGGGATTCTCCGAAGATTGGAATTCTCGGAAAGCGTCGCCGCGGCTATTATCGATGTGCACGGGGGCCCTATGCGCGCGAGCAAATGTGTGCACGCACATTACACGCCGAGTCCTCGTCCGTGCGCTCCTTTTCTCTTTTTCCTCTGCGCTCGGCGCTGCTCTCGAGCGACTGGTCCAGCTGGTACTTAATTAAGTGCTAACAAGCTACGGGAGAGAGAGAGAGAGAGAGAGAGAGAGAGAGAGAGAGAGAGAGAGAGAAGCGCGCAGCTCGTAGGAATACACTTGCGTATTCCTCAAAATCTACGCGAGCCCGAGACGCCGTGAGAGAGCAAATGGACCGCTCTCGTCCTTTTTAAGCCAGATCAACGAACTCTTCCTCTACCTTCGGTCCACTGTCGAGCTGAATCCGCCGCGCGGAGTTAAAATTCCTGGTAAAGTTGCTCGAGGCCGAGGAATTGTAAAGAGTCTCCAGGCAGCTGATAGCGAGCCAGAGGCGCTGCCGCTGCTAATTCTATCGCGTGGATAAAGCTTCGCTCTGACCCCGATAGCCGTTGTTCAAACAGTCGCGTCGCTCGGGGATTGGTACATATGCGCGCGTGCGTGCAATGTGCGTGCGCGCGCGGAGCAGCAGGTCCCGGGTTGGTATAAGCTCGTCGTCGTCGTCGTCGGCGGCGTGGGCGCTTCTGGCCTGCAGGGCCAGAAATCACGCACGCACTGCAGAGGGGGGTGTAAGCTTGAGCCTGAGCGACAGGCGAGCTTAGCACCCCGCGGCCTGTGCGCAACTCGCCCCGGTACGGCATTAAATGTACGAGTGAGCGATATATGTATACGTGTATATTGGGCGCGCGCCGGCGGCGAAGAAACAAGAGGGTTACGAATAATAGGCCGGCTAAACGCTCTACATATTGCTCGGTTTGTCACACTCTATGTCTTTCTTATTCTAGCTGCAACGAGCGGGGACCGCCAGACTAGCTCATATTTGATATTTTCTATTTGCCGCGCTTTGCTATCTGTTTGCCATCTCGATATAATGCTCCCTCGGTGTGTAGCGGGTTTTCATCGGGCTTGCCGGCTGCAGTCCTGCACAGATGCAGTTGGGAATTCCGGATTTTCTACTTCTTTCTCACCCTATTACAATCATTAGCCTAGCGCGCTGTGTGTACCGATTCCCCCGACCCCAGTCTGATAAAACACATAACGACAAACCGCATCGAGCCGTCGTCATCTTTTTACCATAATTCCTCCGCTTTAGTGGCGCGCGCGCAAGCGCTCGGCTCTCTTTTCCTCTACTGGCTGCCATGGCTTATGTTACGCCACGATAATAATATTGACAAATGCTTGCTTTTACATCAAATATTTTCAGTGCTATTCATATTTATTCGCCTCTAAGTTCTCTGCAAACTAAACTCTCACTTCTACCACTACTTATATATATATATATATATATATATATATATATATATATATATATATATATATATATATATATATATATATATATATATATATATATATATATACTCCTTTTCAATGTTTTATTAATATTATTACAAGAGTACATATTTGCCAATTGTTATTAATATACTTTTTACTCTCCTTCTTTGACTTCTTTTGTACAAACAAATCGCAGATTGCAAACTCGATAACTGATTTTATATTTTACATGCTATTTTATTGGAAAGACTTTACATTTTTCAGATCATTTTTAATAACTATAATTTTTAAAGATCAATACTTATTTTATAAATTTTAATATAAATTGAGTTATGCATTGCGTACGTGTATATGGGTATAGATCAGCATATCTTTGGACACAATCTATCAATTCAATTTTTTAGAGCACACATTTTTTTCTTTATGGAGTATAGAGACAAAAATTAATTTTTCAATTTTTGGATTTTACCTATTTAGGTTGATTTGGTATCTTAGAGATAACATCATTCATTCGAAAAGAGCTTGAAATTACCTATCTTTTCCGATACAAAATTTTCAATTATTTATTTTCGTTCTTTAAATGGTTATATCTCAAAAAGAGCTTGATGGAAATTTATTGAAAAAATTTGTGACAACCAACAATATCGAGACATTTTTCCTGTTTTGGAGGAAAAAATCATTTTCTAAATAATAATCGATTTCATATGTCCAATGGAGTAAATCAGCAGCATTCTATCTGAAAATTTCCAAAAAGGTAGCTTTTTAATATCTCTTGACTGAGATCTTCGCCCAGTCCATAAAATTTAATTGGCTGCAAGATATTAATAGTTACATTACTTAAAAAAAACTTTTCTAACCCCCTATTAAGTGGAAAGGAAAAGTTAACGAAATGAGCCAAAAGTTCTGTCAGAGCAGCTGGACAAACGTTTTTCTTGCATCAATAAATTACTTGTCTTTTTAAATAATCATTAATAAATTACGAAAAAATAATGCGAAATTCATAATCAGCGACTCTTAAAACCCCTTATATGTGTCAAAGTATAATAACTTTTTCAGTTGTAAAATATTTATAAATTATATTACATATAAGTGTTTTTGACGCATCACTGCGTCACTACCACTTATGGCCAGGTTTTGTCTTGACGCACGGCGAGCGTCCGTGCGGAAGGGGTTAATCGCTCATATATCGGAAACGTCTTGGTTTTTGTTGATCTAGCAAGCATGATTCATTTTTTCCTAAATATTTCATAGATTTGAATTAAAAAAAAATTATAAATTCACCTATTCATTTTTGGTATAACAAAAAATTTTAGGTCTAATTTATAATATTTTTAAATCGATTATTTAATTTATGGACATTTTTTTGCATCAATATTGTACTATAATTAATTGAGTACAAATGGAAGAAGGGGTGAGGCAATCGATAGGTGCGTTCGGTCTGACTAAGAGCCGCGCTGCGGCTGCGTTCAGGGATGAGTTCTGGAGTGGCGAGGGCGAAGGCTCTCGTGGTACACATCGAGGTTTGATGCGAAACCACAACGAGCCGCGCGCGGAGCTCGGTGTGTGTGCGTGTGACATGGAATTATTTGTAGGACTCTACACGCGCCACTCGTGTCGGCCGGAGTACGAAAACGCCATCGGCCTCTGCTCTCTTATTCGATGGCGAATGCAAGCTGCCGCCGCCGAGTCCCACGTGGCCATCGCCGGAGCGCTCCGTGTCCGCGGTGTCTCTCTTTCGAGTGCCCTCAAGCAGCTTCGTGCACGCGCGCTCGTTCATCGCGCCGAGCGATTGCACCGGGTCGGGGCGCAGCGCCGCTCCTTCCACATTTTGCTCGCGACCGGGAGAGAACGACACCGACAGACTATTACCGCGCACTACATCATTCGTCGGGCGGTGCTGCTGGTGGTTCGTCTCTTTTTCCCTCGATTCGCACTCGCGCGCTTTGCTCCGCGTCTTTGTTCTCACGCCACTGGCAATTTTGCTGCCGCCAATTCACCCGTTTGATGATTCAAACGCGCGAGTCTTTTTAAGTGCATGGGCGGTGGGGGTGCATAAATTGAGGAGATCGTGGCTAAATCAAAAATAAAGTAGTAAATATTTAAAATTTTTTTTGGAAATGTTCGTAACACCATTGTCTTAAAAATAAGCGTGTCAGCTGACTTTGAAAAATTTTAAAATTACTGTATTTTACAGCAGTGGCATTCATTAAAATTAGTTTAAAGCCATACGCTGCCAACGTGAAATAAGATTTCCAAACTCTGTTACCCTCAAGAGAATGTCAGTGATGATGTTCTGAAACAAAACCAACTTTATTGTTTACAGCTTTTCAAAATATAAAAATTAAAAAATAAGTGGTTGAGAGGAAGTTGAAGAAAACTTTAAATAAAGGGAATGAAACTCGATAAAATAAGTGGAAAAAGTCAAGATATTCTCAGGCGTTCAGTAGTACAATTAAAAAATTTAGGACTAAAATTACTCCAATGCCTAAAAATGTACATTTCTCAAAACGTATGTGTAGTATTGCCATGATAAATGTATTGTAAAATGCGAGATTTTTTTTAACTTGTTGACGTTATAATCGCTGTTAAGCAATCCTGCTAGTAAGTGCTTTTTCACACAGCCGCTAGATAACAGTCATTAGAGCGACAGTTTGTTATAAAAAATATTTTATTATTGTACATTTCTTTAAAAAATGTGCAAAATTAGATAATTTTTATAATGATTATTGGTACTGTTACGCTTTAAGCTTATATTTATAAAAGAAAAAAATGTTGAAAAAACCTGTAAAATAGCATTTATCCTAATGAAATGATTAGATTCGTACATTAAAATTAAAATAATTAAGTATTAAGAAAACAAAAGAATGGATTATGAAAAAATTTAACACAAATTATTTTTTTTTAACGAAACAAAATAGCTAATTTTAATACTAATTTTTGTATTTCTTTCAAATACTTATTTCAATGATAGCTGTTGGAAGCCTGTTTTGAATAAGTATCGCCTTGAGACAGAAACTTAAAAAGAAACCTGACATTAAATCTACATCATGCAAACAGTGCTTTTAACG